>JAVGWX010000017.1:63444027-63616527 GCA_036924085.1 Ariolimax columbianus
CTGACCAGCACAGAGACATCTGACCAGCACAGGGACATCTGACCAGCACAGGGGCATCTGACCAGCACAGGGACATCTGAATAGCCCAGGGGCATCTGACCAGCACAGGGGCATCTGACCAGTACAGGGACATCTGACCAGCACAGGAGCATCTGACCAGCACAGGGGCATCTGACCAACACAGGGGCATCTGAATAGCACAGGGGCATCTGACCAGCACAGGGTCATCTGACCAGCACAGGGACATCTGACCAGCACAGGGGCATCTGACCAGCACAGGGGCATCTGACCAGCACAAGGGCATCTGAATAGCACAGGGGCATTTGACCAGCACAGGGACATCTGACCAGCACAGGGGCATCTGACCTGCTCAGGGGCATCTGACCAACACAGGGACATCTGACCAGCACAGGGGCATCTGACCAGCACAGACCAGCACAGGGGCATCTGACCAGCACAGGGGCATCTGACCAGCAAAGGGGCATCTGACCAGCACAGGGGCATCTGACCAGCACAGGTGCATCTGACCAGCACAGGGGCATCTGACCAGCACAGGTACATCTGACCAACACAAGGATATCTGACCAATTCAGGGACATCTGACCAGCACAGTGGCATCTGACCAGCACAGACCAGCACAGGGACATCTGACCAGCACAGGGGCATCTGACCAGCATAGGGGCATCTGACCAACACAGGGACATCTGACCAGCACAGGGGCATCTGACCAGCACAGACCAGCACAGGGACATCTGACCAGCACAGGGGCATCTGACCAGCACAAGGGCATCTGACCAGCACAGGGACATCTGACCAGCACAGACCAGCACAGGGGCATCTGACCAGCACAGACCAGCACAGGGACATCTGACTAGCACAGGGGCATCTGACCAGCACAGGGACATCTGAATAGCCCAGGGGCATCTGACCAGCACAGGGGCATCTGACCAGTACAGGGACATCTGACCAGCACAGGGGCATCTGACTAGCACAGGGGCATCTGACCAGCACATGGGCATCTGAATAGCACAGGGGCATCTGACCAGCACAGGGTCATCTGACCAGCACAGGGACATCTGACCAGCACAGGGGCATCTGACCAGCACAGGGGCATCTGACCAGCACAGGGGCATCTGAATAGCACATGGGCATTTGGCCAGCACAGGGACATCTGACCAGCACAGGGGCATCTGACCAGCACAGGGGCATCTGACCAACACAGGGACATCTGACCAGCACAGGGGCATCTGACCAGCACAGACCAGCACAGGGGCATCTGACCAGCACAGGGGCATCTGACCAGCAAAGGGGCATCTGACCAGCACAGGGGCATCTGACCAGCACAGGTGCATCTGACCAGCACAGGGGCATCTGACCAGCACAGGGACATCTGACCAACACAAGGATATCTGACCAATACAGGGACATCTGACCAGCACAGTGGCATCTGACCAGCACAGGGGCATCTGACCAGCATAGGGGCATCTGACCAACACAGGGACATCTGACCAGCACAGGGGCATCTGACCAGCACAGACCAGCACAGGGACATCTGACCAGCACAGGGGCATCTGACCAGCACAAGGGCATCTGACCAGCACAGGGACATCTGACCAGCACAGACCAGCACAGGGGCATCTGACCAGCACAGACCAGCACAGGAACATCTGACCAGCACAGGGACATCTGACCAGCACAGGGGCCTCTGACCAACACAGACCAGCACAGGGGCATCTGACCAGCACAGGGACATCTGACCAGCACAGACCAGCACAGGGACATCTGACCAGCACACGGACATCTGACCAGCACAGGGACATCTGACCAACACAGACCAGCACAGGGACATCTGCCCGTGTTAGAATACTGGTCGACTAAGTAGGACCGACACAAGGACATCTGCCCGTGTTAGAGTACTGGTCGACTAAGAAGGACCGACACAAGGGCATCTGCACGTGTTAGAATACTGGTCGACTAAGTAGGACCGACACAAGGACATCTGCACGTGTTAGAGTACTGGTCGACTAAGTAGGACCGACACAAGGGCATCTGCCCGTGTTAGAATACTGGTCGACTAAGTAGGACCGACACAAGGACATCTGCACGTGTTAGAGTACTGGTCGACTAAGTAGGACCGACACAAGGGCATCTGCCCGTGTTAGAATACTGGTCGACTAAGTAGGACCGACATAATGGTATCTGCCCGTGTTACAATACTGGTCGACTAAGTAGGACCTGCACAAGGGCATCTGCCCATGTTATAATACTGGTCGACTAAGACTATGATACAAGAAACATTTACCCAAAAAATACTCAAAATGAACAATTGATTTGGACACTAAAGACATTTTCTCCAAATCCATTTACAGCGACTCTCGTAGAGATTGTTCAACAACTGGGTGAACAGAGGCGTAAACATGGATGGCGAGTGATTCATCCATTTACGACTTACATATGACATAGTTCTCATCAGTCAAGCAATTGGCGAAGACTAACAATCTTTGAACGACCTAAAAGGAGTCAGCAGAGCTGCTGGTCTGAAGATAAATACAAGTAAAACACAATGTCTCAGAAACCCTTACTGTCCAAAGCAGATCAAGCTAGGAGATGAAACCATCTACCTAGACCAAGAGATAAATACCAACTCCTATATCTACCTAGACCAAGAGATAAATACCAACTCCTATATATCTACCTAGACCAAGAGATAAATACCAACTCCTATATCTACCTAGACCAAGAGACAAATACCAACTCCTATATTTACCTAGACCAAGAAATAAATGCCAACTCCTATATCTACCTAGACCAAGAGATAAACACCAACTCCTATATCTACCTAGACCAAGAGATAAATACCAACTCCTATATCAACCTAGACCAAGAGATAAATACCAACTCCTATATCTACCTAGACCAAGAGACAAATGCCAACTCTTATATCTACCTAGACCAAGAGATAAATACCAACTCCTATATCTACCTAGACCAAGAGATAAATACCAACTCCTATATCTACCTAGACCAAGAGACAAATGCCAACTCTTATATCTACCTAGACCAAGAGATAAATACCAACTCCTATATCTACCTAGACCAAGAGATAAATACCAACTCCTATATCTACCTAGACCAAGAGACAAATGCCAACTCTTATATCTACCTAGATCAAGAGATAAATACCAACTCCTATATCTACCTAGACCAAGAGATAAATACCAACTCCTATATCTACCTAGACCAAGAGATAAATACCAACTCCTATATATCTACCTAGACCAAGAGATAAATACCAACTCCTATATCTACCTAGACCAAGAGACAAATACCAACTCCTATATCTACCTAGACCAAGAAATAAATGCCAACTCCTATATCTACCTAGACCAAGAGATAAATACCAACTCCTATATCTACCTAGACCAAGAGATAAATACCAACTCCTATATCTACCTAGACCAAGAGATAAATACCAACTCTTATATCTACCTAGACCAAGAGATAAATACCAACTCCTATATCTACCTAGACCAAGAGACAAATGCCAACTCTTATATCTACCTAGACCAAGAGATAAATACCAACTCCTATATCTACCTAGACCAAGAGATAAATACCAACCAAGAAATTGATCATTAAATCTGTAGATAACGAAAAGCTGCTTTGTATTCCTTCAACTCCATTAACGCCAATACTCCAAGAGATGAAAGACACCACAGCAAGAGAACACACTTTCAATTACATGGTCATTCCAGCAATGATTGACGGATGTGACGTGTGGAACTTGCGCGCGCAAAACAGGTGATGTGAACCTCCGGGTCACTCAGAGGGCAATGGAATAACGCGAACTACAAATTTCGATACGGGAAAAGTTCCGAAATGATGAAATTTTACATCAAACTTTGAAACGGCACGTAGTAAAAGCAGCGCTTTCACGCACACATGCCTGTGAACAGATTCGCTCGTAGAACAACGTTTTGGTGTTCCTGTGCCTACGTCCGAGGGTTCAATCACCTATACGATGGCGAGATGCACTGACCAACTATGTAGGCCCGCGTTGGTACCGCATTGCAAAGGGTCGAGACGTAAACATAATATTGTTGGCTTCCTTTGTATGCGACACATCTGCCAGACTGAGGCCGAGGAAATGAAATATGACAATGTTAGTGATAGGTTCTACAAGACACGGATCAAGTCCAAGATGGAAGAAGATTATTTTAATACCAAACTTAAAAACGAAACGTCAGATGAATAATAAAAAACGTCAAATGAACAATAAAAATGTCAAATGAATTATATAACACGTCAAATGAATAATAGAAAACGTCAAATGAATAATAGAAAACGTCCAATAAATTATAAAAACCTCAACGAAAAATCATGGAAAAAATATGAGCTGCAACTAAAATTGATTTGCCACAATCATCCGGGGGATTTATAAAAAAGGTTTGAAGCCGTGGGATTAAGAGATGAGAGATTCAATCCTTGGTGGATCATTAACGATAATGATGGATCTATAATATGTAACGAGCTTGACAGAATACTGGGATGAAAAGGGGAGGGGGGCATTCAAGAACTGTTTAACCCATCACCCACTCAGGGACGAGCAGTATTTATCACAAGGAAAACAGGTCACCAGGGCCGGAAATATTAGTTCAAGTATTAGACAGATTTTAAACTATGATCAGACAGAGACGCCTAATATGTCCAATAATCTTTGTCATGGTCATAGACTGGGTGATGTGACAGACTGGGGTCAGAGATGCATAAAATGTCCAATAATCTGTGTCATGGTCATAGACTGTGTGATGTGACATACTGGGGTCAGATAGAGACGCCTAAGATGTCCAATAATCTTTGTCATGGTCATAGACTGGGTGATGTGACAGACTGGGGTCAGATAGGGATGCATACAATCTCCAACAACCGTTTTCATTGGAATGTACTGGGTGATGCCACAAACTGGGATCAGACAAGGACGCCTACTTTCTAAAACAATCTTTCCCATGGTCGTAGACTGAGTTATGCGACAGACAACATAAGATATAAAAACAGTAATATAGGGAACATTTTAAAGGCAACTGAAGGACCTCAATATTGCAGATGATTTATGTATACATATATATATATATATATATATATATATATATATATATATATATATATATATATATATATAAATAACAGTGCATCAATGCACTGTTGGAAAAAGCACGAGTAGGATGGGCCGGACACCTCGTCCGTATGTCAGACGAGCGGCTCCCAAAGAAGTTTCTCTACGGCGAGCTGAAAGAGGGAAGACGCGAGAGAGGGCGCCCAAAGAAACATTTTAAAGACGGTCTGAGCGACTCACTGAAATATTGGCAGATAGACATCGACACCTGTGAATGTCTTGCGCAAAACAGATCTGACTGGAGAAGAGCAGCCAAAGCAGGTGTAGCTGCCGGCGAAGACGATCGTGTTGTGAAAGCCCAGAGCAGACGCGAGACCCGGAAATCACGAACAGCGGTAACACCATCCCCTTCTACAAACCTCGTGTGCCCGATAAGTAGCAGATGTTTTCGTGCCCGCATTGGCCTGTTCAGCCACATGCGCACCCACACCCAACAGGGAAATCTGTGACAAGGATGATGTCGACGGTCCTCATCGACAACGATGGACAGCTTTTACATATATATGCTGACACATATGCAGCAGGACATCCAACTGCTGAAATTAAAATAGCAAGATAGGATCATAGATGTAGAAGTACTTTCTCGGACTGCATGACAAGCACCCGCACAACTCTGTGCAAATCCCAGCTTATGATGGACTGGCCATGTTGTCCGCATGTCAGATGAGCGGGTTCGAAAGAAAATATTCTATGGCGAGCCGGAATCAGGCAAGCGAGCTCGTGGTGTCCAAATACAACATTAGGAAGACACTGAAAGGTTCGACGAAGAATTTTGACACTGACTTTGGTAATTGGGAGAATATTTCTGCTGATCGTTCTGCCTGGGAAGTGAAATATCTTCTGGCACGACACATATGGAGCAGAAAAGAATCACGGAAGCTGTACGGAGACGAGCCACACGAAAGTCAAGAGAAGAGTTTACTCCCCTTGATGGTCAATGTTTCTCTGCCCTCATCGTGATATAAGCTTTCGAGCTCGAATTGGTTTGATCAGCCATTTTCGATCCCACTTCAGGACTGACATGACAGGGTGGCCCTCTTTGGAAACGATGGAGAAACAATAACAACAAGACATAATACAAGGAAAGATGGATAGACTAACATGTGAAGCAGTAAAGTGGAATTATAGATTTGTGTGAACAAAATAAAAGAAATGAGAATAAACAACAAGTAAAGAAACTACATGTCTTCTATTGGCCAGATAATAAAGAAAGTGCAACGTTTGATCTATCTGGCAAGTAACATTGATAAAGGCGGAGGAACAGACCAAAATGTTAATGCCAGGATCAACAAGCACAGATTGGCTTTTAACTCTCTTCGCCCAAAATAGAACTCGGCAGCGTTCTCCATGGGAAATGCTGGTCAACGTGTCTATACTGCGATATGGTTCTGAGACATGGTATGTGACTAAGGCCCTCACATTATGACTGCAGACCTTCATTAACAAGAATTTTCGTCACAACTTCGTGTTAGATGGTCAGAGGTAATAGGAAACACAGATCTGTGGGACAGAACACGGCAACATCAAATACATCGAGCAATTGGGGAGAGAAAGTGAAAATTGATAGAACACACTCTCAGGAAGAAGCCTGACAACATAACTAGATATGCACATGATTGGAACCCACAGGGAAAGAGACGAGAGGAAAGGCCAAAAAACACATATCGCTTTTCAGTTCAATCGGTATGGCGTGTACAGAGCTTAAGATGACGTCACAGAATAGGTACAAATGGAGAGCATCTGTTGCAGCACTATGTTCCAAGGCGAACTAGACGGATAAATGGTGATGATCATTAGAAAAAGCTGAAAAAACGATTCTAGAAATAAGTCGCCGGGTATGGACGGCATAACTACTGGAGCTAGCTAATTAGACTTGATGGACAACAGACTTCAGGGAAGCGACTAGAGACAATTTTTAAAAAGGCATGGAAAGTAGGAAGGACTACCCGGCGATTGGGAACAAGCTGTCGATCTGAAAGATGAAAGATAATAATAAAAGACATTTCAACACGTAGATGAGATATTGTTCGTAAGTCACGGAGGAAAAATATACGCAACAATCTGGAACAAATAAAAAGTCAATTGTAGAGGTTCAGCGGAACAATACTCAATTTTATTTTCGTAAGTGACAGGGCACTACTTCGTATTCACATTAAGGAAATTTAGCGATAGAGCAATAGAAGATAGCAATCAGTAATCAACTAATCAATCAATCAGTAATCAACTAATCAATCAATCAAATCGCAGAGCAACAGCTGCAGCGTCAGCGACCCATAGCTGACTGCTAGCGTCAGTGCCAGCGAACCAGAGCTGCCAAGACCCTTCTACACCTCCACGCGGTGATCCTGGATAACAGGCTGCAATATAGCAGACTGGCTAAGGAGAAGGGATCTAAGAGGGAATGCTAACCCGGTACTCATAAAATGCTTGCTGAAGTCGGATGTCTTCGACCGAAAGGTGCAAATATTGCAGTCAAGCTGTAAACTACAACACAAAGCATTCCGTTCTTTGGACTACATTCTGCTACTTAGGTCCGTGTCAGGGTTGGGTAGCGAGAGATTGAGAACGAACGAAGCTAAGCCAAGCCAATTACTCATCTTTGTGTATAGGCCATTGTTCACATCTCACAAGCATATGCATCCAAGTGTAACAATTTAATCGTAGTTCCCTCACATTTTCTTCTTTATGTATTTTAGCTCTACCTCTTTTTCTCTTCCCTTGTGGGTTCCATGTGAGAACCTGCTTAGGAATGTTGAACTTTGCCTTACTCAGCGACGTCCTCTCCAGTTCCATTGTCTTCTCTTAATTTGTTGTTCCAACAGCTGTTGTTGGCTCCCTTCCCACAAGTCTTCATTCCTCACCATGTCCTGCCACTTTATGAACACAGGTCTTCATCCCTCACCATGTCCTGCCACTGTATGCCCATTATCCTTCGCAGGCATCTGTTAACGAAGGACCGGAGTCTTTGTTGTCTGACATTGGTCGTTCTCAATGTTCCCTCTCCATACAGCAGCACCGACTTGATACTCGCATTGTCTTAGCTTTACCATGAATCTTGATTTCAATACAGAACATGCACACGAAGGAAGATAGACAAAAGAAATACTAAACATGAATCCTCCTTAAAATGCAGATTAGGTTCACGAAGCTGAAACGGTTCTATATATAAACGCAGGGATTCCACGAGGGAAAGAAATGATAACATCTTTCAAATAGCTGAAGATTTGAAGAGCCCACGATCAGGACAACCGATTGCAGAACTTCTTAAAACAGACCATGAATTAGCAGCTGAAATATGTGAACCCCGATTCATGCAAATTTGGCGGACAAAGATAGCACAAAAGGAAAGAGAGATTATAAAATTAACTACAAAAATGACGACCTCACAGATTGAAAAAACTAGAGAGCAATCATTTTCCACTCAGTATTCAACAAAATATTTGGCAGGGTAATAATCCACATACTATTAAAGGAATTATTTTTTTAATAAACAACTCGGACAAGAACAAGCAAGATTCAGAAAGCACAGGGGATGTCCAGAAAGCTTTGTCTTTATCAGAAACATAATAGCACGAGGTCCAGAATGGCATGTACAAATATATATATATATATATATATATATATATATATATATATATATATATATGTAACTGTTGTTGAATGTTTAAAGATTGTTTAAAGATTGTTTAAAGGTAGTTTAAATATTGTTTAAAAACAGCGGACACGGGGACGGTCCGTGGATAATACTACAGTTTGATGTTATTGTTGTTGTTGTTCTTCTTTGTCTTTTTGGTACGCTGTCATACGTCAAATTAAATGTCTATAAAGACAACCTCCAAGCTATTCTGCCGGGCAGTCGACTGGCTTCTATCCTGAGCCAAGACCACAAGTTCAGAACCTCATTTCCGACACACCACCCCAGGGTATTGAAACTTAAGGTCACACTGTGGAGGGCACAAACGAATTCATCTATCTCGGTAGCATGATATCATCCGATGGGCGCAGCGGTCCCAAAATGGCTAGGCGGATCGAACTAGCTGCGTTTGCTATGCACGACCTCCGACGTATGTGGAGTAACGGCAAGATTTCCCTCGGAACAAAAATCCGCATCTATCAGTCCTGCGTGGCCCCAGTCCTGCTCTACGGCTCCGGAACCTGGACATTGCTGAAACATGACATGTCAAGACCGGAAGCCTTTCACATGCGCAACCAGCGGCGTATCCTGGGCATCCGGTAGCATGACAACATCCGCAACGTGGAGGTCTCTGCTTAAAACAGGCCTCATCCCGATCTCAGAAACACTTGACCGGCACCAAGTTTCTTTGTTCGGTCATGTTGTGCGGCTGGACCAGACAACCCGTGCCCCCAAGTCGTTCCTCGGCGTCAATGGTCTTCCCCCGACCAGTTGGAGGCGCGGAAGAGGCTGTCCCAGAACAGAAAGGCTCCAGCAAGTAACAACCTCCTCCTCCGCCATGGACGAGGCCAGGAACCACGCAACATATGTGGGTCATGAATGTGGGTCATGGATGTGGGTCATGAATGTGGGTCATGGATGTGGGTCATGAATGTCGGTCATGGATGTGGATCATGGATGTGGGTCATGGATGTTGGTCATGGATGTGGATCATAAATGTGGGTCATGGATGTGACCGACCGACGCAACGGGCCTCAGATGTCTAATCGAACATTATCATGTGTATTATTAAAGAAAACAGGGGGTCCTCTAGAAATCATCGGTATCTCCAAAGAGTTTGTCTTGGATTGGGGCGCGAGATGACAAAAAGTGTCGTATCTGTAACTCGTAAGTTGGTCACTTCTGCAGTAGATGTTAAACAATGACTTCATCAGTGCCGTAAACAAATCCATTTGTTTGTCCCAATTTGAACTTTTTAGATAGACGTACTTGTTGCGATCTGTTCTGAGTCAGAAAATCAACAACTGTTCCGTCCTGTTGTTATAATAAGCGTCATTCTGTTGTCGGGCTTAATGCTCCACTAACCACTTGATGCTACCCTGAATGCTCCACTAACCACTTGATGCTGCCCTGAATGCTCTACTAACCACTTCTTGCCCTCTGGAATGCTCCACTAACCACTTGATGCTGCCCTGGATGCTCCACTAACCACTTGATGCTGTCCTGAATGCTCCACTAACCACTTCTTGCCCTCCTGAATGCTCCACTAAACACTTGATGCTGTCCTGAATGCTCCACTAACCACTTCTTGCCCTCCTGAATGCTCCACTAACCACTTGATGCTGCCCTGAATGCTCCACTAACCACTTGATGCTGTCCTGAATGCTCCACTAACCACTTCTTGCCCTCCTGAATGCTCCACTAACCACTTGATGCTGCTCTGAATGCTCCACTAACCACTTGATGCTGTCCTGAATGCTCCACTAACCACTTCTTGCCCTCCTGAATGCTCCACTAACCACTTGTTGCTCTCCTGAATGCTCCGCTAACCACTTCTTGCCCTCCTGAATGCTCCACTAACCCCTTGTTGCTCTCCTGAATGCTCCACTAACCACTTGTTGCTCTCCTGAATGCTCCGCTAACCACTTCTTGCCCCCCTGAATGCTCCACTAACCACTTGTTGCTCTCCTGAATGCTCCGCTAACCACTTCTTGCCCTCCTGAATGCTCCACTAACCACTTCTTGCCCTCCTGAATGCTCCACTAACCACTTGTTGCTCTCCTGAATGCTCCGCTAACCACTTCTTGCCCGCCTGAATGCTCCACTAACCACTTGTTGCTCTCCTGAATGCTCCACTAACCACTTCTTGCCCTCCTGAATGCTCCACTAACCACTTGTTGCTCTCCTGAATGCTCCGCTAACCACTTCTTGCCCTCCTGAATGCTCCACTAACCACTTCTTGCCCTCCTGAATGCTCCACTAACCACTTGTTGCTCTCCTGAATGCTCCGCTAACCACTTGTTCTTGTATCTGCACCAAATAAACCTCCTGGCTTAGTAATAATTATTGATCCGGTCTTTGGACTTCTGCCTTTTGCATGGCGTTCAGCTCGTTTCTAATTTGATGTGTTATGTCATCATGTGTTGTGTTCGTTACCGATTCGAGTAGTGCTTTACAGTCTGTGAAGATCATAATCTTCGCTTGTTTGAGCTTCCATTTGGTTATAATTTTCAGTGCTTGGAGACGTGCCATTGATTCCCTCCTCAGGCTAGAGGAGCTTTTCCCTTTTGGAAAGGACATATGTTTGCTTTCTGTTATTTTGTCTTAAAAGAGGTCTCTATCACCATTCTTTTCTACCCATCCTGCAGATCTTCTTCTTCTTCTTCGTTCATTCTCAATCTCCCATTACCAAACCCTGAAAGGGCTTAAGTAGCAGAATGTAGTCCAGAGAACGGAATGCGTTGTGTCGTAGTTTACAGCTTGGCTGCGATATTTGCACGTTTCGGTCCAACACATCCGACTTCAGCAAGCACTTTTTTAGTACCGGGTTAGAATTCCCTCTTCGATCCCTTCTTCTTAGCCAGTCTGCCCTGCTGCAGTCTGTTATCCAGGATCACCGCGTGGAGGTGTAGAATGGTCTTGGCAGCTATGGTTCGCTGGCCCTGACGCTAGCAGTCAGCTATGGGTCGCTAACCACTGCAGCTCATGTGCTGCTCAGCATCTTGGTCCCATCCTGCAGATCAATATATGTACATACAAGCGGCTTGTCATAAGTCTTTACCCTGACTATGAGGTAGTAGGAGCAGATAGTTGGAATTTGGCACATATGTAGGTCATTCAATTTGTACGGGTTTACCCGGTATGGTGCATGACGCAACACGCCTTATTGACCGGATCTGCTACTCTAACGGTTTGTCAGAACAATGGAGAAATCAGAGGCCAGAACTGTGATAAAATTCTTGATGTTGCAGGGAAAAACACACACAGGAAGATGGAACGAGTGTGTGATGAATTATGTCCTTCGTATACTTCTGTATAAAACTGGTGTAGGGAGTTTAAGTGTGGTCGTTCCCATGTTGCTGATCTTCCATGAGTGAAGAAAATCCTTGAACAGGATAGGAAAACTAACAATTGCAGAGATATCTAGGTCAGCAAAACTGAATGAAAGTACAGTTTTTAGAATTTTATACAACAGGCTGAACATGAGAAAAGTGTGTTCCTGCTGGGTCCCGCGTCTGCTGACATGTGAACAGAAACAAACGAGAGTTGATTGCTGTGGGCAGTTGCTCAAAATGTGTCTGTCGAAAAACATGGCGACAGTAGATGAGACTTGGGTTCATCATTATGACCCAGATTTTTTTCTTTTCCAAAATCTTAAAAAAAAACAGCTGAAAGGAAATCATTTTGACAGTGACGAAGATGTCACAATGGCTAGTGGTAACTGGTTTAGTTCGAAAAATGGGTTACCTTATTCCGAAGGTCTTTTCAAGGTCACACAGAGATGGCAGAAATGTATAAATTCAGGTGGTGGCTTCATTGAGAGGGAATAAGCCCTGGGACAAATTTCAACTTTCTCCTTCAGCATGTATTTTATGCAAGGACCTGCTTCCTTTTGCATTTTCTTAGGGTTTGCTTCCCCGGTGTCACGGCCGGTGCTGTGTTTGTGATCGAACCCAACACCTTCTGGTTGTGAGCCGTGTCACTTAACCACTCGCCCACGCCATCCCCACGGCTGAAGTTGGATGCACTGGGCCGACAGGGGCAAAATAAAAACCACAGTGCAACGCACACCGCCATGGGTATTAGAGAAATAAGACGAACGCAAACAAAAAAACAAACAAACAAAGAAACTTAGTCCTTCATGGTCAGGGTAAAGACTTAAGACAAGCCCCTTGTATGTCCATTCTTTGGGGCTGTATTTACCTTCAATCATCTCGTGAGCCTTGGGTATTTGATGGTGTGCGGCTTGGTGATCTTTATTTTATATTCCTGGCACTTTTGTCCTGATTTTGGCTTTATCTAGATAGTGGTTTGGCTCCTCGTAGCTCGCCATTATTTCCATTTCTATGTTTTCGTTTGGAAGGAGATTTATATAGCAGCTATGTATTTGTTGAGATATATGCTTGGCTTGGCTTGATTTGGTTTGGCTTTGCTTGGCTTGGCTTCGTTTGGCTTGGTTTGTTTTGGCTTAGCTTGGCTTCGTTTGGTGTGGCTTGGTTTGGCTTGACTTGGTTTGGTTTGCCTTGGCTTGGCTTCGTTTGGCTTGGCTTGGTTTGTTTTGGCTTAGCTTGGCTTCGTTTGGTATGGCTTGGTTTGGCTTGACTTGGTTTGGTTTGCCTTGGCTTGGCTTCGTTTGGCTTGGCTGCGTTCGCTCTCAATCTCCTACTACCAAACCCTGATATGTGACACAGACCCAACTGTTTGCCCTGGCCGTTATTCTAACTTAGAATATTCTCATACTCATCCACATCATCATGACCACACAATTCAAATAATATAGCACACTTCAGATGGCATAGTTATTAAATAATTTTCATATCATACAAATGAGTAGTGGAATTACACACACAATACAATACATATCATCTTAACTAATTATTTCTATGTTATATATAAGTTAATATAAATATTAAATAAAGCGGAAATTTTGAGAATAAGCTAATGATGGAATTCCCAACTATCTAAACCCAGTTCTATTGCCTTGCAGTTACATCACACACACCTCGCCTTAACTGCGTCCTCAACACACCTTATCAAATACTCTTCCTCACTCAAATACCATCAGGCGGGCGATCTGGACATACCTCGTTCACATTGTGTCCTGCTTACAACACAACGTTCAGATTAACACTTAATACAAAACTCACACACCTACTTGAGCGATCCTGTTCTATCACTAACATTCGTACAACAGTCTATCAATCGCTCCTCTATCTAAGTCGGTGAGTTAAACATACTATCTAAATTCAGTCTCTCTCAAAAACTCTTCCACACTCATCTCTCTATCCAGCCTCCTCTCCATCCAGCCTGCTGAGCTAAACTTTGTCTCGAGTTATATACACTCAAGCAAAATCAGAGCTTGACCAATGGATCTCAGGGGATGGCTCTATTCAATCGTATTGAAACGAAATACTTTGCACACCTGTCACTCATCTATCGCAGCAAGCTCCGTTGCCAATCCGTCTGTCAATCATTCTCTCCCTACCCAAATCGGAACACCAGTGATCAGTTTCTACCTGTCCACATTCCTTGTCCAAACTGTGTTCTCCTTTGTTGAGACGGTGAGTGACCTTGACACGCATTCAGGTAGGTACCTTTGTTATCAGCAACCACATCACCCCCTGTCCTAAACTCCCCTTGCTCCGTTGGGAACTGTTACATAGGGCTTTAGTAGCAGAATGTAGTCCAGAGAACGGAATTCGTTGTGTTGTACCTTACAGCTTGACTGCGATAATTGCACCTTTTGGTTTAACACATCCGACTTCAGCAAGCATTTTTTGAGTACCGGGTTAGCATTCCTTCTTCGATCCCTTCTCATTAGCCAGTCTGCCCTGCTGCATCCTGTTATCCGGGATCACCGCGTGGAGGTGTAGAAGGGTCTTGGCAGCTCTGGTTCGCTGGCCCTGACGCTAGAAGTCAGCTATGGGTCGCTGCCCACTGCAGCTCATGCGCTGCTCAGCATCTTGATCTCCAGATGTGTGCTTGAAGCTAGTCCTTATAAACTTTTTTCAATGGATTTTGATGTTGGTCCTCCATGGCTTCTAAATTACAGTCTTTCCTCGATACGGTATATAAGAAAGATGAATATGATTTTATGGATAAACAGAATGGGCAATGAGAAAAGGCTTGCGTGAAGCAATCAAGCAGATATCCCCACCTTTATAGCAGGTCGCTGCTGGAACTGGAGTGATCATGCCATACGAAGAGAACGATTGGCGTCATCACCGGAACCGCTTCGCTAGACCTCAGAGAAAAGATAGAAGAGACGCCAACTTTATACGCCAGAAGGAACCGCAGAAGTCAACATGGAAGTCGTGAACCAGAGCTGGTGTGCAGTATGAAGGACGGCCACCAGACCAGATGATGTGGAGGAAGTTTGTTGCTGCCTTTGAAGGCACTACCAGATGTAGAGGTTACTAGTGAATATCTTAGTCAATATCTATCTATCTATCTATCTATCTATCTATCTATCTATCTATCTATCTATCTATCTATCTATCTATCTATCTATCTATCTATCTATCTATCTATCTATCTATCTATCTATCTATCTATCTATGTATCTATCTATCTATCTATCTATCTATCTATCTATCTATCTATCTATCTATCTATCTATCTATCTATCTATCTATCTATCCATCCATCCATCCATCCATCCATCCATCTATCTATCTATCTATCTATCTATCTATCTATCTATCTATCTATCTATCTATCTATCTATCTATATATCTATCCCCATCTTACACATACATATCAGTTTGTCAACAATCATACGAACTAGACATACAACATCTCTATCCATACACCCTCACACATTGATGAAGGAACATATAAGCGATCTATCAATAGCATATATTTATCAAAGCTATTTCTGTCCTATCCAGGCGTTTTTATACCTTTCTTATGCCGTTTTAATGCTTCAGTGGCCAGGGAAATGGTTCCTAACGGTGTAGCAACAATTCGGACACAAGAATGATTTATCGTGTTCTAATATCCAAGCAGAGAATAACAGCTATTTTAAGTCATGTTGTGTTTCGTGATTTGGACTTGGAATATCGCGTGCACTTTTAAATCTAGGACGCGTCGTCCATGTAATCTTTCATCCATTAATAACTCAATTCATTCATCAACAAATTCCGTCTTTTCATCCATAATTCCATCTATCCATTCATCTATTCAATCAACCATTCATAATTACATTATTAATAATTGTATGGATTCATCATCCAGCCATTATTATATTATCTATAAATCCATTCAATCACCTATCCATACTTCCTTCCCCTCATCCATCCATAAATCCATTCATCCATCTATATGCCAATTTTTATATTCTATTCATTCATAATTCCGTCCCTTTATAACTCCTTTATCCATAATTCCACCCATCCATTTACTTATCATTTCCTCCACTCATCCATAATTTCATCGATTAATCCATTCATCCACATTTCCATCCACTCAGCCATAATTCAATTCGTTCTGTTTATCTATCCATAATTCCAACGATTTGCCCACCAGTATTTTGATACAGTTCTCCAAATTTCACCCACTGATCTATAATTCTATCTCTTCATCCATCCACATCTTCATCCATTCATCCATCCGTTTTCCATCAATCCATACACAATCTCATCCATTCATCCACATCTCTATCCACTCATTAATAATTATATATATTCATCAATCCATAATTCCATCCACTCATCTATCCATAATTTCATACAATTCAAATTTATTTTAAATCGTACCTTTTATACATAAATCTAAACGGCGTGGGCTAGTTAAGTGACACGGCTCACAATCCGAAGGTGCTGGGTTCGATCCCCATGATGGCACCGGCAGTTACCCAAGTGAAGCAAACTCTTAGAAAATGCAGGAGGAAGTAGACTCTTACATAAAATGCATGCTGAAGTTGGATGCGCTAGGCCGACAGGCGCAAAATAAAAACCACCTTGGGAATTAGAGAAATAAGGCGAACTAAAAAGAAAACCATACAAAAAATTACATCCATTCATCCATCATCCATCCATCCATTTATCGAAACATCAATTAAAACATCCATCCGTCCATATTTACATCTACTAATTCTTCCATTCGCCAATTTACTCATTCATCCATGGATCCGTAAATCTATAGATCCAAACAGCTATATATCTATTAAACAATCCATCCATCTTACATACGCATTAATCCGTATGTATGTGCACGAAGAAACTAAGGAGAGAAATGGATAATCCACCACCTAGTACCATGGACAAGAAGAGTGAGAGAATTCGTCATATCGTTGATCGGAGAAACAAAAAGTCAAAGTCAAGTTCTGTATATCCATTCACCTATCCATCTGGAGAAAGGAAACTAATGCAAGATAAAATAAAAACATACTGATCAAATTATGTTAGTCAGGGCTAGGTGAAACATACTGATCAGACTATGTTAGTCAGGGTCAGATGAAAAATACTGATCAAATTATGTTAGTCAGGGCTAGGTGAAACATACTGATCAGACTATGTTAGTCAGGGTCAGATGAAACATACTGATCAAATTATGTTAGTCAGGGCTAGGTGAAACATGCTGATCAGACTATGTTAGTCAGGGCTAGGTGAAACATACTGATCAGACTATGTTAGTCAGGGCTAGGTGAAACATACTGATCAGACTATGTTAGTCAGGGCTAGGTGAAACATACTGATCAGACTATGTTAGTCAGGGCTAGGTGAAACATACTGATCAGACTATGTTAGTCAGGGCTAGGTGAAACATACTGATCAGACTATGTTAGTCAGGGTCAGATGAAAAATACTGATCAAATTATGTTAGTCAGAGCTAGGTGAAACATACTGATCAGACTATGTTAGTCAGGGTCAGATGAAACATACTGATCAAATTATGTTAGTCAGGGCTAGGTGAAACATGCTGATCAGACTATGTTAGTCAGGGCTAGGTGAAACATACTGATCAGACTATGTTAGTCAGGGCTAGGTGAAACATACTGATCAGACTATGTTAGTCAGGGCTAGGTGAAACATTCTGATCAGACTATGTTAGTCAGGGCTAGGTGAAACATACTGATCAGACTATGTTAGTCAGGGCTAGGTGAAACATACTGATCAGACTATGTTAGTCAGGGTCAGATGAAAAATACTGATCAAATTATGTTAGTCAGAGCTAGGTGAAACATACTGATCAGACTATGTTAGTCAGGGTCAG
The DNA here is from genome assembly GCA_036924085.1 of Ariolimax columbianus. Taxonomy (NCBI): domain Eukaryota; kingdom Metazoa; phylum Mollusca; class Gastropoda; order Stylommatophora; family Arionidae; genus Ariolimax; species Ariolimax columbianus. The sequence continues at coordinate 63,462,051 of JAVGWX010000017.1, forward strand.
ATGAAACATACTGATCAAATTATGTTAGTCAGGGCTAGGTGAAACATGCTGATCAGACTATGTTAGTCAGGGCTAGGTGAAACATACTGATCAGACTATGTTAGTCAGGGCTAGGTGAAACATACTGATCAGACTATGTTAGTCAGGGCTAGGTGAAACATTCTGATCAGACTATGTTAGTCAGGGTCAGGTGAAACATACTAATCAGACTATGTTAGTCAGGGGTAGGTGAAACATACTGATCAGACTATGTCAGCCAGGGTCAGGTGAAACATACTGATCATGACCCCCACCTCACCCCCAAGTAGTACTCCGATTTAAGCCAGCTTTTTTGGGCACTGGGTTTGCCATCTCTTCGTGATCTCTATTCTCTTAACCAGACTGCATTATCGCTGCCTCCTTACAGGGTTACCGCTTGGTGGCGGAATTAGGTCAGGTAGCTGTGGTATGATTGATGAAGCTATGGTAGCTGACCCTGATGTAAGCTGCTTTCAGCTGATTCGCCGTGTTGCATCACTAGGGACTGAGCCTAGCTCGCTAGACTGGGCAATCTCGGGCTGTAGTATGGATGATACTATGGTGTGGGTACGTAAGGGATCAGGACTCAAACAAAAATGAAAGTCTACAATGTAATTGTTTTACATGTCGTCGTGAGACCTGGACTGTCTATATTCAAGTCGGGAAATGAAACCACTTCCACGTTCACTACTCTCGGAAACTGCTGAGGATTAGATGGCAGGACGAAACAAGAACAGCCAGACTGAAAAAAAAGAAGAGACATAACCCAGAGGTACGTAACGAAAAACTACCCAAGCATGGACTGGACCCATGCATACACCGACGGTTCTGTAACAAACACAACACAGAATGGAGGGTCAGTGATATTCCTGAGCCTACCAAATGGTAGAAAAATAACCCTGTCAGTGGCAACTGGAAAATACTCAATTTCAGAGCGGAGGCAGAGGCGCTGAGGGCTGCAGCAGAAGCAATGCTGACAGGCAAAAAAAAAACGAAAGCCAGATAGTCCTGTTTACAGATGCCCTGGCCGTAGTCACAGCACTAAAAAGCCAGAAAAATACTGAACTTAATGATTTAAGAGCGGTACTCTGTCAACTATGCCAGCAGACCGCACCAAAAAGAGTAGTGGTACAGTGGGTTCCATCCCATTGTAACATCCAAGGCAACGAGGAGGCAGACAGACTGGCAAAAGAAGGTGCAAGACTACCACAACCAGATTCTAGTGTGACCTACGAAATGTCCAAAAGGTTTATTAGGGCCAGATACATGGCCAAATTGGAAACAGAACATACTGGCTACACAAAAAATGATGCCTATTACCAATTGAACAGAAGAGAGCAGGTCGTGGTCTTCAGACTCCGCACAGGCCACAACATACTGAGGTACCACCTATTCAATAAACTGAAGATAGGTGGCACTGACGAATGCAGTTGTGGTACCGGAAAAATGACCGCTGAACATCTGCTGCAAAACTGCCCGAAATACGAGGACCAGAGAAAGCACATATGGCCATCACCACTGGCAACACTAGACAAGCTCTATGGCAGTGTCGATAGCCTCAGGATGACCGCTGCTTTTTTCGAAAAAATACAGGTTGACGTCTGACAGCGTACGAAGAAGAAGAAGAAGAAGAAGAAGAAGAAGAAGAAGAAGAAGAAGAAGAAGAAGATGGCAAGACATGGTGCCAAATACAGATGTGCTAGCGCGATCGGGCATGTCCAGTATACACGCCATGATATGTGCAGCACAGCTGAGATGGGTTAGCCATGGGGTTTGCATGTGGGATCAACGTCTACAAAAAGAGCTGCTCTATTGTGAACTCTTCTTCTTCTTCTTTGCGTTCAGGATCTTTTGGTCATGCTATATCTGCAGGCCAGTCGCCATGATGAAGTCTGTAGTCTTCACCAGGTCGGAGCGGCTGCCCTACAGCTTTTGTCTCAGCTCTGCACCCTCTGGCCAGGTCTGGAATTTATTTCCCTATAGATTGGGCATTCTTGTAGAATATGATCAGGGTTCTGGCATCCTGTTCTACATGGGCACTCATCGGTCTGTGAGATCTTCAGTCGGTATGGATGTTCTAATGTTCTGCAGTGTCCAGTTCTCAGGCGAAATAAGATAGTTTGTTGGTTTCTTTGGAGTTGGTGAATTGGGTCTGGTGTACTGCTTATGTTTCTGTCTTCTCTCCATTGGTGTATATACTGATTTCTGATGTTCTTGATTTCTCTGTATGATACTCGATGATTAAATTGTGCCTTTTCGCTGCCATATTTTGCCAGAGCATCAGCTCTCTCGTTTCCCGTCATTCCGCAATGGGAGGTTAGCCACTGGAGCGCTATTGTTGTGATCTCTGGAGTTTTCCCACTTCTGGTCTGATATCTGATAACAGTGGTTCGTTGTTTGTTTTTTGTATTTTCTGTAATAGTACTCTGCAGTCCTTGAATACAGCTATTTTTGTTGGAGGTTGTTCTAAAAGGGCAAGAGAGCAAGCGGTGGACAGCGGTATTAACCAGGATGTCTGGGAAAGAACCGCCGCCAATCGCAAAGACTGGCGCAGCACTATTACTGAGGGTGTTCAGAGACATGAGGCATCAAGAATAGGTGAGGTCATCCAGAGACATGAGGCATCAAGAATAGGTGAGGCCATCCAGAGACATGAGGCATCAAGAATAGGTGAGGCCATCCAGAGACATTAGGCAACAAGAATAGGTGAGACCATCCAGAGACACGAGGCATCAAGAATAGATGAGGCCATCCAGAGACATTAGGCATCAAGAATAGATGAGGCCATCCAGAGACATTAGGCAACAAGAATAGATGAGGCCATCCAGAGACATTAGGCAACAAGAATAGGTGAGACCATCCAGAGACACGAGGCATCAAGAATAGATGAGGCCATCCAGAGACATTAGGCAACAAGAATAGATGAGGCCATCCAGAGACATTAGGCAACAAGAATAGGTGAGACCATCCAGAGACATGAGGCATCAAGAATAGGTGAGGAAATCCAGAGACATGAGGCATCAAGAATAAACGAGGTTATACAGAGGGGATCGCTCCGCAAGTCATCTCACATCAACTTTTTTTCAACCACGGTGGAAGGGGGTGTCTTGTTTCCCTGTGCAAATTGCAACAAACAATCTAGGGCTCAGATTGTCTTATTTAGCCACCTTTGAACTCATGGAAACAGTGAATGCTTACAAAGTGGTCTTCATCGATTACAACGGACGAACAACACAAGCAGGGATCTTCTTCTTCTTCTACTTCTTCTTCTTCAGCATTCGTTCTCAATCTCCAGCTACCAAGCCCTGAACATGGTTTTGTAAGTAGCAGGATGTAGTCCGGAGAACGAAATGCGTTGTGTCGCTAGTTTATAGCTTGACTGCGATATTTGCACCTTTCGGTCCGACACATCCGTCCATGCCAGACAAGCAGGGATGATAGCACACCTCATTTAACATTTTAAAAATTGTGTTAAACGAACATCACTCGCTAAACGAACATCACTCGCTAAACGAACACCACTCGCTAAACAAACATCACTCGCTAAACGAACATCATTCGCTAAACGAACATCACTCGCTAAACGAACATCACTCGCTAAACGAACATCACTCGCTAAACGAACATAACTCGCTAAACGAACATCACTCGTAAATTCGCTCCTAAAACCGACACCCATCACACGTGGGCGTGACCATGTGTGATAATTCACTTGCTGTAACCGATTACAGCAGAGCACGGACTCTGTAGCTTCCGCAGCAAGCTCGTTAGATACCAATTTACATCTGGATCGACTGTATAAATCGATCATACCATGAAAAATAAATTACGACATATCCAAACACAAATAACCAATCCCGTCGGGATTTGAACCAAGCATTTTGGGAATGTAAGAATAGCTCCCAAACCACTTGGCAACACCACGTTTCCCTTTTATATGCAACTCATTATCTTCAGAATATTCGGAAGGCTTAACCCATCTATTCATGACATGCATACAAGCTATTGCTCATTACGAAGCGAAGATGGCCACAGCATCAAACGGTTTTGTCTTTATAATGTGATGTACGCTGTATCTGGGTTATAGTGAGGGAGAGAATGCGCTGGTCATCAATCTCACTCTTATCTCCAGTTACCTTGGATCAGTGGCAAGACTATTGGTCGAGACGACTGGCGGAAACTCGGGATGCATGCCATGTACAAAGCTTGTTTATTTATAAATTAAGTAATACTTGATATTACCAGATGTTTATGGATAAGTTTAGTCTTAGTTGACTTGTACTTCTACAGGGGCAGATGCCCTTGTGCAAGTTCTAGCTCTGACGTGAGCTAGGTTCATCTCGGAGGAGGATTTCCTGCGTAGCGGGCTAGGCTCAAGCAGCGTTGAGACATCTGCCACGGAGGGTGGTTAACCGAAATGGGAGTCCATCTTAACTCTTTACAGACCTTTAGCCACTGTAGTGGCTCTCTAATGAAACCCTATAAGACCATTTGCCACTAAAGTGGACACGTTTTTTTTTTTTGTTTCGCAGAACGGCGATTCATATTTTTATTTCACCCGATACTTTACTGCTAAGGACTAGAATAGTTTTCTTAACTAGATTTTACCAAAACGGTCGTGTTCTGTGTTGAAAACGTATTGTTTACAAAAATGGCCACTGAATCAATACATTATCTACCTTTTAACATTTGTTAGTTTTTGCAACGTATTTATTCTCCCATGTAATAAAATATCAACAATTTACTGATATGTTCGTTTTCTGTAACCATTTCCCTTACCAGTTATATCATCATCATCATGTAGCATGTCCTTTATTGAACGTCGCTCCCATCACAGTCTGTCTGAAAGAAACTCGTTCCCTTGCCAAAACTCCAGCCTCCGCCAGTCATACCCAGGAATTCCTGGATATCTTGGTGCCATCGTCTTCTTGGTCTACCCCTTCCTCTTTTGCCTGGCACCATACCTTCCATCACCGTTCTCTCAAGACCATTGTGTCTCTTGATGTGACCAAAGTATTTGCATTTTCTAGCCAAAATGGAATGGATAAACCAGTTCTCCTCTATGCTCAACTCTTGCCGAATGTCTACCTTTGTTTTTTTCTCTGTCCAGGGTATTTTGAGGATCTTTCTGTAATATTTTGACTCGGAGGATTCGATTCTTTGTCTAGAAGTTTTGGTAATCGTCCATGATTCGCAACCTTTTACTTTTATCCTTTTGTTGGTGCTCTGCCATATTTCTTCAGGCTGTTCAGTCTCTGCATTGCCATAGCTAGTCTTCTTCTGATTTCTTTCGAGCAGTCACCTTTTTTGTCAATTCTGGAGCCCAGATATTCAAAATGTGTGACCTGATCTATTTCCTCATCACCCACTGTGTAATATAATATATAGTAATATATAATATTAATATGCGCATCTTTATTATAGTAATGTACGTAATGTCGAGGTGTCTGCAGAAATGAGTCTTACTTCCATCTCGGACACTCTGGCCCGCCGCCGTCTGTCTCTGTTTGGTCACGTGGTTCGATTGGACCAGGAAATTCTGGCTAACCAGATAATTTCCAAGTCTGCTATGTGTAATAACGGTCTCCCACCGGCTGGCTGGGGGTTTATGAGGGGCCGACAGGTTGCTGTCTCTACTTCAGTCTTGGACGAGGTTTGGCTACAAGCCTCAACAGTTTGACATGGTAGTGGTCGATCGACGCAACAGGCTCTAGATGCCTAGGCGAACATTATTATTATTATTATTTTATTATGGTGCGAATTAGTAACAAAACAAAAGAAATACATTGATTTATTTTCTAAATGGAAAATTAATTTGTTCCAAACCTATTAAAAAATCAAATCGTGAAGGAGCTTAGATTCAAACACTAAATCAATGTAGAACCGCAGTCTGTTAGGCGCCATCTATACTGCTCTTAAAAAACCACCTAACCACAGCCGGTGTTATTCCATGTCACACAGTTAGTCGCCTTTTACGACATACTCTTTGTGAGGCAGTGGTGCTATTCTTGTACATGTCATACACAAAGACCTCGGCAGACGACTTGTGTGAAAGTGCTACAACTGTTAAAGCCAAAATTCCAGCTCTCCCACCGATTAATAATGGGATTTTACGGTGACCACAATCAGTCTAACCATGGCTGTTACGATGACCACAAACAGTCTGACCATGGCTGTTACGATGACCACAATCAGTTTGACCATGGCTGTTACGATGACCACAATCAGTCTGACCATGGCTGTTACGATGACCACAATCAGTCAGGCCATGAAGATCATGCCTGTTTCAAAGGCGATTGACTGCTGGAATCATGTGTGTATTCTCATCGATACACTGAGGATGCTCAGGAAGGTGCAATCAAGATGTGCGCAGCGCTCATGTTTGGAGTCGATATGTCGGTTAAGGTTACATATAAACAACTCGATACTCATTCCGGGTCATGCGTGTGTCGAAGCTGACAGTTTGGCTAGGACAGCAATAGTGGAAGGCGGGAGAGTAATGGACCGAGCGGATATCCTGAACGTCGTTAGTGAAATCGATTGGAAGAAAGATTCGGGGGTTGGTCCAGACTCTACGTCCTTGACGCGACTAGTTGAACTGAGTGTGAAACGAGAGATTGATCCAGACTCTACGTCCTTGGTGTTGGTCCAGACTCTACGTCCTTGACGCGACTAGTTGAACTGAGTGTGAAACGAGAGATTGATCCAGACTCTACGTCCTTTGGGTTGATCCAAACTCTACGTCCTTGACGTAACTCGTTGAACTGAGTGTGAAACGAGAGGTTGATGCAGACTCTACGTCCTTGGGGTTGGTCCAGACTCTACATCCTTGGGGTTGGTCCAGACTCTACGTGCTTGGGGTTGGTCCAGACTCTACGTCCTTGGGGTGGGTCCAGACTCTACGTCCTTGACGCGACTAGTTGAACTGAGAGTGAAACGAGGGACGATGTTGAAAGAACAACACACGGGGATCCATGGACGTCTGGTTAACAAGCTTTGGACTGGAACGGTCAGTCATCACGTGCGTATGAACTTGTCCCGAGTACGATGAAGATGATCCGACGACTAATTAACAAACTAACTAACTAACTATTTAACTAACTAACTATATAATTTAGTAACTTACTAGCTAACTAAGTAACTCACTAACTAGCTATCTAACTAAGTATATATCTAACTAACTAACTAACTAGCTAATTTAGTAACTTACTAGCTAAGTAACTAACTAACTAATTAACCAACTAATTAACTAAAGAACTAACGAACGAACGAACTAACTAACGAACTAACTAACGAACAAAGTAACTAACGAACGAACAAACAAACTAACTATATCAGATCTACAGTTTTCTAAGATAGTTTAAAAACCGATATCGCGGCTCTGCGATATGAGTTAATAATCCCAAAGATGCAGATCACTGAAAGACTCACACTTCATCAATCCATTTCTTGATTCCTCTTCTTGGGCTCCACTCAGGACACTTAAGAGAAACTCTTTTATGATAGAAGACACTCGAACTCTTGCCATGTCACAATGTGATATAAAAATAATAATAACAAGATAACATAAGAAATAAATGAAGAATAAGTGGGTACGAACAAAACAAAAGAGAAAAGAAAGAATAAAAACGATCAAGACAATGTAACAAGGAGAATAACAGAATAACATATGAACGAAATAATGAGCAAGGTGGGTACGAATAAGACCCAAAAAAAAATAAAAGGTATACAGTTACTTGAAAATGGAAGTTGACCAATTGTTCCCGTGGGCATTAGAAGAATCCAGGAAATTTGGTCAAGATGATATGGGGGACAAAGAGGATTAAGAAGGTTAAAAGAAACTTTATGAAAAAGTACAGATGTGGAAAAGACAAAAAAAAAAGAGGGTGTAGAAGAAAAAAAACGAGATGAGTAAGAAGAATGAAAAATAAAATAGAGAAGATAAAAAGAATTAGAAAAAGGAGAAGAAGAAGACTAGGAAGAAGAAGAAGAAGACGAAGAAAGAGAAGAAGAAGAAGAAAAACAAGAAGAAGTAGACGAAAAACAAGAGCGAGGAGGAGGAAAGGCAGAATAAAAATAATGAAGGAAATAGAGGAGAAGAAGATGAAGATGACGAAAGAGAAAGACAAGAAAAAGCAGAAGAAACATTTAAAAAACAGATCAAGAAGAAATAAAGAAAACAAGAGGAGAAGGAAAAATAAGAAAGAAGAAGAAGGTAAGAACAAGAACAAGAAAGATGATGAAGAAGAAGAAGAAGAAGAAGAAGAAGAAGAAGAAGAACAAGAAGAAGAAGAAGACGAACAGGAGAAGAACAAGAAGAAGAAAATAAGAAGAAAAACAACAACATCAATAACAATACAACAAGTAGAAGAAGATGAAGAAGAAGAAAAAGAAAAAGAAGAAGAAGAAGAAAATCCTGAATCAATGAAATAAATTTTGCTAATAATTCTGTAGTGGAGATAATGCTTTTGGATTGCATTTTCCCGTATCTGGAAACTATCCGATCGTCCTGTAAACTCCTATCCACCAGTGCTGGAAAGTCTCTTGAAAATGTTCATTCCCTCTTAATCACCATGCTTTTGATTTATTTCAGTTCCCGGATGTAAGTTCCCACAAGAGATTCAAGGACGGTGGAATTTCACGTATCAACATGCCAAAATGTTCGAGATTTGGCAGAGAAATGCTACCTTGCACCTGATGAGTGGTCAGAACGTCTCGTTTTTATGTGACAAACGAGATGGCCGTGTGTTTGTGTTCAGGTAAGTCGTGCTGTGGCAGTACATTCAAATCTCGATTTACGTATTCAGGTAAGTCGTAATGTGGCAATACATTAAAATTTCGATTTACGTCTTCAGGTAATTCGTAAGGTGGCAGTGCATTAAAATCTCGATTTACGTCTTCAGGTAAGTCGTAATATGGCAGTACATTAAAATCTCGATTTACGTATTCAGGTAACTCGTAATGTGGCAGTACATTGAAATCTCGTTTTACGTCGGCTCGATTTACGAATACTTACTTTTACGATACTGTTTATTGAAAACTTCTCGTTAATTTAACGCTTGACAAAGTTCCTTTGGTTGTTGTGGCTGTTTTATAATCGAACGCGTTCTTAACAATACGGACCTGTGACCACGTTTCACCGGCATGGCGCCTTGCAGGTAGAACTGTGAAGTTGAATAGGGAGGCGTGCAGGCTGTGTCGTGGGTATGGTCTAGTGGCGTCTTTATGGACGAGAAAGCCACCCAGCCCACGCGACGACGTCTTGTTTGTTCTGGGTGTTGGTCGTTCTGCGTGTTCAATAAGCGCCCCAGGTAGATATACTCCTCTACGTCCTCCAGATTCCCGCCCTCGACTATGAGTGGGTCATTTTTAGCGAAACGGTTACGCATGACTTTTGTCCTGTAGGTGTTCGTTCAGAGGCCTCAATTCTCTCCATACTTTGTGAAGCGTAGCTACCATCTAGTTTGAGTCTTTGGCGGTTTCTGTGATGAGCACAATGTCATCTGTGAAGCAGAGGTGGTTAAGTCGGTTGTCATTAATGGTGAGGCCAAAGGGGGTCCAGTCTCATTAGTTGTTGTTGTTGTTGTTGTTGTTAAATGCCCACAATGATGAGGATTACTCTTCTGTGCGCCCCAAAAAGGAGGTTAAGTGGCGGGTTGTCGTAGCTTTCCTCACATCCCGAGCGTGCTGATGAAGGTGGACCGGGGGCGGTTGTGCGATGCTTGGATTTATCTACGTGTCGCTTACTACTACGGGGATCACGTCTGTCCCTCACCTCGTTAGCCATGCTGATATGAAAACAACACGTTTTCAGGAAGAGATAGAGGTAGCCAGGGTCAGGTTCTTGGCCAGTATATCTTGCCTGATCAGACGATAGTCTTCCTCCCCAGAAAGGAATGTTAATAGTAATAATATGTGTTATTTTTTCTGTCTGAGCAATTGTTGGTATGGGTATTTTAAATTGGGAAAAATTTACTGTGTGAGTATTTTATCTGTCAGAGAAATTGTCTGTGGGAGTATGTGTTTCTGTGAGTATTCTTCTACCTGAGTAATTATCTGTGTGAGAAGTCTTATGTCTGAGAAATTGTTTGTGTAAGCAGTCTTCTGTCTGAGAAATTGACTGTGTGAGTAGTCTTGTATCTGAGAAATTGTCTGTGTGAGTAATCTTGTATCTGAGAAATTGTCTGTGTGAGCAGTCTTGTGTCTGAGAAATTGACTGTGTGAGTAGTCTTGTATCTGAGAAATTGTCTGTGTGAGGAGTCTGATACCTGAGTAATTATCTGTGTGAGTAGTCTTGTATCTGACAAATTGGCTGTGTGAGTAGTCTTGTATACGAGAAATTATCTGTGTGACTAGTTTTCTATCTGAGAAATTATATGCGTTAGTAGACTTGTGTCTGAGTAATTATCTGTGGGAGTAGTCTTGTATTTGAGTAATTATCTGTGTGAGTAGTCTTGTATCTGAGTAATTATCTGTGTGAGTAGTCTTGTATCTGAGTAATTATCTGTATAAGTAGTCTTGTATTTGAGTAATCATCTGTGTGAGTAGTCTTGTATCTGAGTAATTATCTGCGTTAGTAGTCTTGTATCTGTGAAATTATCTGCGTTAGTAGTCTTGTGTCTGAGTAATTATCTGTGTGAGTAATTGTCTGTGCAGCTGTTTTTCATGTCAGCATTTATGACAGTGAGGTAATTTCTATGCTGCATTTTCGTGTACACATTTTTTCCAAATGTACTTTTCTGTCTGGCCACCTCAAAAACTATAACTGCCATAAACAAAACAAGCCCTATACAAGTACGAACTCTCTCGGCGTCCATCACCATAGCAACAGAAATTGCAACAGAGCCAATAACAACATCGGCATGAGCGGGAATAATGTAAAGGCAATAACAGCATCACCCCAAGCCAAAGACAGACATAATGATGCTTATAAGCGTCTTAAGAGATGCAGTTTCCATACAATTCTAAGGTTTCTTATCCCGTCTGCTTGTGAGAATAGGCTGGGATGAACTGAGTGATAAGGCGCTTGGCGAATGTTGAATTAGATCGTTGATGAAATTTGTTGTGGGTTCTCAATGGTACGATAGATGGGGGAGGATAACTGTTGTGTTCAAAAGGATTATTCTAGGTTTCCGGGATGAAAAGAAGAGGACCACTGTCTCCCTACAAGTATGTTCTAAAATAGACTACAGAGGGTTGTGATTGGGACCAGCAAATCGCATCATGTAGAATTGCTGTTATTATCATTTGTTTCACTTTAAAGGTACGGGATTCAACTTTCGTAACAGCCACGCTCTGTTCAACTCAGCGGTAAAAATGTTTTTACGTTTAGTGAAGAGAACTGGCCACCTTCGATTCTTGATTCTAGGAAGCAACATCATCACACAGGGGACATTTCCATAAGTGCTCCGTTCTCCCTCCAAGCAGCCAGCCAAGCGTATATATATATATTCAGATTCCCAGTCAGGTGTTGACTTCGTGTCCTTTGGATCTTTCCAGACAGGACACACTTTCTCCCATATCCCCTAGTCACTCCTAAATCTATCATCCTCTGCACATATGCATTTGTTCGACCCTCTGTCTCTTCATCATTCTGTAAAGTACCTATAGCTGCCCTCATCAACTCAACCCTGTTTCTCGTATCTGATATTATTGATACATCGTCTTGCTATATTCAAACCAGGCATTCTTTGTCTTTGATAATCTGTTCTGTATACATTAAACAAGCAATGGGAAAGCCCACGATTAGTCTTGAAAATATGAATACTAAATGTGCAAATTTATTTTTAAAGTAATACTGACCTATTTATGCTTTGCTTTATTTGTGTTTCCCCCTCGGATGACAAGATGTGGATCGATGTGATCCCAGTAGTAGTAACCGCCATGCAGATGAAGCCATGCATAGAAAAACCGACTGGAGGACTCCGGTCCACCTTCATCAGCACGATCGGGATGTGAAGAAGGCTACTACAACCCGCCACTTAACGTCCTTTTCAGGGACAACAAAAAAGTAAAATTATTATTGGTATTCAGCAACAACAACAACAACAACAAGAAAAAGAACAACAACAATAACAACAACCCACGCTGTTGCATAACATGATGCCGACAATCTGATTTTGAAAGTTGTAGGAACGAATTAGGCGGGAAATATTTCATTTTGTGTACCATAAAACTTAACGTGTATAAACCATCATGTAGGATGTCTTTCATAGAACGTCGTTTGCATCACAGTCTGTCTGAAAGAAACTCGTTCCCTTACCAAAACTCCAGCCTCCGCTACTGTCATACCCAAGAATTCCTGGATATCTTGATACCATCGTCTTCTTAGTTTACCCCTGCCTCTTTTGCCTGGCACAATACCTTCCATCACTGTTCTCTCAAGAACGTTGTGTTTTTTGTATGTAGGCTACGGGTAATTTATACTAGTAAAAACTACATTTGTCTATACATTTTAGGCGCCACATCAACACTTCTAGGCAAGATGGCGACATGGCTATCAACTTCCGGTCAGTTGTTTCACCCACTTGTGTTAGGAGTTCACTAGCTAGGAGATCTAGGGGCTATAATAGATCATACAGGTAAAGTGAGTGAGCAAGACCAGGCAGCAGTGAAAAAGGCAAATCCAATGTAAGGTATGATGCAAATAAATATTAAACATAGGATCAAGGAAGTAATAGTCAAACTGTATAAAGCAATTGTTAGACCAATTTTGGAGTACTGGGTACAGGTGTGGAGTCCTTATCGTAAAGGGGATATAAACATGCTATAAAGGATTCAGATAAAAGCGAAACAGCTGATAGTGGGATTCCAGAATTATAGTTATGAGAAAAGTCTCAGAAAAACCGGCCTAAAGTGTCTAGAAAAGAGAAGTATTCGAAGTGACTTAATACAGGTTTATAAGATAATCAGAGGAATGGATAAATTAGACTATAACAAGTCTTTCAAAATGCAACCACCTACAAGAACAAGAGGGCATATCTACAAATTAACTAAAGAAAGGTCCAAATTAGATATTGGGAAATATTTTTTTAGTCAGAGAGTGGTGAATGCATTACCACCTGAAGTAGTGGACGGCAGGGACAATTAATGCATGTAAGAATAAATTCGATGTGCATGGCTTTTAGAGCAAGGAAAAGATAACGCTCGACATCATACTACTCTTCGCACTATGTGCCATCTGTAGCTACTCGACTGGGAGGTATTGCCACATCCACATTAAAGACCTGACCTCGCTCTAAGTAATCTCCACCTCGTCTTCGTTTTCTTCTTCTGTATTCGTTTTCAATCTCCCTCTACCAAGTCTTGAACAGGGTTTTGCAAGTTGTAAGATGTAGTCCAGAGAACGGAATGCGTTGTGTCACTAATTTACAGCATGACTGCGATATTTGCACTGTTCGGTTTGACACATCCGTCTTCGACAGGTATTTCCACCTGTTTGGAAACCTAAAATAATTCCTGGGTGGTCCGCATTTCAGCCTTGATGACGAAGCGAAAAAGGCTGTCCTGTATTGGTTCAGGCATACATCTGGGGTAGTTGTCTCGCCGCAGCGACTCAATTTCAACCAGTGTTCGTAAAGCGATCTCAGTCCCGCCAGGCGGAGCGATAGCGCGGGCTTGCGGAAAACGCTCGCCTGCCTTTCCCCGTAGAGCGAATTGGGTGCGGTTTGTTGTAGCGGCTCCTCCACCGAGGTGCGCTGGTCTGGTCCGTATCAGGAAACGTGGTCCGTCCGTGGTGATTTATCTAAGGCTTATAGCAGAGCTCGACAGTACGTCTCGCTGGTGGTCCGACTCTCGCAAAGAGCTTGTGACCGGCAAATGGAAAGCAGGAATCGTGCCTCGAGGCCCTGCGTTCTCCTACGGAGAAGGGCAGGCTGGCAGGCCAAATTGTCTCTAGTCCCAGTGAAATTCATCGCCGAGGTCGTTGGGATCCGTTCTGCACAGAGCGCTGCCATCCCTCCTCGAGCGAGCCCGGTCGGTCGGTCGTCTGGTGCGTGTGGGAGGCCCCTGTCAGGCGGTCCTAGGTCGACGGAGTGAGGGACGGGTGGAACAACCGTCCGTCCGTCCCGTCAGTCGGTCCCTGCGGCCGTCCCAGAGAGGCTCTTTACACACCCTTCCTCCGCCGACCAGTGTGTGCTGTACGTACGTCTCCGACAGATATCTGGTTGATCCTGCCAGTAGTCATATGCTTGTCTCAAAGATTAAGCCATGCATGTCTAAGTTCACACTGTCTCACGGTGAAACCGCGAATGGCTCATTAAATCAGTCGAGGTTCCTTAGATGACACGATCCTACTTGGATAACTGTGGCAATTCTAGAGCTAATACATGCTTACCAAGCTCCGACCCTCGCGGAAAGAGCGCTTTTATTAGTTCAAAACCAATCGTCGTTTCCCCTCGCGGGGTTGCGGCGTCCCCACTGGTGACTCTGGATAACTTTGTGCTGATCGCATGGCCTCATGTGCCGGCGACGCATCTTTCAAATGTCTGCCCTATCAAATGTCGATGGTACGTGACATGCCTACCATGTTTGTAACGGGTAACGGGGAATCAGGGTTCGATTCCGGAGAGGGAGCATGAGAAACGGCTACCCCATCCAAGGAAGGCAGCAGGCGCGCAACTTACCCTTTCCCGGCACGGGGAGGTAGTGACGAAAAAGAACAATACGGGACTCTTTCGAGGCCCGGTAATTGGAATGAGTACACTTTAAACCCTTTAACGAGGATCTATTGGAGGGCAAGTCTGGTGCCAGCAGCCGCGGTAACTCCAGCTCCAATAGCGTATATTAAAGTTGTTGCAGTTAAAAAGCTCGTAGTTGGATCTCAGGCGCAGGCGGGCGGTCCGGCTCGCGCCGGTTCACTGCCCGTTGTCTCCTGCCCTACCGTCTGCCGGCTCTCTCCCACGGGTGCTCTTCGCTGAGCGTCCTGGGTGGCCGGCGCGTTTACTTTGAAAAAATTAGAGTGTTCAAAGCAGGCCTCGGCTGCCTGAATAATGGTGCATGGAATAATGGAATAGGACCTCGGTTCTATTTTGTTGGTTTTCGGAACTGGAGGTAATGATTAACAGGGACAAACGGGGGCATTCGTATTGCGGCGTTAGAGGTGAAATTCTTGGATCGCCGCAAGACGAGCTACTGCGAAAGCATTTATCAAGAATGTTTTCATTAATCAAGAACGAAAGTCAGAGGCGCGAAGACGATCAGATACCGTCGTAGTTCTGACCATAAACGATGCCGACTAGCGATCCGCAGGAGTTGCTTCGATGACTCTGCGGGCAACTTCCGGGAAACCAAAGTGTTTGGGTTCCGGGGGAAGTATGGTTGCAAAGCTGAAACTTAAAGGAATTGACGGAAGGGCACCACCAGGAGTGGAGCCTGCGGCTTAATTTGACTCAACACGACCAACACTGAAATGACTGACATGTCGAGACCACTCTCCTTTGGTCTAATATGGAACTGGTGCTGGATTGAGACCCTCAGAAATCTGGGGTTATGCCCCCTGTGGCTCGGTTGGTCTGCATCCAGTGTTTGATAAAGGAATTGACGGAAGAGCACTATCAGGAGTGGAGCCTGAGGCTTAAATTGACTAAACACGCCAATAGTGTAGAATGACTGTCAAAAGAGAGCACCCTCGATGGGTCTAATAGTGAACATGTGCTGGTATTAGACCCACGGAAGACAGGTCAGTCTCCAAATCCCCAAATGAAAGAGCGCCTGCTACGGTAATCTGGTCTTCACCCTGCAGAAATCGCAGGCTCCAGAAACGGCCATTGACAAACTAAAAGCCCTCTATTGATACGGTCTGGCTAATATTGAACGGGTGCTGGAAATAGACCCTCTAAAGACAGGTCAGTTTTACCCTACTAATGACAGAGCTTTGCTACGGTAATCCTGCTAAGCCCGAGAGGAGCCGCAGACATTTGGTTCACGTACTAGGCGGATAAGCCAACGGAGCGAGGTGAGGGATTACGGCCGAACGCCTCTAAGCCAAAAACCTCGCCCAAAAGCAGCCCAGCACTAATGCAAAGGGAGGCTTCGACATGGTGGGGACCTGGGGGCCACGCTCCAGCCCCGCCCGGTCAAGCCGCAGAATGAGGTCTCTGCCGTCCGCTGATAAAAGCGGGCGGGAAGCTGCTCGATATTCACCCCATACGGCGATGAGGAATGAAATCATTTGTAGAAGACTTAGTTCTCGGTCGGGTGCCCTAAGCAGTAGATCAGCTACCTCACTGCGAACTGCTGAGACTTAACCCTTTACCATGAGATATGTCCGCCCCCTAGGCGGACAACATCTCCGTGCAAGACTAGGCTTGTCACCTGGTCAAATGCACTATTTCGAGAGGAATCACATGTCGCTGACATTTGGTCCACGTGCTTGGCTGATAAGCTGACATCTGAGGGATTACGGCCGAACGCCTCTAAGCCAGAATCCCGCCCAAAATCTCAGCACCGCTGAGATGGGAGGCTACGACATGGCTGGGGCTTGTGTCCCGGCCCGATCGAGCCGCAGGAATGCACCTGGTAAAATGCACTCCTTCCTCGCTCTTTGCATCTGTCTGATATCAGTCATTCCAATGGACGCAGAAGAGATGCAGTCCAGCGGACATTGCACCTCCTGTCCTATGGTGACAAGCTCCTGGGTGGCGGGGAATGCTAGGCGTACCATCACTGCAGATGAGCCGAGAAAATAAAGCGAGCAAAAAGATACCTCACTCATATGCATATGCTACGTTTCTGGCAGGACGTGACGATCCTGGGAAAAAGTCACACTGGACTGCGTCTCTTCCGGGATAGTACACACTAGTACATAGTCCATCATATCATTGCCAAACGCTATAGACACGAGTAGGGAAGACTCGATAGTCCTGCAAGACAACTTCCCAAGAGAGACAACTCTGACCAAAAACAACTGCTGCCTTGCAGTCAGGCTGGGGACAGCCAAAGGCTAAGGAGGGCAACCCTACAGAAACGCCTGTTGAAATCGGATGCACTGAGCTACTGGCTAACAAATTAAATCAGTGCAACATAAATATCGCTGTAAACAGCGTACGATGAAGAAGAAGAAGAAGAAGGTTCAGGCATACTGACAAATCTTTCTACACTGAAGCTTTTCAAGCATTACTTAAACGCTTGAATAAGTGCATACACGTTGCAGAAGATTATGTAGAAAAATCAATGGCTTTTTGGCTACTAGAAACATTATTTCATCCCCACAACCCCCTCCACCTTCCCTCACAAAAGTTCCGGTTTTACTTGAAAGTCCATCGTAAAAACGTAGGTTTCGATTATATTTGAAAATTGAAAATGGTTTTATTTTATATCATCATTATCATGTAGCATGTCCTTTGCAGATCGTCGCTCTCGTGACAGCCTGTCTGTAGGAAACTCTGTCTTCCGGCCTGCTCCAAGGTCAAATCCAGCGTCTCCTTGATATCCTGAGTCCATCATCTTCTCAGTCGTCCCTGCCTCTTTTCCCAGTGACCATGCCCTCCATAACCACTCTCTCCGGTCCGTTGTGTCGTTTGACGTGTCCAAAAAACCCTCAGTTTTCGGGTCATTACGTCATGTATGAGCCAATTCTCCTGTTCATTCGGGTCTTGCCTGGTGGATTTGTTTCTTTCTTTATCTTTACACTTTATTTTAATTCACAGTTCCGCTGCAGCCTCACCGCATTTTATATATATATATATAAAATAATAGTTGTCCATCACAAGTGATGAAGACCACTCTCTTTGTTCAGCCGTGTGGACAGTCGCATATCTTGCTGTGCCCGCTGAAATGGGTGACTTACGCGGTTATTTGGATTAAAGTGAGGAAAGAACTGCGCCTGTTGTCAACCTCACTCACAGAGCCTAAGCTACCTTTTGCCAGTGGCAAGACATTCATCGAGACGACTGGAGTTAGCATAGGATGCAGATTTTGCCTCAGGGATACCACCAAAGCCTTTCCGTAAACATGTAACCCGCAGGGTAGAAAGGTGGGATGGCATCTAACGCAGTTTGTCGTGCCTTTTCAATAACCAGAAGAGGTCGTATGAACAAAACTCAGCGTGTGAGTGAGTCTGGCATCTCTCCCCAGCTGTATTCAGCTCATCATAGTAGCATCTAAAATTCCGACACGCCAAATTCGTGAAGGTGAACCGGCAGAACTAACTCGTGAAATACGACACAGGTATAAGTATATATATATATATATATACAGAGAGAGAGAGAGAGAGAGAGAGAGAGAGAGAGAGAGAGAGAGGAGAAAGTGAGATACAGAAAGTGGAAGATGGATATAGATATGGAATGATGGAAAATCTATGTTTGATAATGTTCTTCAATGGTCTGATGGTTACAGGCTTAAAAAGATGAGGAGGCGATTGGTGGGAGGACGGCGTGGCGACACAGCCTTCGGTCAGTTCCGGAACATTACGAGTTCATGCGAGAGAAATGAGGTGTGTGGTGGGGATGAGGAGAGACGAGAGCACCAGAGATACACAGCTAGGGAGGGAGAGAGTATATCGACCGAAACATCACCAAGCAGGGAAATCGCAGAATTGGGGATACAAACTTATGAACAGGAAGTCTATGTTAAGATATTAAGACGGATGTCAGGGACACACGGATACATGCACAGAGGCACAGTCAAACACATATACATAAATAAAAGCACATATATATATATATATATATATATATATATATATATATATATACATATGCACTCACACACACACGTAAATACATAACATATCCGCACAGACATACACACGTACACACAAGCATATATAACCAGACAACAGAGCACACACTACAAAACTGACCCGAATATGATATACAGAGAAAATCTCACTGGCCTATAGAAACAACACTGGAAGACAAACTTTATGGGCCTGTATGTGAACTACAAAAGATGGTGAATTTGATACAAGAGACAACATTGCAGATATAGACAATATTTTAAAGTGAACGAAAAAAGAAGAAGAAGAAGCATACATTTCAATTACATGTATATATGTATGTATGTGTCGCTCACTACTACGGAGATCATGTCGAACCTCACCTTGATAGTCAGACTGTTGTCCTTGACAACAGCCCATTTCCAGGAGGACCAACGAGGAGGTCAGGTGAGGGTCTTGTCCAGTATATTTCTCCTGACGCTGGCTAACATTCTCTGATCAGTGTGTTTTACCTGACCAAACGTTAGCCTTATCGTCCCGTCAGGTGAGGGTCTTGGCCAGTATATTTCTTCTGACCCTGTCTAACATTCTCTGATCAGTGTGTTTTACCTGACCAAACGTTAGCCTTATCGTCTCGTCAGGTGAGGGTCTTGGCCAGTATATTTCTCCTGACCCTGTCTAACATTCTCTGATCAATGTGTTTTGCCTGACAAGACGTTAGCCTCATCGTCCCTGGACAGTGTTAGAAACTTGTTAACCCTAGACGTCAGATTCTTATGATAGGATATTTACTTACTTCTCTTGTCCAATCACCGCGTCATATAGCATTCATCCAGTGTTCAGCGACTTGAATTGCTCTGTCGTTCGCCTGCAGCCTGTCGTTCGCCTGCAGCCTGTCACTCTCGTTACATGTATCCGGAAGGTTGGGGCAACTAATCAGAAGACCTGGATCTTGTCCCGCACAGCAATCAAAATTATCACCGCCAGAGAGATCCTCATTCCTTCATGTTCTTCCTACATCGTGATACGCCAGTACGAAGTCTGTTTATTGTCTTCCAAAGTGGCTTGGCTTGGTTTGGCTTAGCTTGGCTTGGTTTGGCTTGGCTTTGCTTGGTTTGGCTTCGTTCGTTCTCAATCTCCCGCTACAAAACCCTGAAAGGGCTTGAGTGACAGATTGTAGTCCAGAGAACGGAATGCGTTGTGTCGTAGTTTACAGCTTGACTGTGATATTTGCACCTTTCGTTCTAACGCATCCGACTTCAGCAAGCATTTTTTGAGTACCGGGTTTCGCATTCCCTCTTCAATCCCTTCTCCTTAGCCAGTCTGCCCTGCTGCAGCCTGTTATCCAGGATCACCACGTGAAGGTGTAGAAGAGTCTTGGCAGATCTGGATCGCTGGCCCTGACGTTAGCAGTCAGCTATGGGTCGCTGACCACTGCAGCTCATGCGCTGCTCAGCATCTTGATAACTAGTAGAGTAAGTGATGTCCAGTGCCATAATTCAATGCGACGACCTTCATGGTTTGACTGTATGGGCTTTGGTAATTTAAGAAAACTATCCCTGGATTTGAGTCCTGATGTCCAAACATTGGGTTTCTAGGGTCGTTTTCCTGTTTCTGTCATTCAATTTCAGCAGCTTCGCTTCTTCTGGCGGCAGTTGGAGCTATGCTAATTATAGGGTATATTTCAAAAGGGAGGGTGGGTTTTTGGACTCCGCCGTCTTTTTCACGGGAGCTTGATGCAGAGTGCCCTGCATCTCGTAGTTGCCCCCTAGTCGTCTTGTCTTTGACTTGCCACTTGGGTCGAGCGGCTCGGGACGAGAGAGTGAGGATACAAATTATCTTAGTTAATCTTTGCCAAAAATAGAGCTAGCAAAATTAATTATGCCAACATCGTCTACCATGGACGGTGGCCTTTGCCTTGGGTGGGTTTTATGCATATTAAGACTATCCTGCCTGCCTCGTTATAGCTATTTCAGAAAGTTGTGAGTGGCAGAGTTCTCTAGACTGACGCGGTGTATTTCGCTACTGAGACAGAAGCCTCCTCCATCTTGTCCTAGTCAGTATTTGGATAATGTTGTATGCGTGTAGCTTGCCCTTACTGTGAACCCAGTGGTCTCGAGGTAGGGTGTTCGCCTCGGGTGCTGGATGTCGCAGGTACAAATCGCGGTTGAGACTGAATTTATTCACGTTGATCATCCGGTAAAACATTCCCCTGATCTGTATGTACTGAGATCAGACACCCGTGTGCAGTGGTGTGCACGTTAAAAACCTCTTGGTAGTTGGGAATCGAAATGAGAAAGCTTAAGGGTTCCTGCTGGGACAAAATTAAAGTTAAAAATGTACTCAAATTATTCTAGGGATTCTCTCCTCCCCCCCCTTCCGCTCCCCGCCCCCCAAGCCCCCATATAGAATATGTCGCGAACAGGGCTCTGTGTGGCTATATCATCAGGTCTTGGTTGTTAGGTTAACGGAGCGGCATAGTTGGCGCTTTACAGGCTGCAGGTTTGCCTTGCTCTAATTTACGCTTCCTGTCAGTGTGTTATCAAAGGCAGTGTACAGTCTAACCTGACGCCCAAACGTTTAAGAGCCCATCAGTTTTCGAGCTAAGAAAAGAAAACTAGTCACCTTTTTTTGCTGCTAACGCTTCTCTGTGAATGAGGTTTCCATTTGCAGCTCGATTGACTGGAAATTGAACCTTACTGATTTGGCACGAAAGGCAACCGGATCTAACCCATTATAATATCAATAAATGTATATTCCAACCAGTGGCGTATATTAAATATGTATTAGATGTACGCTGGGCGCCCAAGTAACTTCAAAAAAGCTTTTGGAACAGTATGTCATCAAAGCAGTTTTTTTGTTAATTAAATAACAATCAATATCTTTGCAATCTTGTTTACAATTTTGTTGCTGGCGTAATAGCTGCTGATTGATTTGTTGGCCAGTTTTCATGCGTAGAGAAGTAGAATGGAGAAATTAGGGCCTTTGCTTCCGTGCGGCTAGAAGTGCAGCAGACAATCATATACTAATATGTTAGAAATGGGTTCGAGTGTTGGTGCAAATGACGTCACAGCTTGGTGTTAGCGTTTCACTAAACACTGACGAGTGAGTCAAGAGCTCAGCACTCAGTACTAGTTATTTTGGGGTCATAAGTCTTTACCCTGACCATGAAGGAGTAGAAGGAGAAAGTTGAAATTTGACACAATGTTTATTCCCTCTCAATGTAGCCACCACCTGCATTTATATATTTCTGCCATCTCTGCGTGAACTTGTAAAGACCTTCAGAATAAAGTAACCTATTTTCGAACTAAACCAGTTATCAGAAGCCAGTGTGACATCTTCGTCACTGTTAAAATGATTTCCTTTCAGCTGTTTTTTTAAGTTTTGGGAAAAGAAAAAATCTGGGTCATAATGATGAACCCAAGTCTCATCTACTTGTCACCATGGTCGGCAACATGTCTTTCGACAGACACATTTTGAGCAACTGGCCACAGCAAAATAACCCTGGTTTGTTTATGTTCTCATGTCAGCAGACATGTTGTGTAAAATTCTAAAAACTGTACTTTCGTTCAGTTTTGCTGATCTAGATATCTCTTCAATTGTCATTTTCCTATCCTGGTCAATGCTTTTATTCACTCTTGCAGCATTTTCATCGCTGCACTGAGGATGGTCTTCCTGATCTTGGAGGATCATCAAAATGGGAACGGCCACACTTAAACTGCCTACACCAGTGTTTTACAGAAGCATACGAAGGACATAATTTCACTACCACTGGTTCCATCTACCTTTGTATTTCTGTAGATATTTTTCCTTGCAACATCAAGAATTTTATCACAGTTCTGGCCTCTGATTTCTCCATTGTTCTGGCAAACCGTTAGAGTAGCAGATCCGGTCAATAAGGTGTGTTGCGCCATGCACCATACCTGGTGAACCCGTGGATGAGGGAAGTTCATACTTCTCAAGTCCAGTACAAATTGAATGAGCTACATATGTGCCAAATTTTAACTTTCTTATCTTACTTCTTCATAGTCAGGGTAAAGACATATGACAAGCCTCTTGTAAAGTTACAGAAGTGCACATACCTGTTTTTTTTTTCTATTGTGGAAAATATCCTTTAGTGGATATAGTGCTGTGAAATGAATGTACGAGGAAGCTTCAAACGAAAACCTTAAAAGTGCGATAGAATTTAGAACAACTATGCCATTGTATTGTAACTTGCTAATATGCTTGCTACGGATATCAAAAGTGAACTGAACGTGCCTTAACTGTGCAGACGAACAACATGGCGTCATAAATGCAGTTAAAAGATGACCGCGCCACCTTTAACATGCACCAAAGGGAAGCAGCGGTTTTTTATCGATTTATTGAGCAGCGAAACGGTGAATCCTATAGAAATTCATCGGCCAATAAAGGTCAAATACGGTCATTTATGCCTTTCACTCTACCAGGTGTATGAGTGGAGGTGGAAGTTCCAAAACGGTGTGAGTTTTGTGACATAATGTTCACAGGGCAGGCACACTGAGTACTGACCACTGAGTCGATTACCGGACATCTGGACATAGGTCAAGGTTCAGCACACCACATCATCCATGATGGGTTAGAGTACCACCAAGTGTCTACAAGGTGGGTACCCCGGCAGCTACCCCCAGAACTAAAACAACGACGCGTTGATGCCTGTCTTGAGCCTTTGCGGCGCTTTGAAGAATGGTTTCCTAGCAAGAATTGTTACTGGAGATACTGGAGATGAAACCTGGGTTGATGGTTTCCTAGCAAGAAATGTTACTGGAGATTAAACCTGGGTTGATAGTTTCCTAGCAAAAATTGTTACTGGAGATACTGGAGATCAACCTGGGTTGATGGTTTCCTAGCAAGAAATGTTACTGAAGATTAAACCTGGGTTGATGGTTTCCTAGCAGGAAATGTTACTGGAGATGAAACCTGGTTTGATGGTTTCCTAGCAAGAATTGTTACTGGAGATAAAACCTGGGTTGATGGTTTCCTAGCAAGAATTCTTACTGGAGATAAAACCTGGGTTGATGGTTTCCTATCAAGAATTGTTACTGATTAAACCTGGATTGATGGTTTCCTAGCAAGAATTGTTACTGATTAAACCCGGGTTGATGGTTTCCTAGCAAGAATTGTAACTGCAGATGGAACCTAGGTTCAGTACCCCGAGCCTGAAGAGAGTGAGCAAGGAATGGCACTGCTCATGCTCACGGAAACCGAAGAAGTTGTGCACCCAGCAATGCACAGGTTAGGTTACGCTGACTCTTTTGGGTTGAACGGGACGTGATTTAAGAGCATTGCTTGCCTATCGTAAACACTGTCACCAGTGCCACATTTACAGATCTTCCCAGGAAACATCTTCGACCCGCAATCAAATCCGAACGACGTGGACCTCTGATTAAAAGTGTGAGTTTTGTGACATAATGTTCACAGGGCAGGCACACTGAGTACTGACCACTGAGTCGATTACCGGACATCTGGACATAGGTCAAGGTTCAGCACACCACATCATCCATGATGGGTTAGAGTACCACCAAGTGTCTACAAGGTGGGTACCACGGCAGCTACCCCTAGAACTAAAACAACGACGCGTTGATGCCTGTCTTGAGCCTTTGCGGCGCTTTGAAGAATGGTTTCCTAGCAAGAATTGTTACTGGAGATACTGGAGATGAAACCTGGGTTGATGGTTTCCTAGCAAGAAATGTTACTGGAGATTAAACCTGGGTTGATAGTTTCCTAGCAAAAATTGTTACTGGAGATGGAACCTGGGTTGATAGTTTCCTAGCAAGAATTGTTACTGGAGATACTGGAGATCAACCTGGGTTGATGGTTTCCTAGCAAGAAATGTTACTGAAGATTAAACCTGGGTTGATGGTTTCCTAGCAGGAAATGTTACTGGAGATGAAACCTGGTTTGATGGTTTCCTAGCAAGAATTGTTACTGGAGATGAAACCTGGGTTGATGGTTTCCTAGCAAGAATTGTTACTGATTAAACCTGGGTTGATGGTTTCCTAGCAAAAATTGTTACTGGAGATGATACCTGGGTTTATGGTTTCCTAGCAAGAATTGTTACTGGAGATGGAACCTGGGTTGATGGTTTCCTATCAAGAATTGTTACTGATTAAACCTGGATTGATGGTTTCCTAGCAAGAATTGTTACTGATTAAACCCGGGTTGATGGTTTCCTAGCAAGAATTGTAACTGCAGATGGAACCTGGGTTCAGTACCCCGAGCCTGAAGAGAGTGAGCAAGGAATGGCACTGCTCATGCTCACGGAAACCGAAGAAGTTGTGCACCCAGCAATGCACAGGTTAGGTTACGCTGACTCTTTTGGGTTGAACGGGACGTGATTTAAGAGCATTGCTTGCCTATCGTAAACACTGTCACCAGTGCCACATTTACAGATCTTCCCAGGAAACATCTTCGACCCGCAATCAAATCCGAACGACGTGGACCTCTGATTAAAAGTGTGAGTTTTGTGACATAATGTTCACAGGGCAGGCACACTGAGTACTGACCACTGAGTCGATTACCGGACATCTGGACATAGGTCAAGGTTCAGCACACCACATCATCCATGATGGGTTAGAGTACCACCAAGTGTCTACAAGGTGGGTACCACGGCAGCTACCCCTAGAACTAAAACAACGACGCGTTGATGCCTGTCTTGAGCCTTTGCGGCGCTTTGAAGAATGGTTTCCTAGCAAGAATTGTTACTGGAGATACTGGAGATGAAACCTGGGTTGATGGTTTCCTAGCAAGAAATGTTACTGGAGATTAAACCTGGGTTGATAGTTTCCTAGCAAAAATTGTTACTGGAGATGGAACCTGGTTTGATAGTTTCCTAGCAAGAATTGTTACTGGAGATACTGGAGATCAACCTGGGTTGATGGTTTCCTAGCAAGAAATGTTACTGAAGATTAAACCTGGGTTGATGGTTTCCTAGCAGGAAATGTTACTGGAGATGAAACCTGGTTTGATGGTTTCCTAGCAAGAATTGTTACTGGAGATGAAACCTGGGTTGATGGTTTCCTAGCAAGAATTGTTACTGATTAAACCTGGGTTGATGGTTTCCTAGCAAAAATTGTTACTGGAGATGATACCTGGGTTTATGGTTTCCTAGCAAGAATTGTTACTGGAGATGGAACCTGGGTTGATGGTTTCCTATCAAGAATTGTTACTGATTAAACCTGGATTGATGGTTTCCTAGCAAGAATTGTTACTGATTAAACCCGGGTTGATGGTTTCCTAGCAAGAATTGTAACTGCAGATGGAACCTAGGTTCAGTACCCCGAGCCTGAAGAGAGTGAGCAAGGAATGGCACTGCTCATGCTCACGGAAACCGAAGAAGTTGTGCACCCAGCAATGCACAGGTTAGGTTACGCTGACTCTTTTGGGTTGAACGGGACGTGATTTAAGAGCATTGCTTGCCTATCGTAAACACTGTCACCAGTGCCACATTTACAGATCTTCCCAGGAAACATCTTCGACCCGCAATCAAATCCGAACGACGTGGACCTCTGATTAAAAGTGGCCTTTTACAACATCACAATGCTCGACCACATACCGCTCATGCAACTACTGTCTCCATCGAGAACCTCCACTTTCAGTGTCTACCACATCCGCTCTACACACCAACCAGATCTAGCTTCAAGTGATTTCCACGTTTTCTGGACGACTTAAATAGTCATTGGGAGAAACGACTTTCAGGTCCGCTGAAAAGATCCAGCAAGGGGTGCATGAGTGGTTGTTACACACGCGACCAAACTATTTTCTTTTTCTTCATGAATCCATGAACTTTATCTGCACTGGCAGAATTATATCGAACGCAATGGTGATTACGTCAACAAAAAATGATACAGTTATGTTTCACGTTTTCATAATAAATTTACACCCAAAAAATATTTTAGGCCTGTTTCTAAGCACTATGGTATTTTATACATTTTCAAGCAAAGTCCTTTCTTTTTGTTTGAATTATGGAAGAACACAAATGTATATCAGAAGACCTGACAAACTCAATTTATTAAACAAAACTGTCGTATTTCTTTTTTTCGTCTGATGTCCTGTTTGTGCATTTCAGTGTCAGGTTAGAAAGAGGTTTCTTGACCAGGCCCTAGTATGTGTTTTGTGCCTTTCAGTGTCAGGTTAGAAAGAGGTTTCTTGACCGGGCCCTAGTATGTGTTTTTGCCTTTCAGTGCTAGGCTAAAAAAGGTTTCTTGACCGGGGCCTAGTATGTGTTTTTTGCCTTTCAGTGTCAGGCTAGAAAGAGGTTTCTTGACCGTGCCCTAGTATGTGTTTTTGCCTTTCAGTGCTAGGCTAGAAAGAAGTTTCTTGATCGGGCCCTAGTATGTGTTTTTGCCTTTCAGTGCTAGGCTAGAAAGAGGTTTCTTGATCGGACCCTAGTATGTGTTTTTGCCTTTCAGTGCTAGGCTAGAAAGAGGTTTCTTGATCGGGCCCTAGTATGTGTTTTTGCCTTTCAGTGCTAGGCTAGAAAGAGGTTTCTTGATCGGGCCCTAGTATGTGTTTTTGCCTTTCAGTGCTAGGCTAAAAAGAGGTTTCTTGACCGGGCCTTTGTATGTGCTTCATACATGGGGAGCCATACTGCTTCAGTCATTTCTGCTATCCATCTTTTGAAATATATGGTATGGAAAAGTAATTCTAGAAATTTTGATTTATTAAATAATGTAAATCTAAAACTGTAGCCAACCTTGTATCAGATACCCGGATACGCCACTGATTCCAGCATATATACAAATATCTTCAAGGAAAACCTAAAATAATCGTTAACAATAAAATAAATGTAATATCCAACATGAAAATGGTCTGAAATTCAAATGCGCACAATCTGGACATCTTAGCAATGATGTGAGAATCGGATATGTTATGAAGGACGAGTATTGTTCGTGAACGGAGCATGTGTAATTGGAATAACGTGTACCTCGATACATGTAAAGCCTGATTACTTAGTGACAAACCCCGGGTTTTTGTGGTAATGCGATCACTTAATATTCTGACAGAGTTGACAAGCACGTGGGATTTAGCTATTTCTGGTGTCGCTTTTATTGTAATTTATTTACGGTTTTTTTGGTTATTGTTTTATGTGCCTTTTTATGTGCTGGTAATGTATGCGCAGTAGCAGTACATTCATTGTTTTCTAGCGGTTTTAAGGTAAATGCAGACTCACAACAACTGGCTTTCATGGTAGTTATTCAAAGCGAAAACAAAGCCGTCAGCTTAAATGAAAAGATATCAGAAGTTCTGATAGTAGCTGAGAAATAGAAATCTTAAAGTTGCTATATAAGAGTTAACGAGACGGATCTAAAATAAGTAAACACATTTCAATACTTGGACATAAGGTCGGAAGGGAGATGCATTAATAGAATAAAGAACCTAATTCTTATTCTTAGTATTGCTACTGCCTTTGCTAAACGACGTCGCAGATTGGTGGGATGGGTAGATTTCTTGCTATGGTCAAGTGGAGGACTTAGGTTGTCGTTAGGTGTAACTTCCAGAGAGTGTCAGAGAAACCCTGGATCCACCGAAGCCGAGGTCTGCCTCCTTGCTCGTGGTCCGGAGTTCTCCATATGAAATGCTCTTGCTGCACGCTGGTCACAATGCATTCTGACTAAATGACCAAACCACTTGATCTGTTGAGAGTTAATGTCGGCCCTAACTGGGTTTGTTGAGAGTTAATGTAGGCCCTAACTGGGTTTGTTGAGAGTTAATGTAGGCCCTAACTGAGTTTGTTGAGAGTTAATGTAGGCCCTAACTGGGTTTGTTGAGAGTTAATGTAGGCCCTAACTGGGTTTGTTGAGAGTTTATGTAGGCCCTAACTGGGTTTGTTGAGAGTTAATGTAGGCCCTAACTGGGTTTGTTGAGAGTTAATGTAGGCCCTAACTGGGTTTGTCCCCCCTGTCTGCCTCAGCCTGGTGTTGCGGATTTGGTCACGGATTGCCTTTCCGGCAGCAGTTCTCCCACAGCGCATCTCACAGCTCTAGATCTTACTCTTACGGGTTGCTAGTAGGGACCAAGATTGATATTGGTAACGCAATGTAGGAATAAATAGTTCATTTATCAGCCTTCTCTTAGTTAAAGAAGCACTTTAGGTCGTTTCAAAATCTGTGCAGTTTGATAGTGGACATTGTTCGCCTTCTGAATTATATGTACCATCTGCAGGCAAGCACGGGGCTCATTCCGGGCAACGGAAATAAGATTTTATAAAAGAATGTTGACGATTTCGTAAACTGCAAAAAATAAAATATATTATATATCATGGTGTTTTAGTCCCAACTACAGTGGTTTGGCCATGTCTGTAGAATGGAAGAAGATCGGATACCAAAGCGGTCATAGGAAATAAAAAGTCAAGGACGCAGACCCCGATGACGTCTCAAAGTACGTTGGGAAGACAACATACGACAGTCCCTAAGTGATAGAGGGCTGGATTGGAAAGAGGCCAGGAAAAAGACGGCGGATAGAGCAGGGTGGCGTTCTCTTTGGCAAATCTCTACACCTCACGGTAGAAGAGGAGCGACTAAGTAAGTAAGTATGGTGCTTTAGTCGACTGGCTTCTTGACCGCCTCAGCGCCCATCAGGAGGATATAGCTATTGATCAGTCAGTCTTTTCTGGTCTCGTTTACGCTGATGACATTCTCCTGTTTGGCACAGACAGAACTGCGCTGCAGCGCTCTCTGGAAATGTTAGACAGTGGTACATCCTCCCTAGGCCTGTCTATATCCTAGACCAAGACCAAAGTTCAGAACCTCATTCCCGATACAGCACCCCAGGGTATTGCAGCTCAAGGTCACACTGCGGAGGGCCCTAACGAATTCATCTATCGCGGTAGCATGATATCATCCGATGGGCCCAAAGGTCACGATATGTTAAGGCTGATTGAACTAGCTGCGCCCGCTATGCACGACCTCCGACGTGGGTGGAGTTAAGGTAAGATTTTCCTTGAGGTAAAAATCCGCATCTACCAGTCCTGCGTGGCCCCAGTCCTGCTTTACGGCTCCCAGACCTGGACATTGTTGAAACATGACAGGTCGAGACTGGAAGTCTTTCACATGCTCAACCAGCGGCGTATCCTGGGCATCTGATGGCATGACTACATCCGCCACATGGAGGTCTCTGCTAAAACAGGCCTCCACACAATCTCCGAAACACTTGACCGGCGCCGAGTTTCTTTGTTCGGTCATGTTGTACGGTTGGACCAGGAAACTCTTGACCGGCGCCGAGTTTCTTTGTTCGGTCATGTTGTACGGCTGGACCAGGAAACACTTGACCGGCGCCGAGTTTCACTGTCCGGTCATGTTGTACGGTTGGACCAGGAAACACTTGACCGGCGCCGAGTTTCATTGTTCGGTCATGTTGTACGGCTGGACCAGGAAACACTTGACCGGCGCCGAGTTTCATTGTTCGGTCATGTTGTACGGCTGGACCAGGAAACACTTGACCGGCGCCGAGTTTCATTGTTCGATCATGTTGTACGGTTGGACCAGGAAACACTTGACCGTTGCCGAGTTTAATTGTTCGGCCATGTTGTACGGTTGGACCAGGAAACTCCTGCCCACAAGATACTACACAAGTCCTTCCTCGGCGCCAAAAGTCTTCCCCCGACCGGCTGGAGGCGCAGAAGAGGTCATCCCCGAACAGTGTAGCTCCAGCAAGTAGCAACCTCCTCCTCCACTCTGGACGAGGCCTGCGACCACGCCACAGCTCTGGGACATGGATGTGGTCGACCCTCCTCCCTGGATGAGGCCTTGAAGCACGCCACAGCTGTGGGTCATGGATGTGGCTGACCGACACAACGGGCCTAAGACGCCTAAGTGAACATTGTTATTATTATCAAAGACGCACAGAGACACAATCATGGCGAAAATCAGGACTAGTCATCCTTGTCCTGGCATGAAGGGATAAGAGGCTGGTTGAGACATCGGTGACAATCGGGCAGAATCGCAGAGAAGTGGGACAGAGGGAGACATAGTGAGAAAATATTGGACAGCTTGAAGGAATGCCAGGGTAGACGAACAACTGCGGAGCTGATAAACGACACACATGTTAAGATCCATGACCGCCAACGTCAAAACGTCAACCAGCAGGGCATTTGATGATGATGATGATGTTAGTGGTGATGGTGATGATGATGGTGATGATGATGATGATGATGATGATGGTGGTGATGATGATGATAGTGGTGATGGTGATGAGGGTGGTGGTGGTGGTGGTGGTGATGGTGATGATGGTGGTGGTGGTGGTGATGGTGATGATAATGATGGTGATGATGGTGATGATGATGATGGTGATGATGGTGATGATGGTAATGATGATGATGGTGGTGATGATGATGATGGTGATGATGGTGATGATGATGATGATGGTGATGATGGTGATGATGATGATGGTGATGATGGTGATGATGGTGATGATGGTGATGATGGTGATGATGATGATGGTGGTGATGATGATGATGATGATGGTAATGATGGTGATGATGGTGATGATGATGGTGTTGATGATGGTGATAATGATGATGAGGCCGTTCAAGTTCAGTCACTGCCGCTAGAGATAAAGTGGGACAGACTTGTACTAGGATTTGGATTGCATGAAGAGGTGGTGGTGGTAGTGGTTGGGACTTCGGGCGTTGGGAAGGAATGGGTTGTTTATGTGGAGGGCGTATGCCTTCTTGTTTGTTGTCCCTTTCTGCATCGTAATCAGATACACGTCCTCCAGCGGCGCCTGGGGCACGCAGGAACTGGGAAACCAACAGTTTGACAGTTTCATCGAATCGCTGAGACCTTTCCTGCACATCCATGTCGTGCTTAAGTGTGGAAGAGCTGTCCCATAGCAGAAACTGCTGTAAGAGATGAAGTGTTCAACACTTCATTGTATTAGACTTCCATTTTTTGTGAGGTGGGGATGCCAGTTCCCTTACCCGCTGACTTTCGTGTTATTAACAGTAAGCAGTGTGTTTATTTTTAGCTTTTTTGAGTGGAACGTGACAAAAGTAGTGATTTCTATCGTTTCTTCCTCGTTCGTTCGGAACAGGACGTTATGAGGGTGTATCGTCCACCTCTGCCACTGTCAACCCTAAAGTCTTTGTAATATCCCTTGTTCATCTTCTCTTCGGCCTGTCTCTGCCTCTTTTCCGAGGTACCACACCCTGCAGCATCGCTTTTGTCTAGACCATGATGGCGTTGGATGTGGCCAAGGTATGTTCATTTCCTAGAGGTAATGTTGATTACTAGTCAGGTTTGATCTATATACAGCTCCTGTAGGATTTCTGTGTTCTTACTTGGAATACTTGGAATACTGTTACTCAAACAGGCGTGTTAACGTCTGATGCCAGATAGCTGAAGATTATATGTGGTAGGTATTTGAAACTTCCTACGGCTTATTAGGGCTAAAGGGAAGGTACAAATAATTTGGGTAGATGTTTAACTAGGGCAGCGGCCGTTAAGCCAACGCTTCTCGATTTCAGACTGGAAAGAGATCTGTATGCGCTAGATACTAAATTGGAGAGTTCAATCTTACAACCCAGAGATCAGGGTAATTTTTACCAGAAGATACATGTGAAAAAACCCCCGTCTCAACCGTTATTCAAACCCGCGAGATCGGGCTCCCGAGATGGACACCTTACCTCGAGACCACTGCGTTCAACTGTGTGGTTTTTGTTGTCGATGTCACATGGTATTTTAAGGACATTTCTGATGCATTTTAGCTCCAAGGATTCGATCTTCTTCCGTTGACATTGTGTGATTGACTGTGTGTGGTTGACTTTGTGTAGTTAACTTTATGTGGTTGACTTTGTGTGGTTGACTTTATGTAGTTGACTTTGTGTGGTTGACTTTGTGGTTGACTTTGTGGTTGACTGTGTGGTTGATTTTGTGTGGATGACTGTGTTTTTGACTGTGTGGTTGATTTTGTGTGGATGACTGTGTGGTTGCCTGTGTGTGGTTGACTGTGTGGTTGACTTTGTGTGGTTGACTGTGTGGTTGACTTTGTGTGGTTGACTTTGTGTGGTTGACTGTGTGGTTGACTTTGTGTGGTTGACTGTGTGGTTGACTTTGTGTTGTTGACTTTGTGTTTTTGACTGTGTGGTTGACTTTGTGTGGTTAACTTTATGTGGTTGACTTTGTGTGGTTGACTTTATGTAGTTGACTTTGTGTGGTTGACTTTGTGGTTGACTTTGTGGTTGACTGTGTGGTTGATTTTGTGTGGATGACTGTGTTTTTGACTGTGTGGTTGATTTTGTGTGGATGACTGTGTGGTTGCCTGTGTGTGGTTGACTGTGTGACGTTGACTTTGTGTGGTTGACTGTATGGTTGACTTTGTGTGGTTGACTGTGTGGTTGACTTTGTGTTGTTGACTTTGTGTGGTTGACTTTATGTGGTTGACTTTATGTGGTTGACTTTATATGGATGACTTTGTGTGGTTGACTGTGTGGTTGACTTTATGTGTTGACTTTGCGTGGTTGACCGCGTCTCACACCCATTCATTGCCACCGGGAAGAAGCGGGATCTCAGGATCTGTATTTTTATTATTCTGTTCGTGTCCTGCCATGAGTTTTAGTTAACCTCTGTCGTGCCATGGCCTTTCTTATTATTATTTCTTTTTGAAGTGTTCATCAGATCGAACAGAACATAATTGAAGCTCTCCCCATGACCTGTGAGACATTCCCCCCATCCACCGGAATGACTGGGTCTAAAACGACAAAATCTCTCGACGGACAAAACGTAAATACAATATGCTAAACCGTCGCCGTTTTGCCTTTGTTTGGACATCTAGCCCGTATTTCCGAACACGTCCTCGCTCACTAGCTTTTAAAAAGCCGATAGACGTCACAGACGATAAACGTCTTCTCGATCATGGTTCAATCGTACGACTGCCCACACACCACCTGGTTTAGTCACACCGGAAAAAAATCATCCTCACTGCTAGCAGCCTGTGACACGGCTAGTCATCATGTTTATGGTTGGCTCGATGGTCCTGTGTCCCCTAAGCACACTACCTACCTATCTACCTACCTACCTATCTACCTACCTACCTATCTACCTATCTACCTACCTACCTACATACCTACCTATCTACCTACCTATCTACCTACCTATCTACATATCTACCTACCTACCTATCTACCTACCTATCTACCTATCTACCTACCTACCTATCTACCTACCTAGCTACCTATCTACCTACCTACCTACCTACCTATCTACCTATCTACCTACCTACCTACCTATCTACCTATCTACCTACCTACCTATCTACCTACCTATCTACCTATCTACCTACCTATCTACCTACATACCTACCTACATACCTATCCACCTACCTACCTACCTATCTCCCTATCTACCTACCTACCTACCTATCTACCTACCTACCTATCTACCTACCTACCTACCTATCTACCTATCTACCTACCTACCTACCTATCTACCTACCTACCTACCTATCTACCTACATACCTATCTACCTATCTACATACCTACCTACCTATCTACCTACCTACCTATCTACCTACCTACCTACCTATCTACCTACCTACCTATCTACCTACCGACCTACCTATCTACCTATCTACCTACCTACCTATCTACCCACCTACCTACCTACCTATCTACCTACCTACCTACCTACCTATCAACCTACATACCTATCTACCTACCTACCTATCTACCTACCTACCTACCTACCTATCTACCTATCTACCTACCTACCTATCTACCTATCTACCTACCTACATATCTACCTACCTACCTATCTTCCTACCTACCTATCTACCTACCTACCTACCTATCAACCTATCTACCTACCTACCTATCTACCTATCTACCTACCTACCTATCTACCTACCTACCTATCTACATATCTACCTACCTACCTATCTACCTACCTACCTATCTACCTACCTACCTACCTACCTATCTACCTACCTACCTATCTACCTACCTATCTACCTACCTACCTATCTATCTACCTACCTATCTACCTACCTATCTACCTACCTACCTATCTACCTACCTACCTACCTATCTACCTACCTAACTATCTACCTACCTATCTACCTACCTACCTATCTACCTACCTATCTACCTACCTATCTACCTACCTATCTACCTACCTACCTGTCTACCTAACTACCTATCTACCTATCTACCTACCTACCTACCTACCTATCTACCTATCTACCTACCTACCTATCTACCTACCTACCTATCTACCCCTCTACCTATCTAAATACCTATCTACCTATATACCTACCTATCTATCTACCTACCTACCTACCTACCTATCTACCTACCTACCTATCTACCTACCTACCTATCTACCTAACTACCTATCTACCTACCTACCTACCTATCTACCTACCTATCTACCTACCTACCTATCTACCTACCTATCTACCTACCTACCTATCTACCTATCTACCTACCTACCTACCTATCTACCTATCTACATACCTATCTACCTACCTACCTATCTACTCTATCTACCTACCTACCTACCTATCTACCTACCTACCTATCTACCTATCTACCTACCTACCTACCTATCTACCTACCTATCTACCTACCTACCTATCTACCTATCTACCTATCTACCTACCTACCTATCTACAAACTTACCTACCTACCTACCTATCTACCTATCTACTTACCTACCTATCTACCTATCTACCTACCTACCTATCTACCTACCTACCTATCTACCTACCTACCTATCTACCTACCTATCTACCTACCTATCTACCTACCTATCTACCTATCTACCTACCTATCTACCTATCTACCTACCTATCTACCTATCTACCTATCTACCTACCTACCTACCTATCTACCTATCTACCTACCTACCTATCTACCTATCTACCTACCTATCTACCTACCTACCTCCCTGTCTACCTACCTACCTATCTACCTACCTACCTACCTATCTACCTACCTATCTACCTACCTACCTACCTATCTATCTACCTATCTATCTACCTATCTACCTACCTACCTACCTACCTACCTATCTACCTATCTACCTACCTACCTACCTATCTATCTACCATCCTTGCAATCTAGTGTGCCAGCCTTTTTTGTAGTGTGCATCTTCTGTCTTCTTTTGTCATCTGACATTCTACCGGGTTGTAGCCCAGTGTCATCTCACTTTCTACCGGGTTGTAGCCCAGTGTCATCTCACTTTCTACCTGGTTGTAGCCCAGTGTCATTTCACTTTCTACCGGGTTTTAGCCCAGTGTCATCTCACTTTCTACCGATTGTAGCCCAGTGTCATCTCACTTTCTACCTGGTTGTAGCCCAGTGTCATTTCACTTTCTACCGGGTTTTAGCCCAGTGTCATCTCACTTTCTACCGGGTTGTAACCCAGTGTCATCTCACTTTCTACCGGGTTTTAGCCCAGTGTCATTTCACTTTCTACCTAGTTTTAGCCCAGTGTCATCTCACTTTCTACCGGGTTGTAGCCCAGGGTCTTGGTATGTAGTTTTTTTCACCTCTCTCGTGGCCCGAGAGACACTTATTCCCATCTTACGGCAGGTCTCGTTTACGCCATCTATCCACCTTTATCTTGGTCTACCTCTGTCCTTCTTTTTTATATTCTCTTGTAGAAGATTGCTTGAACAATGGGGTAAAACCATTTCATTCTCTATTTCGCGATGTAATATAGAAAAGGAATTGCTCCAAACTGTGATTCTGTCTCTTAACTTAACGACTTTATACTGGTTTAAAAAACTTTACTGAGTGTATACAAACATTTTCTTGAAGGGTGGTTAATCGATGAATGAGTTTATCTAATAAACACTAAAGCAAAGTAGACCCGAAGCCTGTTAGGCGCCATCGATGCTGCTCTTCTGGTGTTGTTAGTGATCTATCGTAAATATCGCATTTAAATTACACATGAGGGATTACATTCTCTCATTGACACCAGTATGAGAATGGAGACGGAAGCAGAAACCTCAGCACTGAAATGGATATCTGAGACTTCTATAACAAGGGCAGTCATCGTGACAGATGCGCAAGCCGTACTTCAGAAAGTACAGAAGGGATGGCTTAGGTACGAGTGAATAGCTGCTGTTGAGGCCTCAAACCGCGAGGCGCTGACCTGGATCTACTGTTCTGCTCATGCCGGGGTTTAGGGCAATGAAAGAGCTGACATCTTGGCTTCACAAGCTCTCATCATGGGCACATTAATGATGGACAGAAGTGACATTTTGAAATCAAAATGAATCAGCCTGCTGGATGAGGACACCGCAATAGATGAAGCAGCAATCCACAGACTGCAAAGTTTCGACATTACACGAGGTTCGAGCGGAGTGGGGCGCATGAGAGTACGGCGCAGGAGAGTGTACAGCCAGCGAGCTACAGGGACCATCAGCATCCATACCTTACGCCATTTGATGAGAGAGACTGAGCACCTATAGGTATGCCCGGAGTACAGTGACGTCGATTCTTAGAAACAGAAACAGATTGACTCCATCAATAGGAATAAACGCAGTAATTATGGTTTCGTTTTCAATCTATTTCAGAGCGAAAGAATTCCTGAACACGGATGAAGACGCCATTATGTGCGCAGAGTTCACGGCCTTGCATGATGACCCTTTTTATAGCTTCCAACTATCAAGGCATAACAGTGAGTAGTTAGATTCCGGGGGAGCAAATAACAGGTCCACTTTTTATGATATCTGAATAAAATAGCGATTAAAGTACAACTTTAATAAGGGAAGGTGTTCGCGTCAGGTGCTGAAGGTCGCGGTTTGAAATCCCGGTGAAGACACCGGGATATTTTTACGTGGATAATCTGGTAAATATTTCCCCTGATCTCTGAGTAGTGAGATCAGACACCTGTGTGTAGTGGCGCGCACGTCAAAAATACTTTAGCAGATGGAAATCGAAAAGAGTAGACTTTTCGGCCACTGCTCAACAAAATTCAAGTTAAAAATCTACTCAAATTATTCTAGGGATTCTCGCCCCACAGAGAATATGTCGCAAAAAGGGGACTGTGTGGCTATAACATCAGGTCTTGGTTATATGGTTAGCGGAGCGGCTTAGATTGCGCCTGATAGGCTGCGGGTTTACCTTGCTCTAATTTACGCTTCCACCTCCACCAGTCTCAAAAATAGGCGATCGTACATTCCAGGGGCTAACAGATGCTGGGATTGACCTGGCAAGTCGTAGTGGATTTTCACCTGCCAAAAAATATGAAACAAAGGGGATCACACCTAACGACATAAGTGAACTGAAGATAGATAAATTGATAGATAGGTAGATAGATAGATAGATAGATAGATAGATAGATAGATAGATAGATAGATAGATAGATTGAAAGATAGATAGATAGATAGATAGATAGATAGATATATAGATAGATAGATAGATAGATAGATAGATAGATAGATAGATAGATAGATAGATAGATAGATAGATATATAGATAGATAGATAGATAGATGGATGGATGGATGGATGGATGGATGGATGGATGGATGGATGGATGGATGGATGGATGGATGGATGGATGGGTGAACGTTTAGTCTTACCGTGGCCTGAAGCGAGAGCAAAGAATAGTAGCACTGAACCTTTAGGGCCCGTCGCAAGGGGCAACTAAGAAGGATTTGGGCATGGGGCTGACTACCCAAACGTTTTCAAATATATACTTGACCTGTAGTAGTTGAATACCCTGCTATGCTGGGAGCTATCATCATTAAACGATACTGAAACAGGGACTAAGAACAACCAGTTGGAATACAGAACACAGGTCCTCGGAATGTGGTTGTACTGAATAATCTGTCGCATTTCGTGGAACGAGAAACAAACAAATAGCGACGTCCTGACGAGAGTAGGCCTGGATAGAGAACGTTTGACAGACACACAGTTATATTGGTCATATGAAAGACAAGATACTTTATTGAAAACAATACTTGGGGGAGGGGGGGGGGTTGATAGTCAGGGGACAGGAGCTGGCCAGCGTTATAAGTAGGAGAGCAACAGCAAAAGATGGATCAATGTTGGTCTGGAAGAGTGTACTGTCAAGACAAGAGGCCAGCAGCTCTATAAAGCAATATAAAAAGATGGATTAATGTTGGTCTGGAAGAGTGTACTGTCAAGACAAGAGGCCAGCAGCTCTATAAAGCAATATAAAAAGATGGATTAATGTTGGTCTGGAAGAGTGTACTGTCAAGACAAGAGGCCAGCAGCTCTATAAAGCAATATAAAAAGATGGATTAATGTTGGTCTGGAAGAGTGTACTGTCAAGACAAGAGGCCAGCAGCTCTATAAAGCAATATAAAAAGATGGATTAATGTTGGTTTGGAAGAGTGTACTGTCAAGACAAGAGGCCAGCAGCTCTATAAAGCAATATAAAAAGATGGATTAATGTTGGTTTGGAAGAGTGTACTACAAAGACAAGAGGCCGGTAGCGTTATAAAGGAGAGAGCAACATCAAAAGATGGATTAATGTTGGTCTGGAAGAGTGTACTGTCAAGACAAGAGGCCAGCAGCTCTATAAAGCAATATAAAAAGATGGATTAATGTTGGTTTGGAAGAGTGTACTACAAAGACAAGAGGCCGGTAGCGTTATAAAGGAGAGAGCAACATCAAAAGATGGATTAATGTTGGTCTGGAAGAGTGTACTGTCAAGACAAGAGGCCAGCAGCTCTATAAAGCAATATAAAAAGATGGACTAATGTTGGTTTGGAAGAGTGTACTGTCAATACAGGAGACACAGGATATGTGAGGTCCCTTCGTTGCGGATATGACATTTGAAGTGAAATGTATTAAATCCCATTTAGTATTAGTACTTTAGGAGATGGTGTCACCTTGTCGGAGATTCCTGTTTGCTGTTGGAACATATACTGGATGGTGGTATAGGGTGATGTATGTATTGCAGTTATTTACAGCGGTTCTCGAACAGATGTTCTAAAACTCACATTGGATATACAGAGGTGCTCCCCTATTTACGATTTACAGATGACATAGTGTTCCCCAGTCTAACAGTAGAGGAAGCCCAACAATCCTTGAACGATCTAAATGGGGTCAACAGAGCTGCTGGTTTGAAGATAAATACAAGTACAACACAGTGTCTCAGAAACCATTACTGCCCAAAACAGGACATCAAGCTAGGAGAGGAAACTATCAAGGATGTCAACTCCTATATCTACCTAGGAAAAGAGATAAATGCCAACTACAAAATCGAATATGAAATCTCTAAACGACTAAAGACAGCTTGGTATTCCTTTAACTCCATTCAGTCAATACACACAAGAGATAAAAGACACCACGGCAAGAACACACACTTTCAATTCCATGGTCATTCCAGCAATGATTTACGGATGTGAAGTGTGGAACATGCGCAAAACAGATACTGAGAATCTGTAAGTCACTCAGAGAGCAACGGAATGGCGGGAACTTAAAATATCGATACGGGATAATATCCGAACCACAGAAATTCAATATTTAACTTAGTTTTTGAACGTTGCAGAAGCAGGGATATTTTGTAAACAACGATGGGTGGACATGTGGTACGCATGCCTGACAACAGATGGACATGTGGTATGCATACCTGACAACAGATGGACGTGTGATACCCATGCCTGACAACAGATGGACATGTGGTACGCATGCCTCACAACAGATGGACATGTGGTATGCATGCTTGACAACAGATAGACACGTGGTACTCATGCCTCACAACAGATGGACATGTGGTATGCTTGCTTGACAACAGATGGACACGTGGTACGCATGCCTCACAACAGATGGACATGTGGTATGCTTGCTTAACAACAGATGGACATGTGGTATGCATGCCTGACAACAGATGGACGTATGATACCCATGCCTGACAACAGATACACATGTGGTATGCATGCCTGACAACAGATGGACGTATGATACCCATGCCTGACAACAGATAGCCATGTGGTATGCATGCCTGACAACAGATGGACGTATGATACCCATGCCTGACAACAGATAGACATGTGGTACACATACTTGACAACAGATGGACACGTAGACCAACGCTTTGTCAGCTACATGCCTGCACATTTCTACAGGGTAGCACACCTGTGCGATGGTGGGATGGACTGACCAAAGACCTAAACCCTCATTGGTACATCGTTGCAAGGCATCAGCACACTTACATAATATTGTTGGCTTCCTTGCATATGACACATCTGCTGGACTAACGCTGAGGTTAATGCGATAATATAAATGGGATTAGCTCTTTAGGTTTTAACAGGAAGTCATGTGTGATTTGTTTACTCAGTTTCATTAGGGAAATCTATGAGAATCATCCATCATCTTCTTAATTGCACATCTCAACGGACAGCCACTTTCCAGGTAAACAACAGAGGGTGGAGGGAGACGGAGTGGTATACGGAGTAAAACCATCATCCCTGATCAGTATTGGCCATCTGATGAGTAAATAGCTTGACAATGACAATCCCATATCCATCAGCTCAAACCCTTACAGAATCATCATGACTGCGTGGGGGTGACTTTGATGGGCTTGAACATCCCAATCGCTCAATGGTCACTTTGTGACAAAACTACATGACTGGAATGTAATACTGGTTGCCTACAAACTCTGCAGAGTCTTCTGAGGGTCGATGTAGTCGACAGGACAGTCACTTGCCTCCCAAAGCGATGAACAGAAATAGTGGACTATCGAATCCTCACAAGTTTTATAGTGACACCTGGTCTCACAGGAGGTGAAACCAGAACGCCTGCATCCCGAGTTGCCCCAGTCGTCTTGATTAATGTCTTTCCACTGGTTCAAGGTAGCTCGGGACCAGAGAGTGAGGTCGATGGCAAGCGCAGTTCTTCCTCACTATAATACAAATCCAAAACTGTCTGTTGATGTCACCACCATCACCTTCAGCGGGTATCTAATACAAATTCCCTAAATTCTCTTCGTATCTAATTTATCTTCCCCTGACAGGTGGTAACCTCCTGGACGGCCAACTCAAATCTGTGTCAAGGTCAAAACCAGTCTACGTTCACGTTGATTGTGATTGGATAGGCAGCCCGTCGCGACCAGAGTTCCTGTATC
The DNA here is from genome assembly GCA_036924085.1 of Ariolimax columbianus. NCBI lineage: Eukaryota > Metazoa > Mollusca > Gastropoda > Stylommatophora > Arionidae > Ariolimax > Ariolimax columbianus. Next base: position 63,503,790 of record JAVGWX010000017.1, read on the forward strand.
CATAGCAACCCAGAGACTAGATCTCCGAGCTGGATTTCAGAGTTTTATTTTCCTCACGCGGTCATGAAACCTGCTTTGTTCTCTTTGTAAGGGCTGCAAATATGAGATGTCGTTTTCATTATTGGCATCACCGTTGTCAACACTGTCGTCATCCTCACCATCAAAGTTTTGATAATTATCCTCCTAAACAACATTATTATCCTCCTCAACAACATCATTATCCTCATCAATAACATCATTACCCTCATCAACAACATCATTACCCTCCTCAACAACATCATTACCCTCCTCAACAACATCATTACCCTCATCACCAACATCATTACCCTCATCACAAACATCATTACCCTCATCACCAACATCATTACCCTCATCACCAACATCATTACCCTCATCACCAACATCATTACCCTCATCAACAACATCATTAACCTCATCACCAACACTTGTATCCTCATCACCAACATCATTACCCTCATCACCAACATCATTACCCTCATCACCAACATCATTACCCTCCTCAACAACATCATTACCCTCATCACCAACATCATTACCCTCATCAACAACATCATTACCCTCATCACCAACATCATTACTCTCATCAGCAACATCACTATCCTCATCACCAACATCACTATCGTCATCACCAATATCACCATCCTCATCAGCAACACTTTACCCTCATCATCAACATCACTATCCTCATCACCAACATCATTAACCTCATCACCAACACTTGTATCCTCATCACCAACATCATTACCCTCATCACCAACATCATTACCCTCATCACCAACATCATTACCCTCCTCAACAACATCATTACCCTCATCACCAACATCATTACCCTCATCAACAACATCATTACCCTCATCACCAACATCATTACTCTCATCAGCAACATCACTATCCTCATCACCAACATCACTATCGTCATCACCAATATCACCATCCTCATCAGCAACACTTTACCCTCATCATCAACATCACTATCCTCATCACCAACATCATTAACCTCATCACCAACACTTGTATCCTCATCACCAACATCATTATCCTCATCATCAACATCACCATCCTCATCACCAACATCACTATCCTCATCACCAATATCACCATCCTCATCAGCAACACTTTTACCCTCATCATCAACATCACTATCCTCATCACCAACATCATTACCGTCATCACCAACATCATTACCGTCATCAACAACATCATTACCCTCACCACCAACATCATTACCCTCATCACCAACATCATTACCCTCATCAACACCATCATTATCCTCATCAACACCATCATTACCCTCATCAACACCATCATTACTCTCATCACCTTCATCACTATCATCATCTTCATCATTACAACATCTCTATTATCATACCCCCCATCACCATCACCAACATCATTAAATGTAATCGCCGTGACCAACCTCCTCATCATACCCAAAGTCGCCTTTACAAACGTCTCCATCATCCCTTTCGCATTCATCATCACTTTTATCACCATCATCATAACCTACATTCCCATCATCGTCGCTTTTTCGTCATCATCGTCATGATCGACCTCAGTATCATCATTACTAGCACATTCATCTTGATCATAACGACCCCTATCATCGTCTCAATCATCAGCCACATCATCCTACTCATCTTCACCATTGCATTCATCATCATTTTCCTCAAATCCTGATCATCATTATCATCTTTATCAACTTGATCATCATCTTTATCATCATATTTATCATCTTTATCATAATCTTTATCTTTATCATCATCATCATCGTCATCATTATTCTCTACATTATCACCCCTCCCCCCCCCAACCTCACCCCACCCACCCCCACCCACCACTTCATCACCACTATCATCATATCCACTAACACTTTTGTCACCAGAATCACTGACCCAAATCGACCGACCTGGACTGGACTCGCTCTTAAGTCTTATATGGCTATTCGACTCGACCAAGAAGACAAGTCTTCGAAACCTCGTAAAATTATTTGATCTTTATTCTATCGATCGTAAAATAAAAGCGTAACCTGCACACTACGTGACGACTGCTGTGACAAGTCACTCTTATTCCTCAGTCCAATAAATTTTCCTAAGGGAGCTCACTAATAGGAATACTTAACGTAACTGATTTAGTTATCTTCCCATTCCTTAATCCCAATTACCTGACTAACATAGTCTGATATTCCTTTAGAGAATTATGAGTGAGGCACTTGGAGGTCACGTTGGTACTGTCAAGATAGGGGGCCGAACGATCACCAACCTTCGTTTTGCAGATAATATCGACGGGTTGGCGGGTTCAGAAGCAGAACTCCAGGAATAGGTCAGAACGCTCGATGAAACAGCTCTTGACTGGTATGGAGATAAATGCTAGAAAGACACAATTAATGACCAACAACGCCAAGGGCTTCAACGGCAGGATAAAAGCTAACGGTCAGGAACTCGAAGTGGTTGACCATTTTACATATCTTTGGTCGATTGTCAGTGATGAAGGATCAACATGTGAGTTTGTTGGCCAGAATAGCACAGACAATAACGGCGCTTGCACGGCTTAACAAAATCTGGCAAGATAAATGGTTATCACTATTCTACGAAAATCAGATTAATGTGTGCACTGGTCCTGTCAATATTCCTTTGTGCTTGTGAGACATGGACAGTTACAGCTGGCCTTCAGCGAAGGATACAGGCCTTGGAGATGAGATGTTTCCGAAGACTTTTAAACGTCACGTACAAAGATCGAGTTACAAACGAGGAAATAATAGTTGTCCATCACAAGTGATGAAGACCACTCTGTTTGTTCAGCCGTGTGGACAGTCGTATCTCTTGCTGTGTCCGCTGAAATGGGTGACTTGCGCGGTGATTTGGATTAAAGTGAGGAAGAAATTGCGCCTTTTGTCAACCTCACTCACAGAGCCTAAGCTACATTTTGCCAGTGGCAAGACATTCATCGAGACGACTGGAGATAGCATAGGATGCAGATTTTGCCTCAAGGTTATCACCGAAGCCTTTCCGTAAACATGTAACCCGCAGGGTAGAAAGGTTGGAAGGCATCTAACTCAGTTTGTCGTGCCTTTTCGATAACCACAAGAGGTCGTATGGACAACACTCAGCGTGTGAGTTAGTCTGGCATCTCTCCCCAGCTGTATTCAGCTCATCATAGTAGCATCTAAAATTCCCACACGCCAAATTCGTGAAGGTGAACCGGCAGAACTAACCCGTGAAATACGACACAGATATAAGCGTAGTTCCATTCAGCCGGCGTCCAAACCAGGATAAACGGATGGAAGAAATCACAAAAAAGAACGAAATAACAAGTCCCGACGGAAAACAACACCACGTTTCCGTGAACACAAGTGTAAGTCATCGACTTAGTGTGAATTCCAGGCAAATCCGTGGTCTGGCGGCATCCATAATGATCCAAAACAGTAGAGAAAAGTAGACTCGCAGCCAGTTATGGCGCCATCTTTGCCAGATAATATAAGGAAATACGAGATAGAATTACAACAGCCTTTTGAAGACCTCTTGGTAACTGTCAAAAAAAGGAAACTCGCTTGGTACGGTCACATATCGAGATCAAATGGTCTTGCAAATACGATCCTGCATGGAAAGGTGCATGGCAGACGACGAATAGGCCGGCCCAAAAAGAGGTGGGAGGACAACATAAAAGAATGGACCAATCTCTGACCAGAAGAGCCACAGGCAGCGGCATCTGACAGAGAAAGGTGGCGTGGTGTTGTGAGGATGTCTTCATGTGTGCCCCAACGACCTCACCGGTTACGGGATGACCTGACCTGACCTGATAGTCTGATCACCTTAGATACGATACAAAACTAATATAGTTCTCTTCCCGTTCCTTAATCCCAATTAACTGACTAACATAGTCTGATCACCTTAGATAAGATACAAAACTAATATAGTTCTCTTCCCGTTCCTTAATCCCAATTAACTGACTAACATAGTCTGATCACCTTAGATAAGATACAAAACTAATATAGTTCTCTTCCCGTTCCTTAATCCCAATTAACTGACTAACATAGTCTGATCACCTTAGATAAGATACAAAACTAATATAGTTCTCTTCCCGTTCCTTAATCCCAATTAACTGACTAACATAGTCTGATCACCTTAGATAAGATACAAAACTAATATAGTTCTCTTCCCGTTCCTTAATCCCAATTAACTGACTAACATAGTCTGATCACCTTAGATAAGATACCACAGCAAGAGCTAAGGGCGATCACTGGTGCCATGAAAACAACTCCAATAAATCAAATGGAACAAAATCACATGCATCACATCTCTATCCTATAGACTGGACACCAAGACCAAGCCAACAGCATGGCAGCACACACAATGGAGGCCATATTAGGAGATGTTGACATTGGAAAATTGACTTGGCTTGGCTTGGCTTGGGTTGGCGTGGCTTGGGTTGGCTTGGTTTGGGTTGGCTTGGGTTGGCCTGGGTTGGGTTGGGTTGGCGTGGGTTGGGTTGAGTTGACTTGAGTTGGGTTGGCTTGGGAATGGCTTGGCTTGGGTTTGCTTGCCTTGGGTTGGGTTGGCTTGGCATGGGTTGGTTTGGGAATGGCTTAGCTTGGGTTGGGTTGGCTTGGGGTTTGGGGACTGCGCGGGCTAGTGGTTAAGTGGCACGGCTCACTGTCCGAAGGTGCTGGGTTCGATCCTCATCACAGCACCGGCCTTTACCCCTGGGACGCAGACACTTAGAAAATGCAGGAGAAATCAGACCCTTACATACAATGATTGCTGAAGTCAGATGCATTAGGCGGAAGAGCGCAAAAATAAAAATCAGTGCGACGCACACCGCCTTGGGGATTAGAGAAATAAGGTGAACGAACAATTACAGGTGAATAGCACAGACCTTAAACTGGTAAGAGATTTAAAATACTTGTGTAAAGTGTTCACACAAGAAGAAAAGACGGATATATAGGTGGAATCAAAAACAGAAAAAGAAGGAACGGTTTCCTAAAACCTCTCACTATTATTAAGACACAAACATATCCCAGGTAGAGACAAAGAGACAGTTGACAAACAATATTTGTATACCAACTGTCTGCTACCAGACATGGACTCTCGTCAGAGCACAAGAAAGAACAATCCTGGTATAGGAAATGACTTGTTTGTCATTGGAACTACCCCCTGAAAATAACACTGTGACATTGTGTCGTAGTTCACAGCGAGGCTGTGATATCTGTGTCTTTCGGTCAGAGACATCCGACTTCAGTTGGCTTTTTGGGAGTATTTGGGTTGCCTTCCTTCTGTCCCTTAGCCATACTACAGTAGAGTAACCTATTTCCAAACTGTAACTTGGAGGGGGAATAAGGCTTTGATAAGCTGTGCCTCGCAGTCACAGGTGCTGCCACGAGTCGCTGGCTGCTGCATCTTTTGCCCGAGATAAGATTTTAAGAGACATAATCACAGTTTGGATCAATTCCTTTTCTATATTACATCGCGCAACAGAGAATGAAATGGTTTAACCACATTGTTCAAGCAATCTTCTACAAGTGAACATAAGAAAGATGAGCAGAGGTAGACCAAGAAAAAGGTGGATAGATGGCATAAACGAGAAAAGCTGTCGAGTCCACAAGACTGGATAGCGTACGAAATGGATAGACACAGTGTGAGTACACCATGGTGCATGAAATTCATGGACAGGCAGAATAGAATGGTTCGTTCACCAGCAAAGAATGCAATCAAAGTTATTCCTGGTTCGTAGATCTTCAACAACAGACAAGGGTTACAGAGATAGAGAGAGACCAAGAAAAAGAAGACCAATAAAAAGATGGATAGACGGTGTAAGTTTGACACCGAAGAAACACTGATAACAACATCGGCGTCACATCTAACACACGCAAGAAAACTGCACCTCCCCACGCCTCCTACCGGCAAAAGTGGATTGCAGATCATGATGATGAATCACCATTAGACAATTTTTAATGACGGATAAAAAGTCAGCGTAGATTAAATCCAAAAATGTTAATGAAAGTGGGAGGAATAAAAAGAGAGATTATGGGATATCATGTAATGCAGCTTCGATTCTTCCAAGAAAATATCGATGACAGTTAATTATTGATTTCAGCGGTGCCCCATTTCAGGACAGCTAATGAAGATTTCAGCGGTGCCCCATTTCAGGACAGCTAATGAAGATTTCTGCGGAAAAATAATTTTGGAAGATGAGTCCCATTTCATGATGATTGTACGTGGGATTAGTGAGACCATTGTATGAAGATTGTGTCTATGATTGAATGTAATATTACAATGGTGGTTTATCAATGATTGTGTTTGTTGTTTGTCAAAGGTGCTTATGTTGAGTAATTTCTTGTTGGTGTTTACGTGGGAACGAGTTGTTGTTGTTTGCGAATGCCCACAATGAGTAGGTTACTCTTTTGTGCGCCCTGAAAAGGACATTAAGTGGCGGGTTGCAGTAGTTTCTTCACATCCCGAGTGTGCTGGTGAAGGTGGACCAGGGTCATTCAGGCGTTGTGCTAAATGGTGGTCAGTCACTACTGCGGGGATTACGTTGATCCATCATCTCGTTAGCCAGACTGCAATGAAACAGCCCGTTTCCAGGGAGGGCTATTAGGAAACCGAGGTGTAAGTCTTGGCCAGTATGTTTCACATGACCTGACTAACATAGTCTGATCAGTATGTTTCACCTGACCCTGACTAACATAGTCTGATCAGTATGTTTCACCTGACCCTGACTAACATAGTCTGATCAGTATGTTTCACCTGGCCCTGACTAACATAGTCTGATCAGTATGTTTCACCTGACCCTGACTAACATAGTCTGATCAGTATGTTTCACCTGACCCTGACTAACATAGTCTGATCAGTATGTTTTACCTGACCCTGACTAACATAGTCTGATCAGTATGTTTCAACAGTCTAGACGTAGTCTCATCTCAGTTGGTAATGTCGTAGAACGTTAACCTACTTCCATACCAAACACTGCTGTAGGGGATTAAGTGTTAGAGATCTTATTATTCGTGAGCAAAGCTACTAAATGAGGTGGGATCCTATTTTTTTTCTCCCCGCAATTCCTTCCCTAATATTAAGAATGTTTTCCGTTTACAGGCGTGTCAACTAGAGCGTATCAGTAAGTAGCCAAGGATCTTGTTTCTTTGGATTCAGAAAGAGGGTAAGGGGGAGAAGAAGTTGAACAAGCAGAAGAAGAAAAACGAAAAGGAAGAAGAAGTATTGAAAGAGACGAAAAAGAAGAAGTGAAAGAAGAAGAAAAAGAAGAAGAAGAAGAAGAAGAAGAAGAAGAAGAAGAAGAAGAAGAAGAAGACTAAGTTATTGTTGTCAACAATGGTTAGGTTTACTCTTCTGCGAGCCCTGGAAAGCGCGTTAAATGGCGGATTGTAGCAGTTCTCCTCACAACCCGAGCGTGCTGATGAAGGTGGACCGTGGTCCTCCAAGCGATTGTGGTATGCTAGACTTCATCTGCGTCACGCTCACTACTACGGGGATCACACCGATCCACATCTCGTCAGTCAAACTGCCTTGAAAACAGCCTGTTTGCAGGAAGAGAGAGATAGGGGTCTTGGTCAGTATATTGTGCCTGACCGGACTAACTTCTCAGCTCCAAATTAAAATGTATAAAACAAAATATTAAAATAAATATTAATACCAGGTTTTGGTTTCGAGTTCTGGTGTATCTTTGAATGTATCTTCTTATTGTTCTTCTTCTTGTTCTTCTTCTTATTCTTCTTCTTCTTCTTCTTCTTCTTCTTCTTCTTCTTGTATCTTTCCTGTTATTGTCTAAATAACCATGACCTTACGATCCATCACAATAACCTCGTGAAGTGATATGTGATTTGAGGACACAGAAGATAATATAAGTATATATGTCTTATTTCTTTTCGCTTTTTCTCCTACTTGTGGCGTTTAACGTCAGGCTTTAAAGAGGTTTCTTTACCTACCTACCTACTTACCCTAGTAAGTGCTAAGTTCACTTGCAGGTCTAATGCTTGTGTTATTTCTGCCATCCATCTGTTGCGTGCTCGTCCATTGGCTTTGTATCCATTGTGTCTGTATAGCATTGCTTTGTGAGGGATAGTATCTGGTGTTTGACGTGACACTTGGTCAGACCATTTGGTTTGTTGTCTCTTTGTTTGTTTTAAATTGTTGTAATTGATCTTCTGTGCATCGAGAGAAACCGAATGAGAGCCAGAGAAAGAATGGCAATCATGAGGAAACTTGCTGGCACAAGCTGGGGAGCAGACGAAAGCATACTAAAGAAACTGTACACTGGAAGAGTGAGACCAGTTCTCGAGTATGGCATTGCGGCATGGACAACAGCAGCAAAGGCGAACTTCGATAAAGTTAGCAAACTTCAAAACGAAGCCATGAGAGTTATAACAGGAGGCATGAAGTCAACGCCAATTGTAGAACTTGAAAAGATTACACAACTGCAATCCATGACCGATAGAAGAGACTGCAGAGCCCAGCTGCAGTCAGAGAAACTCCGAAGACTGACTGACCATCCAATGCACCAGAGACTAAACAATCTGGGAAATGGGAAACTAAAGCGGAGAAACTTTGCAGAAATAGCCAAAGCAAAGATGCACGAAGATCCCATAAACGCACTAACAACACCAAAGCCCATCACTACTGTACGAAAACCTACATGGAGGCAGGATATATTTCCAGAGGTGGTAGAAAATATACCAGGTATTGGAAACAAAAACTGCCAGACTGAAAAAGAAAGGAGAGATACTACCCTAAGCTTTATATCGGAAAACTACCCAAGCATGAACTGGACCCATGAATACACTGACGGTTCTGTAACAAACACTACACAGAACGGAGGGGCAGGAGCATTCCTGAACCTACTAAATGGCAGAAAAATAACACTGTCATTCGCTACTGGTAAGTACACAAGCAATTTCAGAGCGGAGGCAGAGGCACTGAGGGCGGCAGTGGAAGAAATGATGACACATAAAGACAATGAAAGCCATACAGTCCTGCTTACAGACGCTCTGGCCGTAGTCACAGCGCTAAAAAGCCAGAAAAACACTGAGCTTAATGACTTAAGAGCAGCACTCTGCCAACTGTGCTAGCAGACCGCACCAAAAAGGGTAGTGGTACAGTGGGTCCCATCACACTGCAACATCCAAGGCAACTAGGAGGCAGACAGACTGGCAAAAGAAGGTGCAAAACTACCACAAACAGATACTAGTATGACGTACGAAGAGTCAAAACGGCTTATTAAAGCCAGATACATGACCAAATGGGAAACCGAACATACTGGTTATACCAAAAACGTTGTCTTCAGACTTCGCACTGGCCACAATAGACTGAGGTACCACCTATTCAACAAATTGAAGATAGGTGGTACCGACGAATGCCCGTGTGGTACCGGGAAAATGACCGCTGAACATCTGCTGCACTACTGCCCGACATACGAGGATCAGAGAGAGCAGATGTGGCCATCACAAGTGGAACCACAAGACAAGCTCTATGGCAGCGGCGACAGCCTCAGAATGACCGCCGCTTTTTTCGAAAAAATAATGGTTGCTGTCTGACTGCGTACGAAGAAGAAGAAGAAGATCTTCTGTCCATACGAATTCGCATAATTTGTTTATTTGTTGTAATTTTACATTTCATTTCAATCGAATAATTAAATTGGAAGAAAGAAGGCGAAGAAAAAAAGGGATTGAGAATGAGAAGTAGTGAGTGTTGCATAAGAACAAGGAATAAAGTGCAGTAAATATGAATCAAAAGGTTAACATGAAAGTTCAAGAATTTTTTTTTTTTGCTCAGATGTTTGCCTCACTAGTTTCTACTGGCGGAGGCGCGCCATTTTCCACCCCAGACCGTAGTCAATTGGGCGATATCAGGACGCATAAACCAGTGCTTGGATGCATGTGTGCGTCTGTATGTACCTATGCTAGGTTTGTGCGCCCTCAGAAGCTAGCCCAACCAAAATGCAATGGAAGGGCCTGGCCATGAGTGCGCGTGTGAAAGTTGTGCAGGAGTGTTACTGTAGGACAGAGTCAATTGAAACAGAGTGAGGCGAGAAGGGGAAAAGTGGCCCCCATGGTGAGTCCCCTCTTGCAGAAAGTGGTGCTAAAGTTCAAGAACCATATCTCTAATTAGTGAAATATAAATTGGTTTTGTAATTTTGTTGTTGTTGCTGGTGTTGTACCTACTTGTTAATATCTTCGTTTCTGATCCCACCTATTTTTGTTACTTCAATCATTCCGCGCAGGATTTCATTTCTGTTGTTAGAATGTTCCTTTTATCTTTGCTTGTCAATGTCCAATTCTAGCAACTGATAGCACAATGTGGGTAGGAATATCGCGTTGTATAGCGTTCTCTTTGTATCCATTGTCACGTGCATACAAAGTAATTTCGGCGACCTTTGTCCAATGATGTGAATGCATATAGAATAATAATTCCCTTTCAATCAAATATATTCTGAGCTATCGTCCATACAATACTTAAATGGACATGCTATAACATCTTTCGATTAACACTAGGTTGCAGATCTCGTCGTCTTCTTCTTCTTCTTCTTTTTCTTTTTCTTCTTATTTTGATTTTGTCGTGAAAAGGGCGTTGAGTCGGTTTGTCGCAGTTTACAGAGCGATATCTGCGCCTTTCGGCCTGACACATCCGATTTTAGGTGACTTGTTTGAGGACCAGACTTGCTTTCCCACTGCGTACCCTATCCATTGGACAGACCGCACTAGAGGAGCCTGTTTGTACAGTCACCAGGTGGAGGTGGAATAAGGTTTTGGTCGTTTCAAGGTAAGGCACAACATACTGAATAGGTCGTCGCGTCAGGGTCAGACAAAAAGTATTGACTAGGGCGTCCCGTCAGGGTCAGGCACAACAAACTGATTAGGACGTCATGTCAGGGTCAGGCACAACATACTGACTAGGACGTCCCGTCAGGGTCAGGCACAACAAACTGACTAGGACGTCACGTCAGGGTCAAGCACAACATACTGACTAGGACGTCACGTCAGGGTCAGGCACAACATACTGACTAGGACGTCACGTCATGGTCAGGCACAACAAACTGACTAGGACGTCACGTCAGGGTCAGGCACAACATACTGACCAGAACGTCACGTCAGAGTCAGACACAACATTCTGACCAGGACGTCCCGTCAGGGCCAGACACAACATTCTGACCAGGACGTCCCGTCAGGGCCAGACACAACATTCTGACCAGGACATGCCGCCAGGGCCAGACCTAACATACTGACTACGACGTCCCGTCAGGGTCAAGTTTAATATAGTAACTAAGATCACAATCTCTCTACCATGTACCGTTTCACGAATACAGGCTGTTTTCAAGGCAGTCTGGCTGACCAGATGATGATCGACGTGATCCCCGCAGTAGTGAGCGACACGCAAATGAAGCAAATCATAGAACAGCCTCTTGGTGGCCCACTATCCATCGTCATCAGCACGCTCGGGATGTGAGGAAAACTACTGCAACCCACCACTAAACACACTTTTCAGGGAAGCACAACAGAGTAAACAAACTCATTATGGTAATTAAACAACAACATGTAATGACACTAGACAATTAATAAAGTTCATGAACTCGGAAATCTGGAGTTGGATTTAATGAGAAATTTATTCACATTATCAGATGAAAAAGTTCCTGATGATTGTCAACGTGAATATTTGGACATGATGATTGATTCGGGAGCAAGATTGTTCAACGAAATATCGATCAGATCATGTTGACCCCTAGTGTGTGATTTCTACCTAAAAATGACAGAAGGAGCTACCCTTGTATTGACTTCTTTAGTTAATTAGTTTTCTTTCCACTTATAACGTTATGCGACGTTGAAAGCTTAAGTCGTCTATCCTGCGCCAAGTGCGTTGCGTCGGTCAATGTGAGCCCTTGTTGTTACATAATCACTCTAATGTCATATATCCACCTACATCGCGGTCGCCCCCTTACCCTGTAGCCAGATCTACCAGCATTGTAAGCCATCACTTGATGAAGGTACATTCTCATGAGATGACTACACCAACTTATTTTCTGCCTGGAAATGTATTCGACACAAGACGTAGTGCCGACTATACTTCGAATGTCGTCGTTCCGCATTCTGTCTCTCCTGGTAACACCGATGACCTTCCTCAAACACTTCATTTCACACGTCGAAATTCTGCCCTCGCGTGCCCTGGACAGAGGCCATGTTTGGCACTGGTAGCACAGAGTCGGCATAACTATACTGTTTATCAGCTGTTGCTTTGTTGCCAAACTAATGCTCGGGTGTCTAAGCAATGGAGACATCTGGTAAGTCACCGCAGACGCTTTCTGACACCTTGTCTCAATTTCCCTGTCGGTCCTACCGTCTGCCGAAAAAATACTGCCGGTTTGTGTAGAGATATCTTTGTAAGTCAGAATGTTCAACTCTGTGACATGTGACAAAGATGCAACGGTAAAATAATTGGAAGTTAAAAATGACCTATGGTGTAAACGTTACAGTACTCCGACGAGTATCCAAGAAATAGCGAAAAACTAACCATCATCAAGTGCCGTTACTGCGTCGCAGATTGACGCTAAACGGTTCTCAGGCAGTCTCTGCCCCATGCCAGGTTGGTGCACGCAAACTGTGTTCCGACCACATCCAGATGGTGTCTGTCCATCTGTACCTCCTCCGCCTTCTGGCTCTCTTCCCCTCCACTCTTCCCCTCCACTCTTGCCCTTCTATCTTCCCCTCCAGTCCCCCCTCTACTCTTCCCCTCCTATCTTCCCCTCCACTCCCCTTCCACTCCCACCTCCACACTCCCCCTCCACTCTTCCCCTCCACTCCCACCTCCACACTCCCCCTCCCCTCTTTCCCTCCACTCTTTCCCTCCACTCTTCCCCTCATATCTTCCCCTCCTATCTTCCCCTCCAGTCCCGCCTCCACTCCCCCTCCACTCCCACCTCCACTCTCCCCTCCACTCTTACCCTCCACTCTTCCCTCCTTCAGCAGACTGTCAACTCGATTAACATGAATAAAATATTGTTCCGCTTGTTCTTACATTCAGATATCTATTCTCCACCTGGAGTTGTACCAAAATATCTATTCTCCACCTGGAGTTGTACCAAAATATCTATTCTCCACCTGGAGTTGTACCAAAATATATATTCTCCACCTGGAGTTATACCAAAATATATATTCTCCACCTGGAGTTGTCCCAAAATATCTATTCTCCACCTGGAGTTGTCCCAAAATATCTATTCTCCACCTGGAGTTGTACCAAAATATATATTCTCCACCTGGAGTTGTACCAAAATATCTATTCTCCACCTGGAGTTGTACCAAAATATCTATTCTCCACCTGGAGTTGTACCAAAATATCTATTCTTCACCTGGAGTTGTACCAAAATATCTATTCTCCACCTGGAGTTGTACCAAAATATCTATTCTCCACCCGGAGTTGTACCAAAATATATATTCTCCACCTGGAGTTGTGCCAAAACCTCATTATTTGTTAACCTATCTTTCCCAGAAATTCGTCCAAACCTTGTGAATATAACACATTTTAACGTCCTTTATACACTTCTCCATTTTCTTTGTCGTGGTCCAGGTTTCGTCTCCATACAATAAAACTGAATGCTCATAGGAATTTGATGATTCTCATTTTTAAGATCTGAGGTATCTGCTTGGATGGTATCTCTCATGCTGTTAAATGTATTTTTAGCCATTGCATTCTTTTAATGATCCTCCTAACTCATTTACCATCCTCCGGTATTAGTTGGTCAAGTAATAAGTCACTTGACACTTGTTCCAGAATTTCTCCATTTATGTGGATGTCAACTTGTGTACTTTCTTTCCTTTTGGTGAACCCCATAACTTTAGCCTTTTTTTAATGCTGATTTCCAGTTCGCGTTGCTGGTTCTTACTGTCAATCTTATCCATTGTTCTGGAGATGTTCTGTCATTAACACAGTATCATCAGCATATCCGGTATTAGTGATCACAGGTTTCTTATCTTCAATCGAATGGGGCTTTCAGCACGTCTAATCCATCTAATCCATTTAAATCCATCTAATCCAATCTTTTTATCAGGAGCAACAAGCTGAGTATCTGGTTTATTTTACTTCACTTCATCTAAAAATACATATGCCCGTCTAATCTATTCTTGAATGCATTAATTGACCCTGCCTCTACTAATTGTTGTCTCAATGTATTCCAAGCATTCACTACTTTATGACTAAAATATATTTCTTAATCTAATATGGACATTTGTATAATTAATTTGTGGCTGTGCCCTCTTGTTCTTGTAAGTGGCTGTACTTTGGAAAAAGTATATATACTTAAAGTCGATTTTATCCTTTCTGTTGTTTATCTTATAAACCTGTAATTAATCTCCTCGAATTATTATCCAAAAAACGATGCTTATTACCAGTTGAACAGAAGAGAGCAGGCGCTGGTCTTCATACTCCGCACAGATCACAACAGACTCAGGTACCATCTGTTCAATAACTGGAAGATAGGTGCTACTAACGAATACACCTGTGGTACAGGGAAAATGACCGCTGAACATCTGCTGCAAGGTTGCCCGACATACGAGGATCAGTTTCTGTTTATGTTTCTAAGAATTGACGTCACTGCACTCCGGGTATACCCATAGGTGCTCAGTCTCTCTCATCAAATGGTGTAAGGTATGGATGCTGATGGTCCCTGTAGCTCGCTGGTTGTATTCGCTCCTGCGCCGTTCTCTCATGCGCCCCACTCCATTTAATGTTGAAACTTTGCAGTCTGTGGATTGCTGCTTCATCTATTGCGATGTCCTCATCCAGCAGGCGGTCATTTATTGATTTCAAAATGCCACTTCTGTCCATCACTAATGCGCCCATGATGGGAGCCCGTAAAGCCAAGATGTCAGCTCTTTCATTGCCCTGAACCGCGGCATGAGCAGGACAGTAGATCCAGGTCAGCGCCTAGAGGTTTGAGGCCTCAACAGCAGCTATCCACTCGTACCTAAGCCATCCCTTCTTTGCCTTCAGAAGTACGGCTTGCGAGTCTGTCACGATGACTGCCTTTGTTATAGAAGTCTCAGATATCCATTTCAGTGCTTTGGTCACTGCTTCCGCCTCCATTCTCATACTGGATGTTGTTGACATGTATGCCCTACTGCGCTCAGCAACGACCTCTCCTCTCACTCTAGCCGAGAAACCCCAGCCTGATGTCCCACTGCACACGACTGATCCGTCGGTGTATATCACAGCGTCACTCTCCTGGACCAGAGAAAGCACATGTGGGAACGACATGTCGCTCAGACCAGAACTACTTTTCCGAAGGTTGTTCAGAAATAAGAACTATCCAGAATAAATGAGGTTGTCTAGGGACGTTTACTCCAGAAGGTAGCTTACAGCATCCTTTCGTCAACACCAGGGGACCAGTGTGGCCTATTTCTGTTTACTAAATGTAACATACACTTTCGGGTTACGATTAGTTGATTAGGCCATTATCGAAGTCAATCCAACAGTCATTGTTGACAAAGTGGTCCTTGTCGATTACGATTTACGAAGAACACACTTTATTTGCATACATGTTTTTCAATTCTTCTTCTTGTTCTTCTTCTTCGTTCCCAATCTCGTGCTACTAGGTGGCAGGATGTTGTATAGAGAACGTGCAACAGATCTTAGCTGTAGAGACAGTATATAGGTAGGAGTTGTAGAGACCATATTTAGGTAGGAGCTGTAGAGACAGTATATAGGTAGGAGCTTAAACAGCCATTTATTTATTTCTTCTCCTTGGGATTTGAGTCAGTGCAACTGAACTCAGACCGCCAGAATTTGCAGAGGCAGCCCAAGAAGGCGAAGCACAAAGATGTCAGGGAATGCTCGAGAACGACTATGGAGATGAGACAGACCAAGAAGGCGAAGCACAAAGATGTCAAGGAATGCTTGAGAACGACTCTGGAGATGAGACAGACCAAGAAGGCGAAGCACAAAGATGTAAGGGAATGCTTGAGAACGACTCTGTAGATGAGACAGACCAAGAAGGCGAAGCACAAAGATGTCAGGGAATGCTTGAGAACGACTCTGGAGATGAGACAGACCAAGAAGGCGAAGCACAAAGATGTCAGGGAATGCTTGAGAACGACTCTGGAGATGAGACAGACCAAGAAGGCGAAGCACAAAGATGTCAGGGAATGCTTGAGAACGACTCTGGAGATAAGACAGACCAAGAAGGCGAAGCACAAAGATGTCATGGAATGCTTGAGAACGACTCTGGAGATGAGACAGACCAAGAAGGCGAAGCACAAAGATGTCAGGAAATGCTTGAGAACGACTCTGGAGATGAGACAGACCAAGAAGGCGAAGCACAAAGGTGTCAAGGAATGCTTGAGAACGACTCTGGAGATGAGACAGACCAAGAATGCGAAGCACAAAGATGTCAAGGAATGCTTGAGAACGACTCTGGAGATGAGACAGACCAAGAAGGCGAAGCACAAAGATGTCAGGGAATGCTTGAGAACGACTCTGGAGATGAGACTGACCAAGAAGGCGAAGAAAAAAGATGTCAGAGAATGCTTGGGAACGACTCTGGAGATGAGACAGACCAAGAAGGCGAAGCACAAAGATGTCAAGGAATGCTTGAGAACGACTCTGGAGCAGACTGAAGATTTGGCAAGAGATTGAGTTTCTTTCAGAAGGGCTGTGATGGGAGCGACGTTCTGCAAAGGACACGCCACATGATGATGACCAGCCTGCATCTGCTCATGACAAAGCCCTTTACTGCCTGCCTTACGTTCTTATAATACAAGCACTGAAGGATACACCAACTCTGTGGGATACACCAACTCTGTAAGATACACCAACTCTCTAGGATACACCAACTCTGGGGGATACACCAACTCTCGAGGATACACCAACTCTGTGGGATACACCAACTCTGGGGGATATACCAACTCTGTGGGATACACCAACTCTGGAAGATACACCAAATCTCGAGGATACACCAACTCTGGGGGATACACCAGCTCTGGGGGATACACCAACTCTGAGGATACAGAAATGTCATTTGTTAACTTTCTAGTTAAACAATCTCTGACTACAACTCAGTCTCTGTTGGGGTCTATAAATACGGCGGTATAACTCTAATAGAGAAACTTGAGTTCTTGTGCGTTATTTCACCCATTATGAAACTTTATACCATCCAATGACCACACGGGTTTTCGTACACAAATAATTATAAGTGTCTAGCTATCAGGGTGCAGTTTTGTTGGGTGCAGTTTTGTTGTTTTTGGGGGCAGTAAAAAGGACCTTGATGCTGGTTTGTGGGTTTTGTGGGCCCTGAAAAGGGCCGTGAGGGAAACAGATTACCAAGGATTGCTGAAACTATGCACATATCAGGACATACACATGTTGTTCGTTCGTAGCTGCACAATTTAAAGAGGAGGCCAAAATTCTGTGATGTCCTAAAGAATATTGTCGAACGGGTCTAACTGACGGACTTTATTCCGATGTCGCCACAGAAACTCACACATGTAGGAATTTATCATGTGTCTGTGTGTTCCGTTTGGGTTAGGGTTAGGGTTAGGTGCCCTCTAACCATATGACAGAACGAACAGTAATGTCCTGCTGACATGTGCGACATCTCTAACGATCTTGGCGAACTGTGAGAGACAAAGTCATAACATGATTTTTAGCACACAGTCGGACGGTGTGTATAATTCGTCTTTTCTGCAAAAACTGCACACAATTTATTTTCTTGCGTGTCAAGTGTGACAACTGCAATAAATCCATATTCCACGTACGGTGTTAGATCTCAGAATGACATGGACATAGGTCTACCGCGCGAATTGAAGACGCGCGAATTGAAAAGTATGGTGCTTCGTGTGGCTACATTCTACTAAATTTGACCTATAATAATCCGTGGGCGAATTAACACACAAGTACCGAAACGATATGATCTCCCAACAAATAAGAAACAGGAAAGATATTCGCCAGAATACTTCTAAATCACCTGCCTGGTTCATCTGGACGAAGGTTTACTGTTTGAATGTCAGTGTGGATTACGGAAAGAACACGGGGCAACCGATATGGGGATCGCTGTAAAACTGCTTCAAGAAATATACCAAAAACAACCCCGTGCCATGAACGCATAAACTTGACTAATGCATAAGGCGTGGTCAGTAGAATGTTTAAATGATAGAACATTGCAAAATACTACTATCAAAATACATTTACAATGCAGCGACTGTATGAAGTAATGTAGGTTACAGTTGTTGTTTTTTAAAGAATGAACTATCCTTTTCTGTCACAAATGAAGTTAAACAGATCTGTGTATTTGCACCGACTCTGCTCAGTGGAATGATTTATGTCATGCTGACCAATGCTTTCAATAATGAAAACGTAAGAATCCATACGATGTTGACAGGAAATTGTTAAACATTATTACGATTCAAGCAAAATCCAAAGCCAAATCATCAAAGATCTTCTGTTTGTTGATTACAGTTCTCTTAATTTTAGTACAGAGATTGATCTTCAGAATTGTGGGGACAGTATATTTGAAGACCTTTCATACATTGGGGGTTCCATCAACACGGAGATAACAGAACTGTCAAAAATATACATAAATGGACATATTCACATGCCTTGATAGCACGCTGTCACAGAACGTTTCATCAACACGGAGAAAACAGAACTGTCAAAAATATACATAAATGGACACATTCACATGCCTTGGTAGCACGCTATCACAGGACTGTGAGATAAACACTAGGACATCCAAAGACAGCAGTACATTTGGCAGACGAACGTTTGGTATCGAAGTTGAATTAGTCTACAGACAACGTTGAAAGTGTATAAGCTTTCAATGCTGCCGTATATGTGTGAAACATGGACTTCTGCAGGTTGAAAGTAAATCAGCGGAACCACTTACACACGGTCTGTCCCAGGAAGGTCCTCATCTGGTTGGTCAGTCTTAAGACTGGTTGTAAGGTTGTCTGAGACTGGTTGTAAGGTTGTCTGAGACTGGTTGTAAGGTTGTCTGAGACTGGTTGTAAGGTTGTCTGAGACTGGTTGTAAGGTTGTCTGGGACTGGTTGTAAGGTTGTCTGAGACTGGTTGTAAGGTTGTCTGGGACTGGTTGTAAGGTTGTCTGAGACTGGTTGTAAGGTTGTCTGGGTGAATGTCTTCAGTGGAACCTATCTTCTGCAGCTATCAGTGTGATACAGAATCCGTTAAGAGCTGATCAGCGAGCGGTGATTCGGTTTCTAACAGCTGAAGGATGTCGACCAGTTGACATTCATCACAGAATGCAGGCTGTGTATGGTGACAAAAGTGGGTCGAAGACAACAGGGAAGAGCTGGACAACGATGGTTATAGAAGGACGTGAGTTAACGCAACAATATGCGCCTGACCTGGTCTCGGAAAATCTTTCGTTAACTCACGTCCTTCTTTAAAAACATCGTTGTCCAGTTCTTCACTGTTGTCTTCGACGCACTTTTGTCACCATACACAGCCTGCATTCTGCGATGAATGTCAACAGGTCGACATCCTTCAGCTGTTAGAAACCGAATTACCGCTTGCTGATCAACTCTGGACGAATTCCGTATCACATCCATCATTTTTTCAACGTTCTGCTGAGGAAACTATGAATCGGAGGATAATGAAACTTTGCAAACTTGTCGGTTAGTATGTACTATTTATATCTGAAGGGATGTCAACATGCGCATCGTACGTATGTTTACTTCGTGCAGTTAGATCCGGTTTCATTTGAACACGCCTAGTACATATATTTTATCTGTTGTCAGTGCTCTTCTGTATCCTCAACTTCTTCTAGTGGTTAGCAACTATATTGACGCATAGACGATCAAGTTGTTCGGTCATCTGACAAAGACACAGTATGATACACCTGCAGGGAAATCATACTCCATGGAGGTGTCAGGACTACGAGCAAGAGTTTGATCACAGCACCGATGACTAGATGAGATCAAAAGAAATACTCACAAAGTTTCACACCTAACGCAAACCAGAAGTCCACTCCGCCACGCCGGAAGGCCAGAGCGGTCGGATAGAAGAGGGAGAAGTTGCTTACATCCCATATTTATTCTTCTTCTCCTACATTTTCTTCTTCTTCTTCGGACGTTGTCAGACGTTGACTTCATTGTGTTCAAAGAAAGCAGCGGTAATCCTGCTGCTGTGGACACTGCCATACAGCTTGTCTGTTAGTGGTTCTGGTGATGGCTACATCTCCTTTCTCTGTCCTCGTGTGTCATGCAATTGTGCAGCAGATGTTCAAGGATCATTTTCCAAGTACCACAGGTGCACTCATCAGTAGAACTTATCTTCAGTTTATTGAATAGATGGTTCCTCATTCTGATGTTGCCTGTGCGGAGTCTGAAGACACTACCTGCCCTCTTGTGTTCAACTATTATTATAATAAGCAGCCAGTATGCTCTGTTTTCCCCCATTTATCCATGTATCATTGCATTAATAAACCTTTTGGACTTTTCGTAGGTCCCACTAGAATCTGGTCGTGCTAACCTTTCCTCTTCTTTTGCCAGTTGTCTGTCTCCTCGTCGTTGCCTTGAATATTTCGATGAGATGGGATCCACTGCACTACGACTTTCCTTGGTTTGGACTGCTAGTATAGTTGATAGAGTACTGGTATTAGGTGATTTAGGTCTGTATTTCTCTTCCCATATTTGTTATTTTGATATGAAATGTTTCGTGTATGTCCTTATTCATGTGGCACCATACATAGAGTCTGTCTTTGTGCGTTGTATATCTTTTAAGTGTGTTCTGCATCTTGGCTATCAGCTGATGGTGGTCTGATGCCACGTCGACTCCTCTACAAACTTTAACATCGTGTAATGATGATTGGAACTTTTTGTTTACACATATATGGTCAATCTGGTTTTTTTTTGTTCTGTGCTCTGGTGACAGTCATGTTGCTTGTGTGGAAATATGCTGCAATCAATGATAAGCTATTCTAAAGCACAACAATTCAAAAGTATCTTAATTCCCATGTTATGCCTTGAAGATGTTCGTCCTATGGGTCAGCCTGAAGTGCAGTGACGTCGATTCTTCACAGACCAGAACAGTTTAAATTGTTTCTGTATTTATCTCTTACCTTAATTTAAAACTTGTTTATCTTATTATTTTTTTCGTTTTCTTCTTCGCCCTCTTATTTCTTCTTCTTCTCTTCTTTTTCTTCTTCTTCTTCTCTTCTTTTTCTTCTTGTTCTTCTTCTTCTTCTTCTACTACTTCATCTTCTTAACCCTAGTTACACACTTTCCAATAGTTAATTGAGTTTGTTTTGCTCTCTCATTTATTGTTTACTTATTCATATTAGCTCCCTTCACATTCAGCAATCCATCTAAGCATGTTTCGAACTCTCATTTATTCCAAGCCGTCAGCGATGTGGCTTCTCTTTACCCTCCAACAAACGAGCCAAGTAAGTCTCTCTCTCTCTCTCCCTCACACACGTTCCCTCT
Source organism: Ariolimax columbianus (assembly GCA_036924085.1). Classification (NCBI taxonomy): domain Eukaryota; kingdom Metazoa; phylum Mollusca; class Gastropoda; order Stylommatophora; family Arionidae; genus Ariolimax; species Ariolimax columbianus. The sequence goes on from JAVGWX010000017.1 coordinate 63,525,240, forward strand.
CTCACTCTCTCTCTCCCTCTCCCTCTCTCTTTCTCCTTTATTATCCCTAGTTCTATGCTTCAACAGTCACACGTTCATTATTCTCTTTCTTACCATCAAGCAATGCAGTGGTAGAGCGATATACTTCTAACCCTTCATGGTAAAGTAAACGAAATTGATCCCAGTTTAAAAATCTATTGGTACCTCGCTAAACGCTAGGGACGCAAATGCAGCGAGTAATGGAATTGACGCGCTCACCTGATAAAAAGGTGAAGTCTATTACAGTAGATCCCCCTAACACTTCATCCTCGATGACAATGATCTTCTTTACTCTCTGCACCACTAAATATTTTTAACAGTGTACATCATCCTCTCACTCTTTCTTAATTCCCCCCACCCCTTCCCTCTCTCTCTCTTTCTTTCTCTCTACTTTACTCTTCTTATTTCCCTGTTCTCTCAACAGTTAGTCCATCATACAAGCTAATTCGTGAAAAACCAAAATTGACGTGGACATTTAGGATCTCCCACTGCTCGCCGCCCACTACTGGCTAAGGGACAACATACAAGCACAGACGAGCAGAGCTCACGAATTGTAAGGCCTGACAAACTACCAACCGTAACGGCTATCGTCTCAACAAACAACAATTGGTTATATTTGAAATGTAGGTCAAAGAAAAGATTGGAGGACTATAGGCTTGGTCAGCTCGATGTTTCTGTAAAACACTGGCAGTCGGGGATTAAGTGGTAGGGACTTCACTGTAAAAACTATCAGGTTTTGTGAGGCGAAGTGAACAGTTATCTTTTCCCATGTCTTGTCTTACTTATCATAAAAAGGCCCAATGTCAGTCACTGCCGTCAGGGATGAGGTACAGCAGCCGTAATTCTTAGAGACATCGGTGTTTAGGAGAACTACTTCATGTCCCATCTGTCATGCCATCCATAACAGCAAATCATGTTCCAAATTACAACTGAAAATACTGGAACATGTCACGCCTTCGCGTGAACAGCAACCGCTCTAACAACTGAACATCTCGTGCTCTCTATACCCATGGTCTTATAATACTTCCCATTGATATTTGAGTTAAGATATGCATACATACCTACATGGGAACCACATTTTTTCTTGTACTTCGCTTATGGGACAAATCATTCCTTTGTGAGAGTTAGTTTAAAGATATATTTCTTTTTTTGCATGTACGTCCATGATTTTATTTACAGATACTAGAACTTCAAAGTGAGCCCTATTTATTTCCTTAACATGGCAAGGGATGCAACCAAATAAATCTAAAAAAAAAGAAAAATAAGAGTTATCCCATCATAAAAAATTCGCGTGAGAGGTTCTGGCTTGGGCGTCTCCCCTCTTTATCTAGGTACAACCTAGAACGAGTGAGCTATGGCCCTACACCAGAACCACATGGACGTGTACATTGGCATCTGTACACTGAAGGCGACAGGTATTAATTATCAACCCGACCAAATTTCTCACGCTTGCTTTCGTCCTCGAACAAGACATATGGGGAGGAGCAGCTCGCGACCCCGGGCGACGATTGTGTCTGCAAAGCCGTGCTGACACAAGAGCTGAACCTTGGACCGTGACCGGCGTCGAAGTCCTGGAGCGAACTAGGCAAGTAACTGGCAGAACACAACACTGGCTGGTCCTGTAGCTGAAAACACTGTAGTTACTATTTATATATATGCCGCATAATGTGAGCCTGAACGCTGGGTGATGGTCTCTTTTTTTGCATATTGCTTTCAAACAATTTCAATTAAGTGCAAAAAAATAAAAATTATGTTACATTGCACCTTAAAGCAGAGCATGTTTCATAAATTAAACTTGAAATTTTCAAATAATAATTTGTATATACATATTAAACAACTTATTAATATTTTGATAGCAGGGTTAATTAATTCCCTTTATTGTAAAGAATGCATCGCCCTTGTGACGAAGTAAACATTGGCCATGTGAATACAGTTCACGACTAGGCAGTGCAACTATTATCTGGCTACTCGGATGTCCTGTGGTGGGTGCTGTTCTGTGTAACTTTAAAGTTCTTATATTAAAGACGTGTGTTTTTTCATGGATTTCTCTAGTGTTGATCAATAAAAGGATGTAAAGGGAGGTATGTCAACAGTCTTGTTATACTTTTCTCGAACATATCATCTATAGATGCATAATCTTACCACGCAAGTCTGAACATTATCTGACCCATTTCAAGCACACACGGTACCTCACCATCTTTACAATAATACCAATTATGTGGTATCTTGCTTGCTTAGTGTAACCTGAATATATATTATCTTCATTTTTACAATTTTACGTTTGAAATGCGTACTCATGAAACTGGATCTTAAGCTAGTGTATATCTGTTTATTTATTTATTTGTTTCATTGCACGTCTCAAGTTGTCCTATTCATGAAAGGAAACAAAAAAATCTGGGTCACTCCCAGTACACATTCTTACATTTCAGGTAATGAAAAAAAATACACTTCACTGTCCAAGTTGAACACATCTGGTTTATTGAATCAATGACATAAATAACTTAGACCAGATTCAAAACCCGGAAGAGATGCATACCTAATTGTTGTAAAAATATACATGGAAACACTCATATACGTGTGTGTATGTGTGTAAAGGTCTCTTAATGTATGTGACTGCATGTATGTGTATCTAACAACCCCCTTCCCTTCCCCCCCCCCCCCCCACCCACACCTACTCCCTATAAGTTTCGAACTATACAATATATTTGACAGTGTCAAACACTAAATTGAGCCTACCTGTGTTATGACATCACTGTTCTCTTCACCACTATTGCTACTAATAATTGCAATATATAGCAGTGGTTCTCAACCTTTGAGGTCATAATCTATGAAAACAATGATAATTTAACTACGAACCTCTTGCACACCCCCCCCCCCCCCCCCCCCCCTCCCACCCAAAAAAAAAAACATCAAAAAACATTTGAAGTATTTTACATAACCCATTTCATATTAATAATATGCACTAACAATAATATACCGCAGCATTTTAATTAATCATGGGTTTTAATTAGTATGTTTTTTTCTAACGGTTTACTGTTAGACTGTGTAATGGAAACTAGAATAACATGACTACCACATTGACTGAGAGCAGGTGATAAGACACTTTGAAAAATGCGTCTAGCCCCTCACTCTACTTGACTCATCCTGGTATAGCATAATAGTCCAGTGAAACAACTTTCCCAGAATAGATGTTTCTGGTATAGAACTAAAATACTTCTGCCTTTTATGTAGGTTGGAGACAGAGAATAGAGAAACGAAAAAATGCAAGCTAAAGATGAATATCATTGGCAAAGCGACCCACCTAATGAAAAGAAGATACAGAAATAGATTTTTTTAAAATTCTGATAGCGAATAAGTGTTATGAAGACGTCGCTTAGTGTGTATTAGAGACAGGCATTGTCCACTATCACATTTGGAGCATGCTCTTGGAGCAAATAAATATGACGCGTAATGGATCCACTGGATAGTACGTCATATCTCATATATTTGCGTACCACAACATTCACAATTACTAAAAGCCAGCTGACATTGGAGTTACACAGCGTTTGAAAGAAAACCATACAAGGAATGACCTATATATTAAATGGGAAGACAAAGTGAATGATTGACTTTTTGGGGGATCAGTAGAAGAATAAGATAGTCTATATAACTCAACACTAACCTATTATTAGTGAAGTTTTTCAGCACCAACCTTTTAAATCTCTGGACCAATATTACAAGGTGAAGGTCAGACCTCTACACTACACTTGTTTCTATATGTATAATGTGCCTATGTAAAAAGTAAAGTAAAGTAAAGTATCCCATAGCATTACTGCCGTAGGGGTGTGAGGTGTTAGCGATCTCACATTTCAAAGGCTCGGCTATATGAGGGCGGTAGCCATCTCCTCTCCCTCGCCACTTTTACTTCCCGGACTGAACCGGTACCCATTTAAGGCTGGGTCGACCCAGGAGCCATTGCGGTCTGAAAAAAACATTACCGCCTCAACTGGGGAATGAACCCAGGACCACTCAGATGCGAAGACAGCGCGCTAACCACTGCGCTATGCGGCTCCACAAGAGCTAATAACAACATCGTTTTATTTAATAAGTCACTCTACTTCTACCCTGGGGTGTTAGGGTCTTCTTTTCTTTTTTCTTGTGGCTTTTAGTTCCTACAGCCAGCCATATGCTCAAATCTCCTCACTCATCACTTATGACATGCATGGTAGACAACAATGTAACCATTGTTTGCTCACCATTTGGGTACTCGAAGCACATGTCTCACACAGGTAAGTGGTAATAAAAGATATAAATTACTTTTCGACCATTTTGGAGACATCAGCACGTACATTGATAAAGTATGAAATCAAACGACCAACAACAGCATTAAAGGAGATGCCATCCTCAATGTTAAATGCTGGACAATTCAATAAGTTGGTCTTTAACAGAACAAAGCTCATTTTTGTTGTCTAAGAAAGGATTTCTTTATGTCAAGTGTAGGGTTTTCACATAACACTGCTATTGCTGGAAATATTGTATATCTTGTGTGTCAGAAATCCAAAATTAAAAAAAAAAAAAAAAAAGGTAAAATATTTGAAATTTAAAGATGTAGGTGTGGTTCGCTGGCCCCAACAGTAAACTTTAAGGACGCCAATAGGAAACTTCATAGACCACATCATAACATTCAAAGGTAATTGCAGTCAGGGATGAAGTGTTTGAGATTTCATATAATCTGCGGTTGATAGTTGCCTTCCTTGCTGCCTTTCATTTACTAGCAGTAAGTCTGATACAGCTAGGTCAACTGGTGTGTGCCCTAATGGCAATTGAACCCAGTGTTTTCGTCATGATGAAACGTGGGTGCTCTACCAATCAGAGGCTTTTAGATTATATATTTCTTTGACAACAATGTTTTTGTAAGATATACTCAGCATACAGACATCACTCATACAGATAAAACAATTATGGACAGTACAGCTTAAAGTAAAGTTAAGTAAAGTATCCTATAGCATTACTGCCGTAGGGGTGTGAGGTGTTAGCGATCTCACATTTCAAAGGCTCGGCTATATGAGGGCGGTAGCCATCTCCTCTCCCTCGCCGCTTTTACTTCCTGGACTGAACCGGTACCCATTTAAGGCTGGGTCGACCTGGGAGCCATTGCGGTCTGAAAAAAACATTACCGCCTCAACTTGGGAATAAACCCAGGACCACTCAGATGCGAAGCTAGCGCGCTAACCACTGCGCTGCGCTTATAAACATGGTAAAAAAATGCAATTCCTAGGGTTGTGTATGTGGCTAGCAACCTCACCTTGTATAACAAATTGCTACAGAAACAACTGCTGTAAGGGTGCCCATTTTTATTTTTATGATATAAAATTCCTCTGATGAACTGTCTGATGCCTGCGGAGAGGTTTGCTCCAACTATAAAATTCCTCTGATGAACTGTCTGAGGCCTGCGGAGAGGTTTGCTCCAACTATAAAATTCCTCTGATGAACTGTCTGATGCCTGCGGAGAGGTTTGCTCCAACTATAAAATTCCTCTGATGAACTGTCTGATGCCTGCGGAGAGGTTTGCTCCAACTATAAAATTCCTCTGATGAACTGTCTGATGCCTGCGGAGAGGTTTGCTCCAACTATAAAATTCCTCTGATGAACTGTCTGATGCCTGCGGAGAGGTTTGCTCCAACTATAAAATTCCTCTGATGAACTGTCTGATGCCTGCGGAGAGGTTTGCTCCAACTATAAAATTCATCTGATGAACTGTCTGATGCCTGCGGAGAGGTTTGCTCCAACTATAAAATTCCTCTGATGAACTGTCTGATGCCTGCGGAGAGGTTTGCTCCAACTATAAAATTCCTCTGATGAACTGTCTGATGCCTGCGTAGAGGTTTGCTCCAACTATAAAATTCCTCTGATGAACTGTCTGATGCCTGCGGAGAGGTTTGCTCCAACTATAAAATTCCTCTGATGAACTGTCTGATGCCTGCGGAGAGGTTTGCTCCAACTATAAAATTCCTCTGATGAGCTGTCTGATGCCTGCGGAGAGGTTTGCTCCAACTATAAAGCTGAAATCATTGTACCTAAAGCTACTTTGTACCATCTAAGCATAGTTTACTTATGCCTTTCCTTCAAAGACCCAAAACATTATTCTCGTAGATTCAATGTCAATTCAAGCATGGAAGAAACCAGGAAAATTGCTGAAACTAGTCAAGTGGAATTTAAGTGCTTTAAACGAGTTGGAGAAAAAAGTTCAATTCAAAAACTCGATGACTGCTGCTTTAGGAAAAAAAAACATGTTACTGACGATATAGATCATCAGTGGTAGAATATAAAAGAGGTAGCAGAGATTACATTGGGTAACAAAAAAGGATAAAACAAGAAACCGTGGCTAACAACTGAAATGCTAAACAAAATGGAGGACAGATGTAAATGGAAAAACATCATTACAGAGCTTGGCACTGCTTTGTATAAGATTCTAAAAAACGAATTTGATCGAGAATGTAAGATGGCACGAGAAAAATGGTAGCTAGACAAATGCAAGGAAATTGAAGAACTGGTTATAACAGGAAAATTAGATCAAGTCCATAAGAAAGTAAAACAATCATTTTATAAACCTAAGGGTATACAATCACGGGTGATTAATAATAAGAATGGGAAAGCAATAACGGACTCAGAGAACAAAAGAATGAGATGGAGAGAATGTGTTAAGGAACTGTACAATGATAGAGGGCCTGTATCAATATAACATACCACTAAATGAGGTGATGTAAATGTAACTGGTTGTATACAGACTCTGCAGGGTCTTCTAAACCAGTATAAAGACGTTAAGTTAAGTTAAATGACATACCATTGACAGAAGAGAGATTAACTATAACTAGAGATGGCACTAGAGATAAGACATTTTCTTTAATCCCGAACAACAAAGCACCTGGGATAGATGAGTTACCTATCGAGCTACTCAATGCAGCAGAGAGACTTTACATAATTTACTTTTTCAAAATGTTAATGACATCTACAACAATGGAATATGGCTGAAAGATCACACAACTTCAATATTAATTCCTTTGCCAAAGAAATAAAATTCAACAGAATGCGGTCAATTCCGACAATACGTTTGATAACACATGCATCTAAAATTCTAGTGAAGATAATTAAGCTGAGAATTGATAGAAAGATATAGGATGTACTGCAAGATAAACAGTTTGGATTATGCAAGGCCAGAGGTACACAGAATGCCATCGGAGCATTGCGGATTCCCGCAGAAAGGATGACAGCTCAAGGACGCTCACCATTTATCTGCTTCATTGACTCCGAGAAATCTTTTGACCGGATCCCCTGGAGCAAACTTTTTCAGATCCTGCAACAAATAGGTATAGAAAGAACACTCATTACGTTAATCCAGAACCTGTATGAAAATCAAGAAGTGATTATTTCAATCACAGAAGGTCTCGCGGATCCAGTTTCCATAAGACAAGGGGTACGACAGGGCTGCTTGCTTTCACCGAGTTTCTATAACAGGGGGTACGACAGGGCTGCTTGCCTTCACCGAGTTTCTATAACAGGGGGTACGACAGGGCTGCTTGCCTTCACCGAGTTTCTATAACAGGGGGTACGACAGGGCTGCTTGCCTTCACCGAGTTTCTATAACAGGGGGTACGACAGGGCTGCTTGCCTTCACCGAGTTTCTATAACAGGGGGTACGACAGGGCTGCTTGCCTTCACCGAGTTTCTATAACAGGGGGTACGACAGGGCTGCTTGCCTTCACCGAGTTTCTATAACACATATTCTGAGATAATGATGGGCAAGGTTTGCAGAGTTGTAATAGGGGTGTCAAAGTTAATGGTATGAAAGTTAATGGCATGAAAGTTAATGGTATGAAAGTTAATGGTGTCAAAGTTAATGGTATGAAAGCTAATGGTATGAAAGTTAATGGCATGAAAGTTAATGGTATGAAAGTTAATGGTGTCAAAGTTAATGGTATGAAAGTTAATGGTATGAAAGTTAATGGTGTCAAAGTTAATGGTATGAAAGTTAATGGTATGAAAGTTAATGGTATGAAAGTTAATGGTATGAAAGTTAATGGTATGAAAGTTAATGATATTTAAGTAAATGCGAGCGATAGTGGGAGGATCAGTAGCAACGGTGCAAATGCTGCTTAATAAAATTAATAGCACAGCCAAAGAGTTTGGCATGAAAATGGAACACATCGAAGACAAAGACCTTGGTAATATCCAAGCAATGTAGACAAATAAATATGATTATCAACGGAGTAATAATCAAACAAGTTCAACATTTTGCATATTTGGACAAAACCATAAAAGAAAATGCCAGAATTGAGAAATGAGAAATCAAGACAAGGACTGCAATGGTAAACATGGCTTCTGAGGAGAAACAGAAATTGTAAACCTCAAAGAATATCAGGATAGAACTGAGGACAGAATAATCGCCACTCATATATGGCCAATATGACTGTATGGAGGTGAAACATGGACTTTAGCAAAGAAGGATGAAAAAAAATTGGAAGCGTTTGAAATGTGGTGCTACCTTAGAATGGAAAGAGTGAGTTGAACAGAAAGAAGATCCAATGACAATGTACTCACTGAAGTGGGCGCACGAAGACAAATATTGCATATGATAAAGAAACGTTGGTTGAGTTGGCTGGGTCACAATAGGAGACATGAAAGTCTTCTACAGACGATACTACAGGGAAAGATTCAAGGGAAGACAGGATCTAGGCATTCAAGAATCAATTTTACATCATAGGCATGCAGGGACATTCAAGTACAAACCTATGCTGAAATGAAGAGAGCTGCAGATGATATGGTCAAATGGAGAGACATACTCAGACAACCTTACAACCAGTCTCTGGACTGAGCAACCAGAGGATAGGGTCAAATGGACAGACATACTCAGACAACCTTACAAGAAGTCTCAGGACTGAGCAACCAGATGATGTTGATGGTCATTGTCAAAATAGTTTTTTCAACACTTAAACACACCCGGCAATGACAAGGCAGACAGACCAGCAAAAAATGGATCAATACAAGAACAGCCACAAACAGTATCAGTTTTAGAAACAACCAAACAGCTCAAAAGAACAGCAAACAAAGAAACTTGCCTGAACACAGGAAACACAGGAAGGGAGATCTACAGACAAATGGCAATCCCCCATCCAAATGACAGTGTAAAGGAAGGATCAGAGCACCATTCTCTGACTGAAAACCCCACACATCCCCCTTAACAAGCAGCTGAACAGAATCCAACCACAACATACACCTGAGTACCAGCTGTGTACACACCCATATGAAACCATTCATCATCTTTTTGAGTACTCAGCGCTCAATGATTTTAGAAAAATGCTTTCTCCACCAAAGCCAGATGAATGGAACACTGTGTATGCAACTAGACAACAGCTGATAAACATGAGCAGATACAATTACATTGCATTGGGCTGAAGGGAAAGAGCTCGGGTGTTTCTGGATCCATAACAACTACAGCAACAACATGATAGGTTAGCGATATTATTGAGAGAGATTTGATCTTATTGTTAGTCCTAAAGTAGAAACTGTCTTTGAGAAGAAAGTACTGTATGTCTTACAGTTAGTCCCATACAAACATAGAGGTAGTCTTTAATCAGATAATGCCTTTATGGATGGAGTGTTACAGATGTTTATATATGAGGACATGGCTTAAAGGTCATAATATGTTTTGTGATTGTGGATAGCCTGCTACAGACATGATATAATTACGTCTGCAACACGTCATCGCTATAATCATGAAGGCCTCTTACAATAATTTTGACAACACGTCATCACTATAATCACGAAGACCTCTTACAATAATTTCTACAACATGTCATCACTATAATCACGAAGACCTCTTACAATAATTTCTACAACATGTCATTACTATAATCACGAAAACCTCCCACAATAATTTCTACAACATGTCATCACTATAAACATGAAGACCTCTTACAATAATTTCTACAACATGTCATCGCTATAATCATGAAGGCCTCTTACAATAATTTTGACAACACGTCATCACTATAATCACGAAGACCTCTTACAATAATTTCTACAACATGTCATCATTATAATCACGAAGACCTCTTACAATAATTTCTACAACATGTCATTCACTTATGCAGTCCGGCTGCTCCTCTAGAGCAGAATCATTGTCTATAAGATAGAGATGAAATAGGATCACTGCCAAACTCTCTTCTTTCACCTTCTATCATCCAAGGGTGCATAGACCATCAACCAACCCTCGCCAAGCAGCTCTGTTCTGTGTAATCTTTTCCACTTCCTTCCAGCTATTTCCTGTTTTCTTTACTTCTGCCTCCAGCTCTCGTCTCCGTGTATTCCTTAGTCTGCCTATGCCTCTTCTTCCTTGGGGGTTCCATGACAGCCTTACACTGCCACACTGCAAACAATTAACCTTGAGATCCAAATCTTCTATGGCAGAGGGATCTTTGTGTGACATAGATAAGAATAAGAGCACTGCCACAATGAGAGCATGTCATAAAAGGTGACTGACAGTGTGTTTTACCCTTACCCGCTCAGTGGTAGAATACTCTCTAACTCTTGGGTATTTCTCACTCCACCATTCACGCAAGTATGAAAATACAAATCATTTGGCATAACTTTCTTAATTTTTAAATTGCTCTACAATCAATTGTCCATTTATGATACAAAATTAAACAAGTGTATAGCTCAGTTTTATGTGGATCAGAAGAAGAGGAGAAAAAGGAAGGAGGAGAATAAGAAGAAAAAGAAGAAGAAATAATTAAGTGGATGCTGTTCTCCGTTACACATTTACAGTATCATTTTATCTCTGCGTATCTTCTTTGTATCATTTTATCTCTGCGTATCTTCTTTGTATCATTTTGTCTCTGCGTATCTTCTTTGTATCATTTTATCTCTGCGTATCTTCTTTGTATCATTTTATCTCTGCATATCTTCTTTGTATCATTTTATCTCTGCATATCTTCTTTGTATCATTTTATCTCTGCATATCTTCTTTGTATCATTTTATCTCTGCGTATCTTCTTTGTATCATTTTATCTCTGCATATCTTCTTTGTATCATTTTATCTCTGCATATCTTCTTTGTATCATTTTATCTCTGCATATCTTCTTTGTATCATTTTATCTCTGCATATCTTCTTTGTATCATTTTATCTCTGCATATCTTCTTTGTATCATTTTATCTCTGCATATCTTCTTTGTATCATTTTAAGTTACATTAAAATTAATGATTTTATCATCTTACCAAATCTAGCTAACTGCGCAGATAGACATCTTTGTCTTCTGGTGCTCAGGTAGACATGATCATCTTCTGGTGCTCAGGTAGACATCTTTGTCTTCTGGTGCTCAGGTAGACATGATCATCTTCTGGTGCTCAGGTAGACATCTTTGTCTTCTGGTGTTCAGGTAGACATATTTGTCTTCTGGTGTTCAGGTAGACATCTTTGTCTTCTGGTGCTCAGGTAGACATGATCATCTTCTGGTGCTCAGGTAGACATCTTTGTCTTCTGGTGTTCAGGTAGACATATTTGTCTTCTGGTGCTCAGGTAGACATGATCATCTTCTGGTGCTCAGGTAGACATCTTTGTCTTCTGGTGCTCAGGTAGACATGATCATCTTCTGGTGCTCAGGTAGACATCTTTGTCTTCTGGTGTTCAGGTAGACATGATCATCTTCTGGTGCTCAGGTAGACATGATCATCTTCTGATGCTCAGGTAGACATCACTGTCTTCTGGTGCTCAGGTACACATGAACATCTTCTGGTGTTCAGGTAGACATAGTCATCTTCTGGTGCTCAGGTAGACATCACTGTCTTCTGGTGCTCAGGTAGACATGAACAGCTTTTGGTGCTCAGGTAGACATGGTCACCTTCTGGTGCTCAGGTAGACATCACCGTCTTCTGGTGCTCAAGTAGACATGATCACCTTCTGGTGCTCAGGTAGACATCACTGTCTTCTGGTGCTCAGGTAGACATGATCATCTTCTGGTGCTCAGGTAGACATCCCTGTCTTCTGGTGCTCAGGTAGACATGATCAACTTCTGGTGCTCAGGTAGACATCACTGTCTTCTGGTACTCAGGTAGACATGATCATCTTCTGGTGCACAGGTAGATATGATCATCTTCTGTTGCTCCATGTCCAGTCATACAGAAACATGTTATTTCATTTTGTATTGTTTCTAGAGTGTAGCAGTGACTTATTATAGTCTTTGTCCCACACACAGAGTCGTATGCCACGAAAAGATAAGACACCACTATTAATTGTCCTTTATGACAAGTTTTCATGGTGATAGGGGTCCTATTCTCGTCTCTGTCCCACACATGCCGTTTCTGCCTCATAGAGCTTAGACAGCACTGTTAGTCGCTACTTACTTTCGACACAAAACGAGGGTCAACTCAAAGGAGTGTGTGAGAGAACGGTACACAAGTATGTACAATCAGCGGACTACTGCAACCATCAGTACCGACACTCTTCATCGTTTGCTGAAGGACCTACCAACTGTGGGATTGATTGAAGTGGACTTACCGGGTTTCTTGCTTGACAGAACAGAAGAGCATATCAGAGGGGCACTGTTCTCGTGACTGCAACACATAAACTCTGAACGGTTGAACCACAATGTCAGTCGCTTCTTACCACATGTCGTCAGTGTGTCAGTGGTCCTTATCTCGTCCCTATCACTTACATAGCCCTTAAGCGAACTCATTGAGCTCTTCGACAGACAGTTATAACAAAAACAGTACAAAATACTAACCAAAAGACGGCAGGAAGGACAATACAAGGCCAAGACGGTTCCCAGCGACACCGTTGCGACCTTGTTAAGTTAAGCTTGACTTATTTGACAAGGTGAAAGGTCAATGGACTTGTGTGCTATTTCAATATGGTGGTCAGTAATTGTGACGGGCAGTGGTTCTCATCCTGAGGTACATGAAATGTCTTTTTTTACATCGGAGAAGAATACTGTTGGTGTTTATGATGAGTTATTTTGGAATATGTGAATTGTTCAATTTTGAGATCCATGAAGTGTCCTGCCCGGGTCTATTAAGTGTTCACACCGGGTCTATGAAGTGTCGTCTTCGAAATCCACGAAGTGTCCTGTTAGGAATCCATGATGTATTCTGTTGGGGATCCATGAAGTGTCTCCTGTTGCGAATACCCATATGTGGTCTAAAGAAGAGTTCTCAGAGCTACCCCAAATGTGGTCTAAAGACAGCTCAAAGTTACCCCATATGTGGTATAAAGACAGCACAAAGTTCCCCCATATGTGGTATAAAGACAGCACAAAGTTACCCCATATGTGGTATAAAGACAGCACAAAGTTACACCATATGTGGTATAAAGACAGCACAAAATTACACCATATTTTGGTCTAAAGACAGCACAAAGTTACCCCATATGTGGTCTAAAGACAGCACAAAATTCCACCATATTTGGTCTAAAGACAGCACAAAGTTGCCACATATGTGATTTAAAGACAGCATAAAATTACACCATATTTAGTCTAAAGACAGCACAAAGTTACCCCATATGTGGTATAAAGACAGCACAAAGTTACCCCATATGTGGTATAAAGACAGCACAAAATTACCCCATATGTGGTATAAAGACAGCACAAAGTTACCCCATATGTGGTGTAAGGACAGCTCTAAGCTACCCCATATGTGATCTACAGCAATGGTAACTCAAATAGATGTCATTAGAAACACTACAAAATTAAACATAAAAACAGTCATTATAAAAACGTTTACTCGAAAAAAGTCCACTGGAAAGATCTGCCATACGCGGTTCACACACATTGTTGCGTTAACTCACGACTTTCTTTAAAAATCGTTGTCTAGTTCTTCACTGTTGTCTTCGACACACTTTTGTCACCATACACTGCCTGCATTATGCGATAAATGTCAACTGGTTGACATCTTTCAGCTGTTAGAATCCGAATCAACGCTCGCTGATCAACTCTGGGCGGATTCCGTATAACATCCGCCATGTTTTAGCTTAAACTTAACTTAACTTAACGTCTTTTTACTGGTTTAGAAGACCCTGCAGAGTCTGTATGCAACCAGTTTCATTTACATCTCCTTGCTCTAAAAGCTATGCGCATCCAATTTATTCTTAAATGCATCAACTGTCCCTGCCTACACTACCTCCTCTGGCAATGTATTCCAAGCATTCACCACTCTCTGACTAAAATAATATTTCTTAATATCTAATCTGGACATCTCTTTAGTCTACTTGTAGCTATGCTTTAACGGTCTGCTGAGGAAGAGTCGGAGGATAATACAATTTTACAAACTTGACGGTTGATATATCCTGTTTACACCAGAAATGACGTCATCATGCACATCGTACATATGTTCACGTATTGCAATTTGGTCCTGTTTAGTCCGGTTTCATTTGAACATGCCTCGTCTCTTAAGGGTGGAATGATTTGTAGCGATGTGCATGCATAACGTGGCTGTTCTATTGACGATCAACTAAGTGAGATCAGTTTATTATCAAGTGTCGCCACCATATTGAAGTTTATATTCAATGGATCTCGAACATTCTATATCTCTCGCACTTGTTACTTGGACCACCTTCCTTAGATATCTCATTTCTGACGTTTATAGCAGTCCGTGGCGAAGAGGTTAAGCCGTCGGCCTCGTGATCAGGTGGTGTGGGTTCGATTCCGGACTCCGCCATTTTTTTCTCGGGTGCTTGATACGGAGCCCCCTACATCTCGTAGCCACCCCCTAGTCATATTGTCCTAGACTTGCCACTGGGGTCGGGCGGCTCGAGACGAGAGAGTGAGGATAAAAAGTATCACAGTTAATCCTTACTAAAAATTACGCTAGCAAAATAAATTATGCCATCATCGTCTACGATGGACTGCGGCCTTTACCTTGCCTTTGCCTATATCAGTCGTAATTGTAGTTATTGTCCATGATTTACATCCAAAACTGGTACATAGGTGGGTTAGTATATAGCCATGGCCTACTTTCGGTAGGCCGTCTGACTCACTTTGAAAACCGGTTGAAACCACATTTCACGGCGGGTTAAGAAACGGAACTTACATTATGCCAAGGTTTATAAACAATCCATGCTCCATACTTTCAATTGATGTGTTGTTCTCCATTGTATTTATTGGTATTGTTCTCATAGCTCCAGTGATGGTGAGTATATCGTGGTTTTGGGTTGTATTTATTTTTTGGAAGTTATTCTTTGTTGTTGTGGACTATGCTGCTATCTCGTATTCTAGGACTGTTCTCATATAGCATGTGTACAGTTTTTGTTGTTGTTTTGTCTTGTGTTTTCTTTCTTGTTCTGCCTATTAGAAATAATCAAAGTAGGTTATACTACTAAAATTAATGCTGCTGATAATATATGGATTGTTGACACTACTACTTTTACTACCACTGCAACTATTACTACTACTACTACTGCTACTACTACTACTACTACTACTACTGACTTGTACTTCTACAATAATTACTACTACCACCACCATTACTACTACCACTACTACTACGACTACTACTATTGCTATTACCACTACTACCACCACCACTACTACTATTACTACTACTTACCACGACGACTACTACTACAATCCCTGCAACTACTACTACTGCTACAACTACTACTAATACTTTTACTACTACTACTTCTACATCTACCACTACCACTAATACTACTACTCCTACGACTACTAGTATTGCTACTACTAATTATACAATTACTGTTACTACTACTAATTCAACTATTGGGTTTGCCAACTTTCTAATTAATTCTCGATACTTCTCTGTTCACCATCGTAATGTACTCCTACACCTAACTCCCACGAAACTGCATAATATCATTCCAACTAACGACCACAATACACACCCAAAATCACATAATCACATTCATCAAGAGACGCCATCAACCCGCGCAAACTTCATCGATTGGTTACGTCATATCTCCCAGCCAATGGAATGCCCTTTAATCTCACCCAACATGCAACAGAAGGTTACTTCAACGGAACCCGCACATCCACTTCCATCCAACATGTATAAATAAGTTCTGGGTTTGAAAATTCTCAATAGTTCCTTGAAACATATTATTTTTACCTGGCACTGCAAATTAAGACCATATGAGATAAAGTAGTAATTTCTGCCATAAATTTTCAAATTCAAATACCAACGCTTACTACTAAAGCGAAGACTCATAAAAAGTAAGTATGTTTTTTGTTTTATAAATGTTATTTTCTTTTTCAAATTGGTTGTCCATTTAATTTCGGACTTACTGTGCCATTGCGTCTTTCGTTAATCTTTTTCTAAAAATTATATTCTCCAATTCGTTTCTGTGTGCTGGAATGAGTAAGGGAGGCTTGGGTTATGCATTGTACAACCATCGTACTGTTGAAGTCCAATGCTTTCCAAAGTGCTGGTTGGTGGACCAGTGCCGGTCCGCGAGACATCAGTCTCCAGGCCGTAAAGGGAGTAAAGAAATAGGGCAACAAATTTAGACGTTGTCTGGCTCAGATCTCGGCGTTTAATAATCCTTAACAAAATCTCAACTATTCTTTGCGTGTAAAGATCCCCAGTCTAGAAACGACTTGATCTGTTTCTGTTTCTAAGAAAAAACGCCACTGCACTCCGGGCATGCCCATAGGTGCTCAGTCTCTCTCAGCAAATGGCGTAAGGTATTGATGCTGATGGTCCCTGTAGCTCGCTGGCTGTACACTCTCATGCGCCGTTCTCTCATGCGCCCCACTCCGCTCGAACCTAGTTTAATGTCGAAACATTGCAGTCTGTAGATTGCCGCTTCATCTATTGCGGTGTCCTCATCCAGCAGGCGGTCATTGATTGATTTCAAAATGTCACTCCAATCCATCACTATTGTGCCCATAATGGGAGTTTGTTCAGCCATGATGTCAGCTCTTTCATTGCCCTGAACCCCGGCATGACAGTGCAGTAGATCCAGGTAAACGCTTAGAGGTTTGAGGCCTCAACAGCTGCTAATCACTCGTACCTAAGCCATCCCTTCTGTACTTTCTAAAGTACGGTTTGCGCGTCTGTCACTATGACTGCCTCTATTATAGAAGTCTCAGATATCCATTTCAGTGCTGAGGTCACTGATTCCGTCTCCATTCTCATACTGGAGGTTGTTGACATGTGTGCCCTAATGCGCTCAGCAACGACCTCTCCTCTCACTCTAGCCGAGAAACCCCAGCCTGATGTCCCACTGCGCACGACTGGTCCGTCGGTGTATATGACAGCGTCACTCTCCTGAGTGTTCTCAGTTATCAGCTGATTTACCGCGTGCTCTGCTCTCTCGTTGCTCCGTTCCCTGCATTCCTTGCCTAAGGTTATGATGTCTCTCCGGCACTCTATCATTCTATCACGTCAGGACTAACTACGCAGATCTGGCTGAACGCGTTAGGACCAGCGACGCAGATCTGGCTGAAAGCGTTAGGACCAGCGACGCAGATCTGGCTGAAAGCGTTAGGACCAGCGACGCAGATCTGGCTGAAAGCGTTAGGACCAGCGACGCAGATCTGGCTGAAAGCGTTAGGACCAGCGACGCAGATCTGGCTGAAAGCGTTAGGACCAGCGACGCAGATATGGCTGAAAGCGTTAGGACCAGCGACGCAGATATGGCTGAAAGCGTTAGGACCAGCGACGCAGATCTGGCTGAAAGCGTTAGGACCACCGACGCAGATCTGACTGAAAGAGTTAGGACCAGCAACGCAGATCTGGCTGAAAGTGTTAGGACCAGCGACGCAGATCTGGCTGAAAGCGTCAGGACCAGCGACGCAGATCTGCAAAGACTCGTCTCATCCTTCACGCGGTGATCCTGGAAAACAGGCTGCAGCAGTGCAGACTCGCCAAGGAGAAGGGATCGAAGATGGAATGCTAGCCCGTTACACATAAATTACAAGAAGACGTCGGATGTGTCGGATTGAAAGTTGCAAATATCCCAGTCAAACTGTAAACTACGACCCAAAGCATTCAGTTTGAGCAGCACAATTATTAATTGAAGAGTAAAACTAATCTGCCAATTGATTTCTGGAATTTCTGCGTTCTCTCGTGAGTGGAGTCCTATTGTTGTTAAGTGGTTTTTGTTATTTGTCAAGATTGCATAACATCAGCATTGGGATGATAAAACAGTGTTTACATAAGGAGTAAACAGATAGACTACTGGCACAGGCAGAGTTTCTCTTATCTAGGGCATATACTGTAGAAGCAACTTCAGTGCCGAAGCCAGTGCCATGAGACAAGCAGCTGAAACCATTATAGACTATAAGGAGTAGGCAGAGAAGCAAGTGGTCATTTTCACAGACGCCCTCGCTGTGTTAATGGCTATCAAGAACCAGCACAAAAATGAACTCTGTGCTCTGGCAGACTCGCTCGAACGCCTGTCCCAGTGCTTCAAATAAAGTACAATCCAGTGGATACCAGCCCACTGCAACATTCCAGGCAACAAGGAAGCGGACAGACTCGCCAGAGAGGGAGAAATGCTGCAGCAGAGTGATACAGAAATCACATACAATGAGACAAAAGCATTCATCAGGGCAACTTACAGTGCAAAATGGAAAAAAAAGACCGCCCTGGCCACATAGAAAACGATGCCTACCATCAACTCTCAAGGCGTGATCAGGTGATAATTCTCCGGCTACGTACATGTCCCAACAGACTTAGATGTCATATGTACAACTAGTTCAAGATTGGCACTACAGATCTTTATGCCTTCGGCACAGCCCCCATGTAGACAGAACATGTTTTGCAGTCTGTATACCGACAAAAGAAGTAGCATTTGGCAACAGCCAGTGTCCTTCCACGAGAAGCTGTACAGAGCATTGAGTCGACTGCTGCTTTAGTTAGAGTCAGTGAAGTTGAGCTCTGAAGATGAACGAGGAAGATATACTGTAGTAACGAAAGCAGGTTGCTTCAGAAAAAAACTAGAAATCAGAAAGAGAGCAGGTATGGACAAGATGGTATTCAGCAACATGCGACACATACTGACACCCAAACAGATAAATAATACATTGAAAATAAGAATTGTCTGGTGGTATGTCTATTCGTCACTACTTTATGACACAGAGACTCGGACTGAATAAAAAGTTAGAAAAGAGTATCGAAGCCTTCGAAATGTGGGTAAATAGAAGATTGGGTCGCATTTCTTGGAAAGAGAAGAAAACAAATTTGGAGGGATTGAAAATGTTGGGGACGAAAAGAGAATTAATGACCGAAAATAGAGTTAGCAGTTACGTTATTTTGGCCAGATAACAAGACATACCTCGTTGTTGAAGACCATACTAGAGGGTAGGGTGTAAGTTAGTCGTTCAAGAGGCAGACAACGTTTCAGATGGGTGGATAACATCAGGAGATAGACTGGAAAAAGCCTGTCAGATTGCGCCATTACCGCTAGAGATAAAGTACACTGGAGATTCATTGCAGTCGACCTTCGATGCGGAGATGAGACTGGAACTAAACGGAATTAGTAAAGATTTCTTTTTTTACAATGGGTGTACGTGGATAGCATTGCAGTAAGCATTCTTGGTGCAACTTTAACACTATGGTACTTTCGTTGGCCTGCAGACTCAGAGCTATAGTGAAGCACAGACACTCACAAAACGATCTAAATAGACGGGATGGAGAAGCCATACCAAAGAATGCAAGCCAGAAAATGACAGCGCAGACAAACTTCGTAGAGATGGGCCAACAAATATCTGAACAGGGACATTTTAGACTTAAGGCCTATCTCCACAGAATGTGTAATACAGACACCACTACACACGATTGTCGAGCACCAAAGCAAACACTAGAGCATGTCCTATAGGACTGCCCCGTTTATGCAGACCAAAAAGAAACAGTATGACAAAGGGAAGCGGCCATGCTCAAAACACTGTTGGGGACGGACGAAGACCTGAAACGCAGCCTATTTCGTGAACCTCGCCAGGCTAGAAGCATAGCATACGTTGATAGAAGAAGAGAAATTAGGGAAAGAATAATAATAATAATAAGAAGAAGAAGGTGCCTTTCTTTTGTTTTCTGTATGGACATTTGATAACCGTTTGGCATCTTTGCACAATGTTAGCTACTTAGTTTGCATTACGCCTCTGCTCTGGCAAAATTCAAGCTAAAATTCTACTCAAATTATTCTAGGTATTCTCGCCGCATAGAGAATATGTCGCAAAAAAGAGGACTGTGTGGCCATAACAACAGGTCTTGGTTATGTGGTTAGCGGAGTGGCTTAGATGGGGCCTGACAGGCTGCGGGTCTACCTTGCTTTTTAATTTACGCTTCCACCTCCACTAGTCTCAAAAATAGGCGATCATATATTCCAGGAGCTAACATATGCTTGGATTGACCTGACAAGTCCCCAGTGGATTTTCACCTGCCAAAAAAATATGAAACAAAGGAGGTCACACCTCCCTACGACGTCTAACGACATAAGTGGACTGAAGATAGATAGATAGATAGATAGATAGATAGACAGATAGACAGACAGACAGACAGACAGACAGTCAGTCAGTCAGTTAGTTAGTTACTTAGTTAGTTAATTTTCTTTCCACTTATACTGTCGAGAGCCGCGGAAAGCTTAAGTCGTCTGTCTTGCGTTGAGTGCGTTGCATCTGTCTTTGTGAGCCCGCGTCGTTACACAATCGTTCTGTCATCTCTCCACCTGTATCGAGTCCGTCCTCTTGCCCTGTAGCCAGATTAACCAGTGTTGTGATCGAACCAGCATCTTCTGCCTGGAAATAATGTATTTCTGCACAAGGTGTAGTGTCGGCCATATTTCGAATGTCATTTCGCGTTCTGTCTTTCTAGTGAAAGCAAATGTTCGCTATCATATGGGTAGATCCAATATGGAACATAATTACAGGATGGGAGAGAACAATATTAGAAAGATAGAAAAGGGAAGGGACCTAGGGGTAATAATAGATCATATAGGTACGGTGAGGGAGCAAGTTTAGGTAGCAGTGAAAATGGCAAATGCAATGTTAGATATGATACAAAGAAATATTAAACATAGAAGCAAGGAAGTGATGGTTAAATTGTATAAAGCATTCGTTTGACCGAGATTGGAGTATTGAGTGCAGGTGTTGAGTCCTTATCATAGAGGGAATATAAACATGCTGGAAAGAATTAAAAAAAGAGCGACAAAGCTGATAGTAGGATTCCAGAATTACAGTTATGAGGAACGACTCAGAAAAGCCGGCCTACAGTGTCTAGAAGAGAGAAGAATTCGTGGTGACTTAATTCAGGTTTATAAGATGATCAGAGGAATGGATAAATTAGACTATAACAAGTTTTTCAAAATATAACCACCAACAAGAACAAGAGGGCATAGCTACAAATTAATTAAATAGAGGTCCAGATTAGATATTAGGAAATATAATTTTAGTCAGAGAGTGGTGAATGCTTGGAATGCATTGTCAGGGGAGGTAGTGGAGGCAGGGACAGTTAATGCATTTAAGAATAAATTGAATCCCCAGAGCTTTCAGAGCAAGGTGATGTAAATTAAACTGGTTGTATTCAAACTCTGCAGAGTCTTCTAAACCAGTATAAAGACGTTAAGTTAAGATACAGTAGTGACTGTTAGAGCACTTTGTTTAAGATGACAGGATTATCACTCGTGGTCCATACCAAGTTTGACATAATGGTCACCAGAATCGTGTGATGATGGTGCTTGTGTGCACGGTGGCTGATTTGATCATGTAAACTGTGAATCTCACTCTGGAATACTTTGCCCGTCAGAATACATTTATTTGTGCTATGTAAAACTGCCTCAAGTAAATACAGTTTTTAAAAATACATTTAAGAATACTTGGATAGAGAAATTTTACGTAAAAGTATGACAGCTGTTTGTTTTTTGCTTTTTTGTTGGGGGTGGAGTTGTTTTACGTTCGTCTTATTTCTCTATTACCCAAGGCGGTGTGCTTTGCATTATTTTGCGCCTATCGGCCCAGTGCATCCGACTTCGGCATACATTTTATGTAAGGGTCTGCTTCCTCCTGTATTTTCTAAGGGTTTGCTTCCCCGGGGTAACGGCCGGTGCTGTGATAGGGAGCGAACACAGCACCTTCGCATTGTGAGCGGTGTCTCTTAACCACTAGCCCACGCATTCCCCACAGCTGTTTCAAGCCAATTAATCCGCTTTACGGTATTGTAAAGCAGTTTCCAAGCTTTACGGTATCGTAAAGCAGTTTCCAAACAAATATACATGCTCTGCGGAGTAAATCTGATCCAGTATTTGTTTCGTGGAGTGAAGAATGTAAACACTGTAACCTGCCAGGCGGCAAGGTCACGTTCTTGCTACTAAATAATACATGGACATTCATGGAAATCAATACTAATACTAAAAACAGCATCATCATCATGTAGCAAGTCCTTGGCAGAACGTCGCTCTCATCACAGCCATTCGATAGGAATCTTGATCAGCAGTCAGTCTACCCGCCTGTCCCATGTTCATGTTTAGGATGTAATTGATGGCTTGTGTCAATCTACGTCTTGGTTGACCTCTGCCTTGTCTTCCTAGGACAATGCCCTCCAGAACCGTTGTTTTCAGTCCGTCGTGGCGCTTAATTGTGGCCGAGTGTCCTCAGTTTCCGAGAAATAACATGGTTTATAAGCCAGTTCTCTTCGACGTAGAGACATAGAAGAGTCGTGGCAGCTCTGGACGCTAGCAGTCAGCTATGGGTCGCTGATCGCGGCAGATCATGGGCTGTTCAGTGTTTTCATTTACGGAGGATGTTGGTTGGCAAGAGATGGCGAGGAGTGAAGGCTTATAGGGAAAAGAGCCAACAACCACCAGAGGAGCAAAAGATCAAACGTAGGAAGTCGAGTTGGATAGGACACACGCCATGGAAGGCACATTCGAACATGGCCAGACAGGCCCTGACGTGGAATCCAAAGAGGAAGTGGACGATATGCAAACAAAGAAACACCTGCTTGAAAGATTGGGGGGGGGGGGGGGAGGGGGGGGAATTAACTTCGGTCCCTGGATCTTAACGCTGGAGAGGCAGAAAAGGCAGCGCAAAATCGAACGTTGTTGGAAGATGACTGTTCAAATACTGATTGCATGAAAGAAAAACGGATATTGAACCAGGTCGTCGTTGGAGGCGTCTGAACAGGGTTGAGCGCTGGATTTAGTACCTGGTTGTGTAGAACAGGTTGTTGTTGTTGTTGAATGCCCACAATGAGTACGGTTATTATTTTGTGCGTCCTAAAAAAGGACGTTAAGTGGCGGGTTGTCGTAGTTTTCCCTACATTCCGAGAGTGCTGATGAAGGTGGACCGAAGTCTCCTCTCAAAGATGCTTTGCTTCATCTACGTGTCACTCACTACGACGGGGATTACGTTAACCCCTCACTTCGTCAGCCACGCTACCATGACCACAAACAGTTTCCAGGGAGGGCTACTAGGAAGCCAAGGTGAGGGTCTTGGCCAGGATGTTTTACCTGACCCTGACTAACATGTCTGATCCGTATATTTTACCTGACCCTGACTAACATGTCTGATCAGTATATTTTGCCTGACCCTGACTAACATGTCTGATCCGTATATTTTACCTGACCCTGACTAACATGTCTGATCAGTATATTTTGCCGGAGCCTGACTAACATGTCTGATCAGTATATTTTGCCGGACCCTGACTAACATGTCAGATCAGTATATTTTCCTCACCAGACGTTAGTCTTCTGTCCCATGTAGAACAGGTTGCTGTTGTTCTTTGCGAATGCCCACAGTGAGTAGGATTACTATTTTGTGCTTCATGAAAAGGACCTTTAATGGCAGTTTGTTCTAACTGTCCTGCTCACTACTACAGGGATCACGTCGATCCCTCACTTTGTTAGCCAGGCCGCCATAAAAACAGCCCACTTCCAGCAAGGGCAACGAGGAAGCCAAGGTGAGGGTATTGGCCAATATATTTAGTCTTCCTTCCAATGTTGTAGAACAGGCAAATCACAAGAACTAGTTGTAAGATTTACAGTCCTTGGTAGAAGCGAAGCATCTTGAACACGACAAGGCATTTGTTGAATGTAGCAGCATGACTTACTTCGCTGAGTCTGGGCAACAACAATGTAAGGAAATTCGTTAACACAAACTTGCATCTTTCGTACTGCTGGCACTCCTATTGTCACTCATTTTATCTATTCTTGGCGCTAAACAAACTACAAAACTATTAGTTTAGGAGTATCCCAGTAATACAGTACGAATATCGTAAGAACACACCGCGTACTCCACTGTTATCACAAGGCCATGTAAATATCTTTATAGAGTCTCTCAGCTAAGTTACGTCGAAACTCTATAACAGAAAACATGTCAGTGTCAGCATGCAACATTTTACAAATGTAAGTTAGACGTTTCAAAATGTCGTAATATTGTGATGCGACCTCAATCCTTCTCGTGTTTTACAAGTTTCATTATGTTACCAGTTTCTAATCAGATTGAAACAACATGACCATGATTGCATAATATAGACATCACGAATAATAATCCCTGATGTATTGAAACTCAGGTCGCGATGATTAAAAACATGGCTGCAACAACGTGATGCAACAAAGGGAGATAAGATTGCAGACTACAATAAGCATGAAATACCAGAACAAGCGTATTGTCACTTTATTTCGTTCATGAGCGGTGTCTAATGGGCAGGGGTTCTCAACTTTTTAAGATTACGAACACCGTTCACGTGTAATATTAAGTGCACGAGTACCACGCAATCTTCTTCTTTGCGTTCGGTTTCGTATGCACTTTTTATGCCACCAGATGGGCTGCATTCATGAAGGGACACATCAGTCGCAGGTCCTCAATGGTTCCCCACAGTTTGTCTTGTATGTTTCTTTCCTCGGGCCAGGTCTTCTCACGGTAGCCTTGATGTAGTGGACAATGTTTGCATGATGTGTTCTGGAGTCCGGGGTCCTCTTTGACATGTACATTGTGCAGTCTGTGCTGCGTTCATTTGATGCATGTGTGCATTTAGTCTGCAATGACCTGTTCTGAGGCGGAAAATTGTGGTATACTGTTTTCTTTTCAGTTTATTGATTGGGTCCTGTGGGTATTTGCTGTTTGTTCTCTCTATCCACTGGTATTTATATTTTTTTTATGTGTGCCTTGACATCTGGCACTGAAACTGGGTAGGTGAATTGTTTTCTTTGTCTTCCCTCCCTGGTCAGTCTGTCCGCCCATTTATTCCCAGGTATGCCGCAGTGGAAACCACTGGAGGGAGATTTGATTGTGGTCTGAGAGTTTGTTTAGCTGGCATGTCAGTTCCCTTTCCACACTATCTCGTGGTTCTCTTTATGTGGCCTGCAAAATGTCCATGCAGGGAGCACGACTCTACAACAGACAAACTATTATTAGACTGGACAACGCGCACTCGCCACAGAAACCACCTGATCCTGAGTTGGAACCCCCTCAAAGGTTACCACCTCTTGACGAAGAACCGCTCGAACTTTGAACTATATGAAGAAGATGGAACTTCGCATTAACAAGGTTACAAATAATATCATTAACAGTTAAAAATATGTTGTTTTTTTTAAAATTAATGTACATTTAATTATATTAAAAGTTCTTCTTGTGTTTAGTTGCCCGGCTAATTAAACAAGGAAGCCCTTTCCTGTATGGACAACCACCGGTTTATCGTGGCTGTTCTGTGTATATAATTACATCAGGATTTTCAGACTAATCGTTTCTTGGAAACGAAACAAATATTTCTGTAAACAGGGCTTGCTCTTTGTGCTGTTTATGGTTTTCTAGAGCTATCGGACTGGTTGCTTTTTTAAAAACTGTTGTTAAGTTTCCATACCGTTATATTAGTATCTCGTTAATAGTAATGGCCAGGGAATTGACAATGTTCGTAAAGCAGGATTGTTTGTAAATTGAGATCACAATTTTCTTGTAACTTGAAAATGAACTTTGAATGCGGGAGAAATGTAAGTAGGTAGGTAGGTAGTTTGTTGAAGGGAATCTCTGTAGTCAGGTGGTTAAGGCACTCGCCTCTCACTGTGATGAACGGAAACGGTGGAGGATCGAATCCTGCAAGTTTCAAGCAACCCCTGGTCTCACGGGAGGTAATCCCAGAGTTCCTGTATCCCGATTTACCTCCAGTCATCTTGACCAATAGTCTTGCTACTGATAAAAGGTAACTTGGGATAAGAGTGAGATTGATGACCAGCGCATTCACTTCCTTACTTTAATTCAAATACAGCGCATATCACATTATTAAGACAAAACAGTCTGATGTTGTTGATCATCGCCTCGTGATGGGCAATAACTATTGAAGGAATACTCACAATTTGTAGATTTACCTTTTTGTGCGTCCTGAAAAGGATGTTTAATGGCTGTTTGTTGTAGCTTTCCTCACATTCCGAGCGTACCGATGAAGGTCATCCAGCCGGTTGTGCTTAGCTTCATCTGCGTGTCGCTCACTGCTACAGGGATCACGTCGATCACCCACCTCGTTAGCCAGGCTGCAATGAAAACAATCCGTATACAGGAAGGACTGCGAGGAATCGAGGTGGCGGATCTTGGCCAATATATTTTGTCTAAACCTGATTAACATGTCTTCTTCTTCTTCTTCTTCGTTCGTTCTCAATCTCCCACTACAAAACCCTGAAAGGGTAAGTAGAAGAATGTAGTCCAGCGAACGGAATGCGTTGTGTTGTAGTTTACAGCTTGACTGCGATATTTGCACCTTTCGGTCCAACACATCCGACTTCAGCAAGCATTTTTTTAGTACCGGGTTAACATTCCCTCTTCGATCCCTTCTCCTTAGCCAGTGTGCCCTGCTACAGCCAGTTATCCAGGATCACCGCGTGGAGGTGTAGAAGGGTCTTGGCAGCTCTGATTCGCTGGCCCTGACACTAGCAGTCAGCTCTGGTTCGCTGACTCTGACGCTAGCAGTCAGCTATGGGTCGCTGACCGCTGCAGCTTATGCGCTGCTCGGCATCTTGATCCCTACTACTGGTTTGAGATGGGGCCGCTATTGTTGAAAATATTTACAATATACACTTGTGTCACATAAATTATTTTAATTCTGCAACTGTGCCACTAAAATTATTTGGTAACGCCACTTGGTTATTGAAATTGTCTTACGTTCAGACTGGAACCGCAGAAATAGTTTTAATCTACACTTGGACAAATATTAATTGCTTTTATTCTGAATTTAGGGCATTTAAACTTTCTTCAATCCACAATTGCGTTACAGAAAGTATCCTCAATCCTCACATTTGTTAAATAAATTATCCTCAATTCACACCTGTGTTACAAAATATATCCTCAATTCACACCTGTGTTACAAAAAATATTTTCAATTCACACCTGTGTTACAGAAATTATCTTCAATTCACACTTCTGCTATAAAAAATATCATCAATCCACACCTGGATTATAGAAATTGTCCTCAATCGACACTTTCATTATAGAAACTTGTGTTGTATAACTTCAATCTAATCTTGTTTTATAGAACGTTTCTTCAATCTAAACTTGTGTTATAGAACGTTTCTTCAATCTAAACTTGTGTTATAGAACGTTTCTTCAATCTAAACTTGTGTTATAAAACGTTTCTTTAATCTAAACTTGTATTATAGAACGTTTATTCAATCAGAACATGTTTGTTAATGAGTCTTTAATTTACAATGTACTACAGAAATTGTCTTTATGCGACCCTTTGTCCATTTCGATGACAGACAGTAACTCTTGGTTCATTAACCAGACTGATTTGGGACCGCAGTCTATGAACTGATTTCACAAAGCGTCTGGTTCATTGACTTCGTGCTTATAGTTTATTAAATTGGCTTCATGCATCAATTGACAGGCTAGCAGTAACTAAAACGAAGCTGTGGTCAAAGTGAAGGTCAAAAGTCGATACAATCATGGAAGCTAAACGAATCAATGACCGTTTCATGAGAAAAACAACGAAATCCGTGTTACAGTAAAAAAAAGCGTTCGTCAGGGATGAAAAACCGATAAAAACAAATCTAACAAATCACAACCAAAAATAAGACCTGATGTGCAACTGTAACCGGACCTATAGCCACTATAGTTGATCTTAAAAGAAACTACAGGACTTTTAGCCACTATAGTGAAAAGATCTAAACAAGTTTCTTTGTTTCACAGAACCGTGATTCGCGTTTTCAGATAACTAGATACCTTACTGCTGAGACTAGAACAGTTCTCTTAACACAATTTTACCAAAACGAACGTGAAAGGTGTCCCTTGCGTGCTGTGTAGGTCAAGTAAAGTGTGTTCATTGCTTCTACTTCAATACATTTTTCATATTGTTATTGATTCTGGAGAAATTGAGAAAAATGTACATGTTCAACAATATTTATGGACATAAATACATCAATGGTAGGCTTAACATGACAAAGACCGTCATGGCCCGCCTGACGAAGAGAGTCTGGGAAAACACTGCGCTGTCTCACTACAACAAGGTCCGGGTCTATCAGACCTGCGTTCTTAACAGTCTCTGGTAAGAAATTGCTCAGGATAGAGCTATCAGGAGACAGTCAGTTGGAGGTGGCACAGTGACTGCTGACGCTCGTAGAGGTCTTCTGGCTGCAAAGAGAATAGAGAACTGAAGAGATCGAGGAACAGCCAGGCAAGCCAGCCTTCTCAGTATGGTTGTACGATCTGTGGCAGGGACTGTCACTCGCGGATCGGCCTTTACAGCCATAGCAGACAGTGTCGAAATACAAGAGACAGAGCTAGACAAAATGCACAGGGTGCCACTCACATGGTCTATAGAGACTAAACGCCTATGAATATTAAATGCATCAAATAAACTCATGGCTCGTTAACTTGACATTATGGGGCTCATGACTCATTAACGTGGCATTATGGGGCTCATGACTCATTAACTTGGCATTATGGGGGCTCAAAGGTCATGATTAATTAACTTGGTATTATGAGGCTCGTGTTTCATTAACTTGGCATTATGGGTCTCATGGCTCATTAACGTGGCATTTTGTGGCGCATGACTCATTAACTTGGCATTATGGGGGCTAAGGTTAATTAACTTGACATTATGGGGCTCATGGCTCATTAACTTGGCATTATGGGGGCTCAAAGGTCATTATTCATTAACTTGGCATTATGAGGCTCGTGGTTCATTAACTTGGCATTATGGGGCTCATGGCTCATTAACGTGGCATTATGGGGCTCATGGCTCATTAACTTGGCATTGTTGGGGGCTCAAAGGTCATGATTCATTAACTTGGCATTGTGAGGCTCGTGGTTCATTAACTTGACATTATGGGGCTCATGGCTCATTAACTTGGCATTATGGGGCTAGTGATTCATTAACTTGGCATTGATGGGCTAATGGTTCATTAACTTAGCTTTCTGGGGCTCGTGGCTCATTAGCACGATTTATATGGTATTTATTGCATAAACTCGACTCTATGTGGCCCTTTGTAAATTAATTTCTTACCCCAGTACTTGATCCACTGCCTTGACTTTATTTGTCTCTTGGTCCTATAATACGTCTTATCTCAGTTCTTGGTCAAGTAACTTGACATTATGCAGCCTTTAATTCATTAAATTGATTTACCCCACGTCTTGGTCCATTAACTTGGTTCTATGCTACCCATGACTTGTTAAATTAATGTGCCCCAGTTTTTGATCCACAAACCTGGCTCTATGCGACCTTTGGTTCATTAAATTGACATATGCGTCCCATGTTCATTAAATTGACTTGCCCCAGTTTTTATCAACTAACTTGACTTTATGCGACCGTTGACTCATTAAATTGACCTCGCCCAGTTTTTGTTTAACTAACTTGACTTTATGCGACCGTTGAATTATTAAATTGACTTGCCCCAGTTTTTGTTTAACTAACTTGGCTTTATGCGACCGTTGGATTATTAAATTGACTTGCCCCAGTTTTTGTTCAACTAACTTAACTTTATTCGACCGTTGGATCATTAAATTGACTTGCCCCAGTTTTTGTTCAACTAACTTGACTTTATTCGACCGTTGGATCATTAGATTGACTTCGCCCAGTTTTTGTTCAACTAACTTGACTTTATTCGACCGTTGGATCATTAAATTGACTTCGCCCAGTTTTTGTTCAACTAACTTGGCTTTAAGCGGTTCATTAATTATGTCGTTCCCCAGATCGTGGTTCATTGACTTTACGTTATGTAGACCTTGGTTTATTAACTTGCCTTTCTCCAGTTATTTGTCCTTCTTTCTCCTTCCTCTTCGTTCGTTCTCAAACTCCTGCTACAGAACCTCTGAAAAAAGCTTTGCAAGTACAACGTTACTTCATACGTTTCTCAAATTGGTTTGAGTTTGAGACCCGTGGACAGACTTATCAAGGATCTGGCATATCTCCACTTAAGGCTCAATTGCTGAATTTGACGCTCGCAAATTGTGATCTTTTCTTAAGTCAGTCCTATTTGAAAGTCCGGGGTAATAAAATGGTTTAAAGTTCGGCTGTCGCCATTGAGGTTCCCAATCCCTAGTGGGTGTTAGAGACCTCATTCCTGTGATGGATTGGCAGCCTGGGAAAGTGGATTAGCTTTCATTAGTTGCATCTGATGTCTAGTCCTTGTTTGTTCTTATTTATTAAACTTCATTTTCTTTTTCTTGTCTTCTTTTTCGCTTTCATCTTTTGCTTCTTATTTCTTCTTCTTCGTCTTCTTCATCTTCTTCATCACCGTCACTTTCTTCGTCTTCTTCTTCTGCTTTTCTCCTTCTTATTCATCTCCTTCTTCTACTTCTTCGTTTACCTTTTCTTCTTCTCTATCTCCGTCTTTTTCATCTTCTTCTTTTTCTTTTTCTTTATTTTTCTACTTCATCAACATCACTTTCTTCTACTTTTTCATCTCATTCTTCTACTTCTTTTTTTTTCTTTTTCTTCTTCTTCTTTTTCTTCTTCTTCCTCATCACCATTATAGGGAACATTATGAGGGGACGGCGTGGCCTAGTGGTTAAGTGGCACGGCTCACAACCGGAAGGTGCTGGGTTCGATCCCCATCACAGCATCGGTCGTTACCCCGGGGAAGCAAACCCTTAGAAAATGCAGGAGGAAGCAGACCCTTACATAAAATGCATGCTGAAGTCGGATGCACTGGGCCGACAGGCGCTAAATAAAAACCACAGTGCAACGCACACCGCCTTGGGAATAAGAGAAATAAGGCGAACGCAAAGAAAAAAAAACGTCACCATTACATTCTTCTTCTTCTTTTTTTCCTTGTTCATCTTCTCCTTCTACGTATTCTTCTTTTTCTTCATCTTCTGCATCACCATCACTTTCTTGTTCTTCTTCTTCTTCTTCTATTCTCCTTCTTCTTCTTCTATTCTCCTTCTTCTTCATCTCCTTCTTCTATTTCTTCATGTCCTTCTTCTTGTCCTTCCTTCTACTTCATCAACATCACTTTCTTCTTCTTCTTTTTCCTCTTCTTCTTCCTCTTCTTCTTCTTTATTTCTTCTTTTTCTAATTCTTTTTTT
This sequence comes from Ariolimax columbianus, assembly GCA_036924085.1. Lineage (NCBI taxonomy): Eukaryota > Metazoa > Mollusca > Gastropoda > Stylommatophora > Arionidae > Ariolimax > Ariolimax columbianus. Next base: position 63,556,691 of record JAVGWX010000017.1, read on the forward strand.
TTCTTAATATTTTTTGTTTCTTCTTCTTCACTTCTTCTTGTTCTTCTCCTTCTACTGCTAGATCTTCTTTATTCTTTATTTCATCATCATTTTCTTCTTTTTCTTCTTCTTTATTTCGACTTCTACTTCTTCTTCTTCTCGTTTATGTTGTTGTTGTTCTTCTTCGTCATATTCTTTTGCGCCGTATCAAGATGAACGAGACGGAACTAAAGAGAAGTACACTCATTGTAATTCGTGGGCATGCACATGACATCTTGTGGGAGGTACACATGACATCTGGTGGGAGGTACGCATGACATATGGTGGGAGGTACGCATGACATCTGGTGGGAGGTACCCATGACATCTGGTGGGAGGTACGCATGACATTTGGTGGGAGGTACGCATGACATCTGGTGAGAGGTACGCATGACATCTGGTGGGAGGTACACATGACATCTGGATGGAGGTACAAATGACATCTGGTGGGAGGGACCCATGACATCTGGTGGGAGGTACACATGACATCTGATGGGATATACACATGACATCTGGTGGGAGGTACACATGATATCTGGTGGGAGATACACTTAAGAAATAAAGAACAGAATAGCCCAGGCAATATCAGTCTTCCAGAGTCTGAAGGGAATCTTGTGCAAGAAAACTAACTCTATCACTCGATTTAAGGAAGGTCGTTCTTGGATGCTACGTGGAACCAGTACTGACATACGGTTAAAAATCGTTGAGTATCAGCTACCTAGCACAGGGATCATTGGAAGACGACGTGGGCTAGTAGATAAGTGACACGGCTCACAACCCAAATATGGTCGGTTCGCTTCCCAAGCTCAGCACTGCGGAAGCAAACCCTTCGAAAATGCAGGAGGAAGCAGACCCGCACATAAAATGCATGCCGATATCGGATGCACTGGGTAGACAGGCGCAAAAATAAAAACACAGTGCAACGCACACCGACTTGGAAAATGGTAAATAAGTCGAACACTAATAAAAAAAAATGGTTAATTGGAGACAACGAAAACGGGGTTATATAGAAGAGTGTTGAGAATCCCATGGACTGCAAAAAAAAAAACTCGGTTAAGCGGAAGAATGTTAAGAATTCCATTGACTGCAAAAAAAACCTCGGTTAAACGGAAGAATGTTGATAATTCCATGGACTGGAAAAAAACAAAAAAAAACTCAGTTAAACGGAAGAATGTTCAGAATTCCATGGAATGCAACAAAAAAAAATCGGTTAAACGGAAGAATGTTTAGAATTCCATGGACTGTGAAAAAAACCAAAAAAAAACTCGATTAAACGGAAGAATGTTGAGAATTCCAATGACTTCCCAAAAAACTCGGTTAAACGGAAAAATGAATAGAATTCATGGATTGCAAAAAAAACACGTGGTACTAGCAGAGGCACAGACAAAACAAGCTTGTTGCAAAAATTCAAGAGAACGCATAATCCATTTTCCGGCACTTAATGAGAATAGCCGGGTTGGAACACACACTTCGATACGCTTGAATGGATCGCGGGGAAGATTGACAGAGGAAGGTGGAAAGAGAAAATATTGGACAGCTTGAAGGAATGGAATGCGGAACGAACAACGGGGGAACTCGTAAGCGAACCACGTGAGAAGAGGAGGTGGAAATTCATGATCGCCAACTGAGAGGCACATGATGATGATGATCAAGGCTTGACAATTTTTTAGGTGGCTTTCACCGGTCAGCATGGTCGTACTACAGTCATGCAATGTATGTTAACTAATTTATCAGATTAATGCGTACAATCAGATTAATGCGTACACTGGTTCTGTCAATATTCATCTATGCTTGTGAGACATGGACAGTTACAGCTGACCTTCATCGAAGGATACAAGGCCTTAGAGATTTGATGTTTCCGAAGACTCTTAAACGTCACGTACAAAGAGTTAGAAATGAGGAAATACAAGATAGAATTACAACAGCAATGGGGCTTTTGAAGACCTCTTGGCAACCGTCAAAAGAAGGAAACTCGATTGGTACAGTCACATATCGAGATCAAATGTCTTGCAAATACGATCCTCCACGGAAAGGTGCAAGGCAGACGACGAAGAGGCCGGCCCAAAAAGAGGTGGGATGACAACATAAAAGAATGGACCAATCTCCGACCAGAAGAGGCACAAGCAGCGGCCGCTGACAGAGAAGGGTGGCATGGGGTTGTGAGGATGTCTTCATGTGTGCCCCAACGACGTCACCGGTAACGGGATGACCTCACCTGACCTGAATTTAAACTAGGCACTAATTCACCCTTATTTCTACATAACAATGCGTACCAAACCAATGTATTGTATTACTTACACAGTATTAGTATATTTCTTCTTAAGAACACATGCACTACTGCCAGAGGCATGGCGTTCATGTCCTTGAACATTCTTGGTAGTTTTAGCACTGAAGTCCCATTTATCGATGGCTTTAGTAAGTTCAAATTGTGGCACTGGAGGTCCATTTAGATCCACCACCATAAACTAGCTTATGTACAATCTATCCGAAACGTAATATCATTAATAATCGTGCGAGAGTCGTTATGTACGATACGTGTTCAAATGAAACCGGACCAAACTGCAACATGAACGTATGTAAGATGTACATGTCACTAATGGTGTAAACAGCGCATATCAACCGTCAAGTTTGCAAAAATTCATTTTCTTCCGACTCATAGTTTCCTCAGCAGACCATTAAAAACATGGCGGGTGTGATACGGAATCCGTCCAGAGTTGATCAGCAAGCGCTCATTCGGTTTCAAACATCTGAAAGACCAGTTGACATTCATCGCAGAATGCAAGCAGTTTTTGGCGACAAAAGTGTGTCGAAGACAACGATGTTTGCAGAAGGGTGTAGATGGCGATGGCATGACATGAAGCAAAATGTGCGATCGAACCAAGTATACACATCGTCATATGTGCAGCACATCTGAGGTTGGCTGGTCACGTAGAACGCATGTAGAATCAGCGTCGACCAAATGAACTGCTCTTTGGTAAACTGCAAAATGGCTAGAGAGCAAACGGTGGGCAAAGAATAAGGTATAAGGACGCATTAATGAGAGTATTTGATGCTGTTACTTCAAAGGCCCAAAAACATTGTTATTTTAACAGATTCAATGTCAGCTCTTTAAGCATTAGATGTTTGCTGGTCATTGTAGACCTGACCTTAACCAAATATCTCTAAACATTGACCACATTATCACTTCCAGTGTTGTCAAAATAGTTCTGCAGTGGATTCCTGGACACTCAAACACGCCTGACAATGACAGGGCAAAAAGATTAGCAAAGAAGGAGTCAAGACAAGAACTGCCACACACAGCAACAACTTTTCAAACAGCCAATCAGCTAATTAGAACAGTGAACAAAGAAACTTGACTGAACAGAAAGACCATGGGAAACACTAGAAGGAAGGTCTACAGACACATGGCAAGCCCCAGTCCAAACGACAGTGTAAATCAACTCACAAGGAAGGATCAGATCACCATTTCCTGACTGAGAACTCAACACATCCCACTGAACAAACACCTGAACAGAACCCAACACATCCCACTGAACAAACACCTGAACAGAACCCAACACATCCCACTGAACAAACACCTGAACAGAACCCAACACATCCCACTGAACAAACACCTGAACAGAACCCAACACATCCCACTGAACAAACACCTGAACAGAACCCAACACATCCCACTAAACAAACACCTGAACAGAACCCAACACATCCCACTAAACAAACACCTGAACAGAACCCAACACATCCCACTGAACAAACACCTGAACAGAATCCAACCACAACATACCCATGAGTGCCAGATGTGTACACACCCATATGAAACTGTTGATCATCAACTTGTTTAGTGCTCAACGATGTTAGATAAATGATTCTTTCTCTACGGTCAGATAAATGGAACACTTTGTATGGTACTAGAGAAAAACTGATAAACACGTGCAAATACCATTACACTGCATTGTGTAGAAGGAAGGGATCCCGGATGCTGCTGAGTCAGTACCAATAACAACATGACGTCACTGATCCAATGCGGCATTATCCACGATCACTGGGAAAGAGTCGCTACCAATCGCTCAGACTGACTCAGAACTATTGCTGAGGGTGTTCAGAGATATGAGGCATCAAGAATAAATGAGGTTATACGGAGAGAATCGCTTCCAGAGTCAGTTCCCATCATAACATCATTGTGGAAACAGGTGCCCTATTTCCGTTGTACTAAGTGCGACAAACAATTTCGCGCTCCGTTTGGCTTATTTAGCCATCTTCGAACTCAAGCGAACAGTGAGTGTTGGCAGGGGTCTTCATTGAATACGATGGACAAACAACACATGCACAAAAACTTTAGATCCCTTAGTTGTAAGGTTACCACAACCAGATTCTAGTGTGACCTAGGAAGAGTCCAAAAGGTTTATTCGGCCAGATACATTGGCAGATGAGAAACAGAGTATACTGGCTACACAAAAATTGGTGCTTATTACCAGTTAAACAGAATAGAGCAGGTCATGGTCTTCAGACTCCGCACAGGCCACAACAGACTGAGGTACCATCTATTCAATAAACTGAAGATAGGTGGCACTGACGAATGCACTTGTGGTATAGGGAAAATGACCGCTGAACATCTGCTGCAAAACTGCCCGACATACGAGGACCAGAGAAAGCAGATGTGGCCATCACCAGTACCAACACTAGACAAGCTCTATGGCAGTGTCGACAGCCTCAGGATGACAGCTGCTGTCTTCGAACAAATTAAAGTTGACGTCTGACAGTGTACGAAGAAGAAGAAGTAGAAGAAGAAGGAAGGATAGGGGGAAGGGGGAGGGAGGGAAGGAAGGAAGGAAGGAAGGAAGGGAGGGAGGGAGGAAGGAAGGAAGGAAGGAAGGGAGGAAGGAAGGAAGGGAGGAAGGAAGGAAGGGAGGAAGGAAGGAAGGGAGGGAGGGAGGAAGGGAGGAAGGAAGGGAGGAAGGAAGGAAGGGAGGGAGGGAGGGAGGGAGGAACGGAGGAAGGAAGGGAGGAAGGGAGGGAGGGAGGGAGGGAGGGAGGGACGGAGGGAGGGAGGAAGGAAGGAAGGGAGGGAGGGAGGGAGGGAGACATCCTTTAGTGGTCGACGAGCAATAACTAAGTAAGTACATTTGACGAAGGAAGAAAACGCGCTCTTTCAATCATTCTGCTACTCAGACAAAACACATTTACAAACTCACCACAAGTGCTGCCTTTTCTCTTGCAGATGAAGGCCACCAAAGTCGTCATTCTCTTCTTCATCTGGTCCATGCTTGTGGTGATGATACAAACCATGTCTATTCAGCGAACACCACGCCACTACGCCGGAGAGTGAGTACATAGACCTATCTAGCTGTGTTTGTATTTGTTATGTCATGTTGTATACTGTAGGCGCGTGCTGTCTGTCACGTGCAAGGATGACGACTCCCTCGCTCGCTCCAGCCGTGTTGGACAACCTTTTCCTTTTGCTTTGTCCACTGAAATGGGTGACTTGCGCGATGATTTGGATTCAAAGGTGGCTGAATTGCGTAATAGGTCAACCTCACTGTCTGGTCCTAGGCTATCTTTCATCAGTGGAAGACATTATCGAGACAACTGGGGATCCAACAGGATGCAGATTTTTCTTCAGGGTTTACTCCCGAAGTCTTTCCCGTAAGTAGGTATCCCGCAAGGCAGCGGGGGTGTGACATCCAATAGATTTGAAATGTCAGGTCAGGTAATCCCGTAACCGGTGAGGTCGTTGGGGCACACATGAAGACATCCTCACAACACCACGACACTCTTCTCTGTCAGTGGCCGCTGCCTGTGCCTCTTCTGGTCGGAGATTGGTCCATTCTTTTATGCTGTCCTCCCACCTCATTTTTGGATGGCATCCGCGTCGTCTGCCCTGCACCTTTCCGCGGAGGATCGCACTTGCAAGACCATTCGATCTCGACACACAACCACACCAAGCGATACCCCCTCCCCCGACAGTCGCAAAGAGCTCCTCAAAATGCCCCACTGCTGTTGCAATTCAATCTCGCATTCCCTCACCCGCAACTCGATCTCCGCCCGTGACGCCTAAGTTTTCGGAAACATCCCACCCCAAGGCCCGCACCCCTCGCCGAAGGTCAGCTACAACTGGCCATGCCTCATAAGCACAGAACAACACCGACAGGACCAGTGTACGCACCAATCTGACCCTCGTGCATAGTGCTAACCGTCTATCTTGCCAGATTTTACCAAGCCGTGCAAGCCGCTCCAGCCAACACCTTACAACTTGATCCCCCACCACTGACAGTGGAAATACAGGAAGTATTAACCTTAGTTCGTCTGTTCATATATAAGGGCATATGCCCTTGGGCATGTCCCAGCACTGACGTGAGATGGATGTAAGCGGGATGAGGATTTCCTACTTAGAACACTAGACCCTAACAGATTACTCCGCTGCGTTGAGACTAGTGCTGCGGACGTGGTTGACCGATGTGTGAGTCCATCTTAATAGACTTAAACACTAGAGCAAAGTAGACTCGCAGCCTGTTAGAGCCATCTATATTGCTTTTAACAAACAACCTTACTGTGGCCGGTGTAATGCCATGTCACACAGTTAGTGTCCTCTGTGAGGCAGTGGTGCTATTCTTGTACTTGACATGCACACAGACCCCGGTGGACCACTGGTCAAAATGTAGGACTACCAGGACTAAATCTCTGTGTTCATAACGAATGTCACAGGAAACTGCAAGTACCAAATAATGTTCCAGATATTCACAAAGTGTTGTCACAGAGTCAAAGTCACAGCCACCCACATAGTTTTGTGTATGTTTTTAGGCTTGTTTTTTTTTTTGCGTTCGCGTTATTTCTCTAATCCCCAAGGCTGTGTGTTGCACTGTGGTTTTATTTTGCGCCTTTTGGCCCAATGCATCTGACTTTAGCATGCATTTTATGTGAGGGTCTGCTTCCTCCTGCATTTTGTAAGGGTTTGCTTCCTCTTGCATTTTCTAAGGGTTTTCTTCTCCGGGGTAACGGCCGGTGCTGTGATGGGAATTGAATCTAGTACCTTTGGTTTGTGAGCCATGTCACTTAACCACTAGCTCGCGCCATCCCCACCCACATAGTGTCAGACGCACTAGGATTAAACCGGCTAGCCTGAAACCTACAGGAGACAGCGCAGGTAATCCAGCACAATTGTGATGATGTGCTCGAATCAAAGATACAAGTCACAAACATGCATCGATGGCAAGGACACCTGAATAACTAGTCAATCTCTGCTGATACTCTATTTGCGCCACATTGACTATGAAATGTGATACGATATAAGGATAACAAGCATCACAGACAAGGTAATCAGCGTTAAAGTAGTAGTAGCATTAGAATTGGTAGTAGTAGTAGTAGCAGCAGCAATAGTTGTAGCAATAGTAGTAGTAGCATTATAATTAGTAGTAATAATGTTAGTAGTAGTAGTAGTAGCAGTAGAATTAGTAGTAGTAAGCGCGTTCTGTCTTGTAGGTCACCTGTTTACGTGAAAGGCTTTAGGAGTAAACCATGACCTACTTTAAATATGTCGTCTGACTCATCAGGTAAATCCCTTTGAAACGTCACATTCCACCTCCGACTAAATAACGGAACTCATATTGTGCCATGGTTAATAACTTATCCATGCTCCACACAGAAAAATCAAACAAATTTAACGCTACAAAACACAACAAATGTTGAGAGTGATCCTTTCACAGAACACTGCCATAAAACCAACTGCACATCCATCTTTGTTTGCCGAACACGCTGTTATAGTTGCTCTGATAGTTAACACATGCAAGTTCTGTTATTTTGTCAGCCTTGGAGTGTGACGTTTCAAACGGATGTCTCCTTGAGTCAGAAGGCCTTGTATCTACAGAAGGCTGTGAATACATGCTGAGAAAAATTCACACGATGCCTCCGGTCGTTCTGACTACGTCTTGCCATTCTAGCGCAAGTCTCTCGGGGTGTTAATCTCTTCAAGCGCAAGTCTTTCTGACGTTAATATCTTCAAGAGCAAGTCTGTCCGGCGTTAATCTCTTCAAAAGAAAGTCTTTCCGGATGTTAATCTCTTCAAGAGCAAGTCTTTCTGGCGTTAATCTCTTCAAGAGAAAGTCTTTCCGGGTGTTAATCTCTTCAAGAGCAAGTCTTTCTAGCGTTAATCTCTTTAAGAGCAAGCCTTTCTGGCGTTAATCACTTCAAGAGCAAGTCTTTCTGGCGTTAATCTCTTTAAGAGCAAGTCTTTCCGGCGTTAATCTCTTCACGTGCAAGTTACAGCAGCATGCAAACCTGCAAGAAAATGATGGGGATGAATATCGACTTTTACGTTAACAGCAAGACTGCAAAGACGGGTTCAACGTTTGGGAGACTGGAAGAGAAAGTCTGAAGCCTACATGGCACCAGTGTCGCCATCAAGGTTAAAGTGAATCGTGTTGTAATGTTAAACCCTCTACTGTATGCACGTGAAACATGGACAGTTTGTTGCAGACACGGCAGACAACTAAATCGTTTTCACATACGATGTATGCGTAAGCGGCTCAAGATAGTTGGCAGGACAATGGCTAACTATTAAATTCTTAGAAAAACTAACACGATGAGCAACAATACATTCGGCAAAATGCTCAGATACGATTGGCGGAACATATTGCTGGCATGCCTGATAAGTGCATCCCCAAGAAGATGTTATACGGAGAACTCAGAACAGACAGCGCTCTATGAGAGGACAGAAGACACGCTACAGATCCTCGTTGAAAGTGTCTCTGAAAAGCTTCAACATTGATGTCAACCTCTAGGAGTTGTATGCCCATACCCATTCCTTCTGATTAGTTTGCATCACCACAGGTGCTCAGATCGCAGAGGGAAACTCATCGCGGGGCCCAGAGAAGGCATGCCGGCCAAAAGAGCAGAACGCATGACAACACCACATCCGAAACACCAAATAAGTTGGATGGGTGCGGGGAAGTCTTCTGTGCTCGGATTGGTCTTTATAGGAACACGCCTTGCAGCACAATTCTGATGATGTCGCCATCTTTGTTTTGCGATATGCAATAACCGATTACTCATGCGGAGCAAATAGATGAAACGCACCTTGACTGCGTCGTTCGTTCTCAATCTCCCACTACCAAACCCTTAAAGGGTATAAGTAGTAGAATGTAGTTCAGAGAACGAAATGCGTTGTGTCGTAGTTTACAGCTTGACTGCGGAATTTGCACCTTTCGGTCCAACATATCCGACTTCAGCAAGCATTTTTTGAGTACCGGATTAGCATTCCCTCTTCGATCCCTTCTCCTTAGCCAGTCTGCCCTGCTGCAGTCTGTTATCCCGGATTACCGCGTGGAGGTATAGAAGGGTCTTGGCAGCTGTGGTTCGTTGGCCCTGACGCTAGCATTCAGCTATAGGTCGCTGACCTCTGCAGCTCATGCGCTGCTCAGCATCTTGATCCCAAAACAGCAGCTAAAACTCCATTAATCTTCAAGCAAAACTCTAGAAAAGGGGTCCACAAATTGAAAACATCCCGTGGGGCCACTAGTTAGAGACCCCCACTTCAACGAGTCTTATGCAGTTACATCGGTCTTGCGTATCACAACACTCAGCTGGCGACAGCGTATCGACCCAGAACAATCTATATGAAGGAGAAATAACATTTTGTTTTGAGGATGCACATTTGTAACATGGCGAAATCAATAGAGCGAAGTTGTGGCGGTACTGATGGTTAAAAGACGCTAAAAATTCAAAAAGGTGATGGCTCAATGACTGCACTGGACAAAAAAATACAATACCCGCGTTACATCCACATGGTCTTCGTCAGGGAAAAATAAACTATCGAAAACATCAAAAACCTTCATCTTCTTTTTCTTCTTCTTCACTTTCTTTTTCCTCTTCTTCCTCTGCTTCTTCTTCCTCTTTTTCTTCTTCCTCTTCTCCTTCTTCTTCTTCCTCCTCCCTTCTTCGTCTACCTATTCTTCTTCTCCTTCTTCTTCTCATTCTTCTTCTACTTCCTCTCCTTCTTCTTCTTCTTTTTCTTTCTCTCTCTCTTCTTCCTATTCTTCTTCTTCTTCTTCTTCTTCTTCTTCTTCTTCTTCTTCTTCTTCTTCTTTCGTTCGCTTTAAAATATTGTCTTTATCTGCAATGTTGTCTCTTGTATAAACTTCACTGTCTTTTGTAGTTCACATACAGGTCCATAAAGTTTCTCTTCCAGTCTTGTTTCTATGGGCCAGTGAGATTTTCTCTGTATATCATATTCGGGGCAGTTTTGCAGTATGTGCTCTGCTGTCTGGGGTGCCTGTCCGCATGTACACATGGCTGAGTTGCCAATCTTCATTTTTGTGTACATGTCGCTGCGGAGTCGGTTGTGTCCTGTTCTGAGGCGCAACACAACAGTTTGCTCTTGTCTGTTCATGTTATGGTAATCGTCTGGTGTTACTGTTGGTGGCTTTCTGATTGATTTGATCATCCTTATCTTCTGTTGGTGGCTTTCTGATTGATTTGATCATCCTTATCTTCTGTTGGTGGCTTTCTGATTGATTTGATCATCCTTATCTTCTGTTGGTGGCTTTCTGATTGATTTGATCATCCTTATCTTCTGTTGGTGGCTTTCTGATTGATTTGATCATCCATATCTTCTGTTGGTGGCTTTCTGATTGATTTGATCATCCTTATCTTCTGTTGGTGGCTTTCTGATTGATTTGATCATCCTTATCTTCTGTTGGTATGTAACTGGCACAACTGGCTGCTCGTCTGCAGCACCCTCCTTTGCCAGTCGATCCGATCTCTCGTTTCCTGGTATTCCACAGTGAGAAGGTATCCACTGCATGACAATCTTGCGCTGGTTGCTCAGTTCAGATAGTAGAGCCTGTAGATCTGGCAGGTTCTCAAATTTAAGTGTTTGGAGTGCTGATTGGGCATCTGTCAGTTTCTCAAATTTAAGTGTTTGGAGTGCTGATTGTGCATCTGTGAGAAATACTACAGGCTGTGAACTGACATTGGTGTTCAACAGTTTCTCAGTTGCCACCTTGATTACCTGTATTTCTGCATCATAAGTATGACATAATTTTCCAGTTGGTACTCTGACTGTATCCCTAATGTTGTTTGGGTATCCGCTCCACCATTCTTTACTGCATTCTGTGCTGACCCATCTGTGTATACTCTGATCCGGAGGTCTTGTGGGTATTCTTCATCCAGGAAATTGAGGATCACTATCCTACGTTACACACTGTTCTGTTCATCCTTGTCTAATATTCCTTTCACTTCTTCTTCTCTTTGTCCTCTTTCTTCTCTGTCTTCTTATCTTGTTCTTTTTCTTCGTCTTCTTCTTCTTCTTCGTCTTCTTTCTCTTCTTATTCTTCTTATTCTTATTCTTTTCCTCCTCCTTCTTCTTCTTCTTCATCTTCTTCTTCTTCTTCTTCTTCTTCTTCTACTTCTTCTTCTTCTTCGTCGTCTTCTTCGTCTTCTTCTTCGTCTTCTTCCTCTTCTTCTTCGCTTTCTTCTTCTCTTTCTTCTTCTTCTTTATTATTTTTCTTCTTCCTTTTCTTCTTCATTTTATTTCTTCTTCTTCTTTTTCTTCCTCTTCTATCTCTTCCTCCTCCTTCTTCTTCTTCTTCTCTTTCTTCTTTTTTTTCTTCTTCTTTTTTTTCTTCTTCTCCTCCTCCTTCCTCCTCCTTTTTCTTTGCTTTCTTTTTCTTCTTCTTCTTCTCTTTCTTCTTCTTTCTTTTTCTTCTTCTTCCTTTTTTTCTTCATTTTCTTTCTTCTTCTTATCTTTCTTCTTCTTCTTCTCTTTCTTATTCTTATTTCTTCCTCTCTTTCTTCTTCTTCTTCTACTTCTTCATCTACTTCTTCTTCTTCTTCTACTCTTTCTTCTTTTTTCTTCTTCTTTTTCTTCAATTTGGTCATATTTTTAGCGTTTGGTTTTGCATGCTCATGTTGGGCCACTAGATGAGCCACATCCATGAAGTTACACATCAGCCGTATGCTCTCAATGGTTCCCACAGTTTGTCTCGCATGCTTCTTTCTTTGAGCCAGGTATTCTCACGGGAGCTTTGATGCAGTATGAATGTTTGCAATATGTATTCTGGTGTATGTGCACGCTCTGACATGTGCGTTGTGCGGTCTGTGTCGCTTCCATTTGATGCGTGTCTGTATTTAGCCTGAAAATCATACAATGATTGGCTCAAGTTTGTTGCCATAACAGGATGTCTCATTTGTGGTTTGGTTTACTCTGTTTCATATCTGGCACACCGTGTCTCACACTTTCCTGGCACATCCTGTTACCGCTGCGAGCTTAAACTGTTAATTTTACACCATCTCTTGTTTTATGTTGTGATTTGTTACTTGCTTTCATACTGTTTTGCTGCTGTCGAAGGCCTTGTCGTGCTTTCGATGATGTCGTTATTTGTGTGTCCTGAAGCGGTCACTGAGCAATTATATGTTTATGTTTTTCCCGATTTGCATGCTGTAAAATCGACGTGAAACTCCCAGAGAAAAGAGGTCAAAGAGGTATTATAATAGTCGGCTGTGACACTTATATCAGCACACTTGATATTCATGTAAACTGGAAAATTCTCAAGCAATTTCAGAGCAGAGCCAGAGGCATTGAAGGCTGCAGTAGAAGAAATGCTGACAGGCGAAAGCAATGAAAGCCAGATAGTCATGTTTACAGATGTCCTGTCCGTAGTTGTAGCACTAAAAAGTCAGAAAAATACAGAACAATGATTTAAGAGCAGTACTCTGTCAACTACCCCAGCAGTCCACACCCAAAGAAGTCGTGGCGCAGTGGGTTCCATCCTACTGTAACATCCAAGGCAACGAGGAGGCAGACAGACTGGCCAAAGAAGGTGGAAGGTTACTACAACCAGATTCTAGTGTGACCTACGAAGAGTCCAAAAGAGAAACAGAACATACTGGCTACACAAAAAATGATGCCTATTATCAGTTGAACAGAAGAGAACAGGTCGTGGTCTTCAGACTCCGCACAGGCCACAACAGACTGAGGTACCATCTATTCAATAAACTGAAGATAGGTGCTACTGACGAATGCACTTGTGGTACAGGGAAAATGATCGCTGAACATCTGCTGCAAAACTGCTCGAAAAACGAGGATCAGAGAAAGTACATGTGGCCATCACCAGTTCCAACACTAGACAAGCTCTATGGCAGTGTCGACAGCCTCAGGATGACCGCTGTTTTCTTTGAACAAATTGACGTCTTACAGAAGAAGAAGATATTCATGTAAATGAGAAAAAGATCAAGCGGCTAGAAGAATTTAAGTATTGAGGAATTGTTTTTATTGGGGACAGCAGACTCGGTAGAGAGATAGAGACGAGAGTGCAGAGAGCAAACACTGTCACCATCCAGCTGTCGATGTCTGTACTATTAAGGGATCGCAAGATTTTACCCCAAACAAAAAAAGCAGATGATAAATCGTATCTTCATCTCAACCCCGTGCTACCAATGCCAGACATTGACATTGAATAAGGCCCAGGAACGAAAGTTAGCCACCTGCGAAATGCGGTGCCTACGATAGATCACAAACAACACCAAAATAGAATCACAAATATGAGTATCTTGCAGAATGTTGGAACAATTCCCTGCGGAAATTACATCGAGTAACAGAGAATGAAATGGTTTGGCCACGTTGAGAGAATGCAACCAGACCACATTGCTTACTCAACCTTCTACATGAGAACATCAGGAAGAAGGGCGAGAGGTAGGCCGAGGAAAAGATGGATAGACAGTGTAATCGAGACCTGGCGTAAAGAGGGGATAAGTGTCACTCGGGCCAGGAGAGAGACGAAAGACAAATACATACCACCACACAGGGCTATAACCCGGTAGAAAGTGAGACGACAAAAGATAAATACATACCACGAAACTGGGCTACAACCCGATAGAAAGTGAGACGACAAAAGATAAATACATACCACGACACTGGGCTACAACCCGATAGAAAGTGAGACGACAAAAGATAAATACATACCACGACACTGGGCTACAACCCGGTAGAAAGTGAGACGACAAAAGATAAATACATACCACGACACTGGGCTACAACCCGATAGAAAGTGAGACGACAAAAGATAAATACATACCACGACACTGGGCTACAACCCGATAGAAAGTGAGACGACAAAAGATAAATACATACCACGACACTGGGCTACAACCCGGTAGAAAGTGAGACGACAAAAGATAAATACATACCACGACACTGGGCTACAACCCGATAGAAAGTGAGACGACAAAAGATAAATACATACCACGACACTGGGCTACAACCCGGTAGAAAGTGAGACGACAAAAGATAAATACATACCACGACACTGGGCTACAACCCGATAGAAAGTGAGACGACAAAAGATAAATACATACCACGACACTGGGCTACAACCCGATAGAAAGTGAGACGACAAAAGATAAATACATACCACGACACTGGGCTACAACCCGGTAGAAAGTGAGACGACAAAAGATAAATACATACCACGACACTGGGCTACAACCCGATAGAAAGTGAGACGACAAAAGATAAATACATACCACGACACTGGGCTACAACCCGGTAGAAAGTGAGACGACAAAAGATAAATACATACCACGACACTGGGCTACAGCCCGATAGAAAGTGAGACGACAAAAGAAGAAAGACAAGAAGAAGAAGCCGTAGATCCAAATAATTTAACTGAAATTATTTTATTAGTCAAAGACTGGTTAATGCCTGGAATGAATTGCCACATAAAATAGTGGAAGCGGGGTCAATAAATGCATTCAAAAATAGATTGGATACGCACAGTTAATGTTAGATCAAGTGAATGTAAAATGTGGTTGTATACATAATCTGCGGAGTCTTCTAATCCAGTATAAAGAAGTTCACTTCAGTTAAGGGCTATTAACCAAGTTAAAATTACACCGAGTAGTCCACCGGGGTCTTTGTGTAGGGATCAGGACAAGAATAGCACCACTGCCACACAGAACGTATTTCATAAGGGGCGCCTTACTGTGTGACACAGCATAACATCGGCCATGGTTAGGTGGTTTGTTAAGAACACCATAGATGGCGCCTAACAGACTGCGTGTTCTACTTTGCTCTAGTGTTTGCGTCTATTAAGATGGACTCGCACATCGGTTAACCACCCTCCACAGCAATTGCCCTAGCGTAGTTGAGTAATAAGCTGCTCGAGCCTAGTCAGCCAAGCAGGAAATCCTTCTCCCGGCTACATCCAGCTGCACAGAGGCGTCCACCCCTTTAGAAGTTTAGGTCGACTAAGACTAAGATTACGCTGGGGTGTATTGGGAAGCATTAATATAGTCTGGTAGTAATATAGACAAAGAGAACTAGACAGACGTAGGTGTGATATAGACAAAGAAAACTAGACAGACGAACGTGATATAGACAAAGAGGACTAGACAGACGAAGGTATGATATAGACAAAGAGGACTAGACAGACGAATGTGTGATATAGACAAAGAGGACTAGACAGACGAAGGTGTGATATAGACAAAGAGGACTAGACAGACGAATGTGTGATATAGACAAAGAGGACTAGACAGACGAAGGTGTGATATAGACAAAGAGGACTAGACAGACGAATGTGTGATATAGACAAAGAGGACTAGACAGACGATGGTATGATATAGACAAAGAGGACTAGACAGACGAAGGTTGGAAAATATGAACACAACAAGCGAGAGAAGCTTTCGTTACATTCGGGAATTTATGGGAATATAAAGTGGTCTCGAAGTAGGGAGTTCGCCTCGGGTGCTGGAGGTCGCGGGTTCGAATCACGGTGGAGATCGAGTATTTTTCACGTGGAATATCCGGTAAATTTTTCCAGATCCCGAAGTAGTGAGATCAGACACGCGTTCGCAATGGCGCGCACGTTAAAAATATCTTAGCCGATGCTCGGGCAAAATTCAAGTTAAAAATCTACTCAAATTATTCTAGGGATTCTCGCTCAACAGAGAATATGTCGCAAAAAGGGTAATGTGTGGCTATAATTTCAATTCTTGGTTATATGGTTAGCGGAGCGGCATAGATGGCGCCTGACAGGTTGCGGGTCTACCTTGCTCTAATTTACGCTTTCACCTCCACCAATCTCATAAATATGCGATGGTATATTCCAGGGGCTAACAGATGCTGGGATTGACCTGGAAAGTCTCCAGTGGATTTTCACCTGCCAAAAAAATTATGAAACAAAGGTCACACCTCCCCA
The DNA here is from genome assembly GCA_036924085.1 of Ariolimax columbianus. Lineage (NCBI taxonomy): Eukaryota > Metazoa > Mollusca > Gastropoda > Stylommatophora > Arionidae > Ariolimax > Ariolimax columbianus. The sequence continues at coordinate 63,572,895 of JAVGWX010000017.1, forward strand.
CGACGTCTAACAACATAAGTGGACTGAAGATAAATAGACAGACAGATAAAGAATTTGAGCAACACAAAAGTATTCATCTTCTTCTTGTGTGTAAAATCCTTTCTATTGTGAGAATAACAAAAACAGCAAGAGAAGATGTAAAGAATTTAAAGATTGAGTCGGAATTGCAATAATTCTGTAGAATATCCGTCCATGCTTATAAGTACCACTATCCAAACTGAAGCGACTTCTCTGGTCCTGACCTACAACAAGAGTAGGCTTAACGGCCACTGCCGGACAAAATTCAAGTTAAAAATCTACTCCAAAAGTTATTTGTACCTTTTCCCAGGTGGTTTGTTAAGAGCAGCTATATTTGACGCCTAACTGGCTGCGGGTCTACTTAGCTCTAGTGTTTGAGTCTATTAAGATGAAATCGGACATAGGTTGAACCGCGCTCTAAGAAACTTGTTGTGTATATATTCTCAGTAGAGTCTTCTAAACCAGTATAAAAACGTTAAGTTAAGTTAACCAAAAATCTAGCGCGTGACTCAATCCCTCTTCCCATGTTACACTAGTCTATGCCCGTCCATTCTAGAAACCTGGTGCAGATAGTAATAATTAAGACGACCGATTGCCTGTAACAAATGGTTTTAATGTGCTGCCTTAATGATGGATTCAGGTGGGTAACACAAGACGTTTAACATTTCTTGAACTTGAAAACGTCTGCAATTAATTGGACAGTGTCCTTTCCGTTTGCGACCGATAGAGTCGCCAGCGAATCTATTTATCTAACTTTTTTTTATCAAACTATATCCCTGTGTACTAACTAAGCTGGCAGATTGATTTGGTGCCAGTTGGGTTTGTGGTTAATGAGTACGCTACAGTTTTCATCCTAACTATCTCTACCGGCATCAGTGTGTTTCCAGGGGTTATATTTTGGAGAAGAAAGAATAGAATCGTTCAATCTATCGAAACACCTCAGCTTCCCGCAGAGGGCAGATGTTTTGACAATTGTTTCAATTTTACGAATGAAGAGACCAGTACAAAGAATATCTTCATTTTTTTTTTTTTCTGTTTTGTTTTTTTTTGTTTTTGCGTTAGCCTTATTTCTCTAATCCCCAAGGCGGTATGCGCTGCACTGTGGTTTTTATTTTGCGCCTGTCGGCTCAGTGCATCCGACTTCAGCATGCATTTTATGTAAGGGTTGCTTCCTCCTGCATTGTCTAAGGTGTAACGGCCGGTGCTGTGATAGGGGTCGAGCCCAGCACCTTTGGATTGTGAGCCGTGGCACTTAACCAGTAGGCCACGCCGTCCCCGTACAAAGAGCATAGACAAACTTGGCAGATATGGATAGACAAAGATCTTCAGACTCAGAATGAGACATTGCAGACTCAAGGCCCATTTCCACAAAATTGAACTTAAGAGACACCGTCACGTGCGATTGTGTAGCACCCAAGCAAAGATCAGAACATACTCTGCAGAACTGCCCTACCAATGCCGACCAAAGAGAGGCTGGTCTGGGGGATCAGCCATGCTTGGAAAGCTGTGGGGGACCGACGAAGACCTGAACCGTACAGTCTCCTTCGTGACTCTCACTGGTCTGGAAGCATATTATCAGCTGATCGAAGAAAAAGAGAAAGAAGAAAAAGAAGAACAAGAAGGAAAAGAAGAAGAAGATGAAGAAGAAGAAGATTCCCAAGTCCTCTTGTTCTCAGCAATGTGTTCTAGTCCGATGTAGGTTTTCTTCTGAGGTGTTCTTGATTCTAGGAACCAACATCATCAGACAGGGGACATTCCTATAAGTGCTCAGTTCTCCGTCCAAGTAGCCAGTCAAGCGTATATATACTCAGTCCTAGTTAGGTGTTGATTTCGTGCTCTTTGGATCTTTCCAGACAGGACACACTTTCTCCCTTCTCACTTAGTCCCTTCCAAATCTATCATTCTCTGCACATAAGCATTTTCTCGACCCTCTGTCTCTTCATCATTCTGTAGACTGTCCATGACTGCCCTTATCAACTCAACCCTGTCTCTCGTCATTCTGTAGACTGTCCATGACTGCCCTTATCAACTCAACCCTGTCTCTTCATCATTCTGTTGACTGTCCATGACTTCCCTTACCAACTCAACCCTGTCTGTTCATCATTCTTTAGGCTGTCCATGACTGCCCTTATCAACTCAACCCTGTCTCTTCATCATTCTGTTGACTGTCCACGACTGCCCTTATCAACTCAACCCTGTCTCTTCATCATTCTGTAGACTGTCCATGACTGCCATTATCAACTCAACCCTGTATCTTCATCAATATGTAGACTGTCCATGACTGCCCTTATCAACTCAACCCTGTCTCTCGTCATCACCCCGCCGTCTACGACAACGCGTTCCGCCACTGCATCAGCTCTTTCAATGCATCAGACACCTGCATATCTCGATCAGTAGATCCATGTAACACATTGTACACAGGAAACCCCTCTCCCGGTTACATCCAACTCATACCAGAGCTGGGACCTTCACATGGGATTCTGTTCCCAAAGAAGTTTAGATCGACTTAGAACTAGGATACAAGGACAAATCGGAAACAGAGCATACTGGCTACACACACAAATTATTCTTATTACCAGTTGAACAGAAGAGAGCAGGTGGTTGTCTTTAGACTCCACACTGGCCACAACAGACTGAGGTACCATCTATTCAACAAACTGAAGATAGGCGATAATGGCGAATGCACCTGTGGATCTCAGAAAATGACACCTGGACATCTGATGCAACATTGCCCGACATACAAGGGCCAGAGAAAGTACATGTGGACATCACCCGTGTCAACATTAGACAAGCTCTATGGCAGTGTCGACAGCCTCAGGATGACCGCTGCTTTGCAAATTCAAGTCGACGTCTGACAGGGTACGAAGAAGAAAAAAAGAAGATACTATGTCCTCTGTTTTCTATTTATAAAATGTTAAGGAGGTTAAGTCAGTAAGTAGGTCACAAACTGATATGCGATAGCTGGAGATTATAATAAGAAGCTTTTAAAAGTGTCTTTAGGTGGCAGTAACATCGAGCTCTGAGATTATTGTAGGTAGTAGATGCTAGGTGTTTAAAGAAGGACGTGAGTTAACGAAAGATCTTAAGAGTCCAGGTCAGGCGCATATTGTTGCGTTAACTCACGTCCGAGACCAGGTCAGGCGCATATTGTTGCGTTAACTTGAGTCCTTCTTTAAACATCGTTGTCCAGTTATTCACTGTTGTCTTTGACCCATTTTGTCACCATAAATTGCCTGCATTCGGCGATGAATGTCAACTGGTCGACATCCTCCAGCTGTTAGAAACCGAATCACCGCTAGCTGATTAACTCTGGACGGATTCCGTATCACACCCGCCAAGTTTTCAACTGTCTGCTGAGGAAACTATGAGTCGGAGGATAATGGAATTTTGTAGACGTGACGTTTGGTGTGCGCTGTTTACACCAGAAGTGACGTCCTAATGAGCATATCGTACGTATTTTCACTTGTTGCAGTTCCATCCGGTTTCATTTGAACACGCCTCGTAATTGAAGAACCGATTCGCTTGTCTTAAACTTAATGAACCATTCATGATATCATTACCGGATTATTCATCCTTGCAAGCCCTTATTTAGTGCAATGTTCATCTGCGAAACTGATTACAACAGAGCTTAGAGTACATGTCCAATTTTGGCGATGACATCTTCTGACGCAACAATATGCGCCTGACCTGGTCTCGGAAGATCTTTCGTTAACTCACGTCCTTCTTTAAACATCGTTCTGCAATTTTTTACTGTTGTCTTCGACACACTTTTGTCACCATACACTGCCTGCATTCTGCGACGAATGTCAACTGGTTGACATCCGTCAGCTGCTAGAAACCCAATCTCCACTCGCTGATCAACTCTGGACGGATTTCATATCACACCTGCCATGTTTTCAACGGTCTGATGAGGAAACTATGAGTCGGAGAACAATAAAATGTTGCAAACTTGACGGTTGGTACGTGCTGTTTACATCAGAAGTGACGTCACCGTGTACATCGTACGTATGTTCACTTGTTTCAGTTAGGTCTGGTTTCATTTGAACGCGCCTCAAAGTTTATTATGGTTATGTGTATACACTTAAGTCACACCAAAACCGACGCTGTCTGCAGCTAAGGTGAAGAGCGCCAATCTCGTGAAGTTCAGCCACGTGAACTAGGCCGTGAGAAATGACACAGGTTTAAGCCATTCATATAGTCAATGTCTAGGCCAGGATAATCGGACGAAAGAAACACAAAAAACGAACGAATTAACCAGTCTAAATGGAAAACAACAACACGTTTCCGTGAACACAAGTGTAAGTAGTCGACTAGTGGGAATTCCAGGCAAATCCATAGTCTGGCGGCGTCCATAATGAATTAAAACACCAGAGCGATGTTAGACCTGCAATGGGCATTGCGCCATCTTTGCTGCTCTTTTGATATACCTACATAAAGCCATACATCCTTTTTTCAAAGTTGAAAGAAAAAAGGAAAGAACAGATGAATATGGGACTATGAGGCTAACGTCTGGTCAGGCAAAACACACTGATCAGAGAATGTTAGCCAGGGTCAGGAGAAATATACTGGCCAAGACCCTCACCTGACCTCCTCGTTGGTCGTCCTGGAAACGGGATGTTGTCGAAGACAGCAGTCTGGCTGATAAGGTGATGTTCGACGTAATCTCCATAGTAGTGAGCGACACGCTGATGAGGCCAATCATAACACAACTGCCTGGAGGATCCCAGTCCACGTTCATCAGCACGCTCGGGATGTGAATAAAACTACTGCAATCCGTCACTTAACGCCCTTTTCAGGGCGCACATAAGAGTAACCTACTCATTGTAGGCATTCGAAACAACAACAACAACAACAATTGAAATCTCCAACTTCTCAAACGAGTCTATCGCCTGATGTTATCCAACCACTTAAAACGTTGTCTGCATTTTGAACGATTGTCTTTCCCTCTACCCTCAAGTATGATCTTCCACAATGAAGTCTTATTACATGACCAAAATAACGTAAATGTCTAACCCTGATTTCTGACATTAATTCTCTTTTCACCCCTAAATTTACTGCAAAATATTTCACAACATACGCAGATCGGTCAACAGTTGAATAAATTCTGGTCCCTCTTCCTGATCGTTTTTCGGTGACCAAGATGCGCAGATTTCCTGGAAAACGCTTTCAATTCAGAACGCCACTTACATAATCGTTTGCACTTGCCCCTTTTCATATTCTCGTAATAACAGCAAAAATACCAAACACACAGCTCAACAGCTGTTTCATATCGTCTGCAAGTTTCAGTTCTTGGAACTACGTTCAGTTGAGCCAATTCGAGGAAACTCTGTGCTCGCTTTGTGAAAGAAGTTTTCTTTGTAGTTGAAAGTTTAGGACCAGAAACCTTCTCAAACCTGATCTTTTTGTGGTATATCATGACAGCTTTTATCTTGTATCTTGTCTGTCCTTTATTTCGTCGAGGTTGTGTTACTAAATTGCATAGCTATCATTTTTTTTGTCTTTCCTCATGTTCTTTCTCTAACCCTTCGTCATTTTTGTCCCTTCTCTCTACGTTATTTGTTTATTTTTATCTTTCTCTCGTTAACTTTTATCTTTCTATCTCAATTACTTGCTAACTCTCCCAGTTTATTCCTAATTATATCTCTGTTTATATCTCACTATCTCTTTCTCTGTCTCTCTCTGTTTTTCTCTCTCTCTCATTTTCTTACTTGATCTTTCTATCTGAATTTATGTCCGTTTCTCTGTTATTCGTCATTCTGTCTTTTTTATATCTTAATCTCTTTTTTCTCTCTGCCTCACTCTCTCTCTTTATCTCTCTCTTCCTCTATTTTGTCTCTCTGTCTCTCTCTTTCTCTCTTTCTCTCTCTCTTTCTCTCTCTTTGTCTCTTTCTGTCTCTCTCTCTGTCTCTATCTATTTCTCTCTTTCTCTCTCTCTCGTTCTCTCGCTTTGTCTCTCTCTCTTTATCTCTCTTAACTCATATTTTTATCGCAATTTATTTACCTTTCTTTTTATTCTTAATTCTTGCTTTCGAAATTCTTTCTTTCTCTTTAGTCTCCCTTTCTATTGCTTTCTCTCTCTCTCTTTCTCTCTCTCTCTCTCTCTCTCTCTCTCTCTCTCTCTCTGACTCCCCCTTTCACTCTTTCGTTTTGTTTTCATTTGTTTTCTTTTTTTCCGGTTTTTACACTATTTTTCTCTTTTTTTTACTCCGTTTCTTCATTTCCTCTCTCTTTTTCTCTTTCTATCTCTCTCTCTCTCTCTCTTTCTCTCTCTCTCTCTCTCTCTCTTTCTCTCTCTCTAATGTTTTTAATGTTTCCTTCTTTTCTCCTTTCTCTCTTTTCTTTCTATTTCTCTCAACATCGATTTGAATCTTGTTCTCTTTCGTTCTTCCTAAATGTTTTCTCTTATTCTTCAAATTCTCTCCGCCTTCTCTTGTCATGTCTCTTGGTATTTCCCATTTTCTTACGCTCTATATTTTCATTCTTTCTTTATTCTGTCTTTTTTTTCCTCACTTCCTTTCTCTTTCTCAGTTGTTCTCTTTTCGTCTTCCTTGGATCTGTTTCACCTTTTTCAGTTTATTGCTCTCTTCTCTAATTCCATTCCTTTCTCTGTTCCTAACTCCTCCCCCCCCCCCCTTTTCACTCTTTTTCTCTCTCTCTCTCACTCACTCTTTCTCTCTCTCTCTGTCTCTCTCACTCACTCTTTCTCTCTCTCACTCACTCTTTCTCTCTCTCTATCTCTCTTACTCACTCTTTCTCACTCTCTGCCTCACTCACTCTTTCTCTCTCTCTCTCTCTGTCTCTCTCACTCACTCTTTCTCTCTCTGTCTCTCTCACTCACTCTTTCTCTCTCTCTGTCTCTCTCACTCACTCTTTCTCACTCTCTGCCTCTCTGTCTCTTTCTGACTTTCTGTTTTTCACTCTTTCTCTCTCTGTCTCTCTCACTCACTCTTTCTCTCTCTGCCTCTCTCACTCACTCTTTCTCTCTCTGTCTCTCTCACTCACTCTTTCTCTCTCTCTGTCTCTCTCACTCACTCTTTCTCACTCTCTGCCTCTCTCTCTCTTTCTGACTTTCTGTTTTTCACTCTTTCTCTCTCTGTCTCTCTCACTCACTCTTTCTCTCTCTGTCTCTCTCACTCACTCTTTCTCTCTCTCTGTCTCTCTCACTCACTCTTTCTCACTCTCTGCCTCTCTCTCTCTTTCTGACTTTCTGTTTTTCACTCTTTCTCTCTCTGTCTCTCTCACTCACTCTTTCTCTCTCTGTCTCTCTCACTCACTCTTTCTCTCTCTCTGTCTCTCTCACTCACTCTTTCTCACTCTCTGCCTCTCTCTCTCTTTCTGACTTTCTGTTTTTCACTCTTTCTCTCTCTGTCTCTCTCACTCACTCTTTCTCTCTCTGTCTCTCTCACTCACTCTTTCTCTCTCTCTGTCTCTCTCACTCACTCTTTCTCACTCTCTGCCTCTCTCTCTCTTTCTGACTTTCTGTTTTTCACTCTTTCTCTCTCTGTCTCTCTCACTCACTCTTTCTCTCTGTGTCTCTCTGCCTCTCTCTGTCTCTCTCACTGTATCGCTGTATCTCTCACTCACTTTCTCTCTCTGTCTCTTTCTCTCTCACTCTCTTTCTCTCTCTCTCTGTCTCAATCTCTATCTCTCTCTCTCTTTCTCTCTGTCTCTCTCTCCATCTCTCTCTCTCTCTCTCTCTCTCTCTCGCTTTACCAGAGAATATTTTCTGTATTGTAACGTACTTCAGTGCGCAATTAAAGAGACACTCGCTTTACTCGTTTAAGGAACGGGTTTCAACTCCCGCATCATCACGCTCAAGTCAATCCAGCTTAAAGTGAATACCTGACTTCCTCTTGGGGAAGGAACATCAACGAGAAATTGCCACCTCCACCACATAAACAAAATGTGACGTCGTACTATAAAATATGTAACACTTCATCCCAGACAGCAGTTTCTGCTATGTACCCGCCTTTACTTTGCTAATTTCTATTAAACTGCATCCTCGCTGAATTTTAGTTCTTAAAATGTGGGGACATACCCCTAGTTGACCGTCACGACAGACATAGCTTAGCTGTGAGGGACTACAGCAGAAAGATTGGCTTTTCCTTGTTGTGTTTCTGCTACAATTAAATCCTTAAGGTCGGTAGGGAGGATGTAAGACCGCTTATCCAAGCAGTCACCGCGTATGCTTCATACTAAGATTGTATTTTACGTCCGTTAGAATAATAAAGCAATGCTTTGAGGAGGTTTAAACTTTCACAACAACTCTGGCTGAGCAGCGAATGAGCTCCAGTGGTCAGCGACCCATAGCTGACTGCTAGCGTCAGGGCCAGCGAACCAGAGCTGCCAAGACCCTTCTACACCTCCACGTGGTGATCCTGGATAACAGGCTGCAACAGGACAGACTGGCTAAGGAGAAGGGATCGAAGAGGGAAAGCTAACCCGGTGCCCCAATATGGCATGCTGAAGTCGGATACGTCGTACCGAAAGATGCAAATATTGCAGTCAAGCTGTAAACTAGGATACAACGCATTCCGTTCTCCGGACTACATCCTACAACTTGTAAAGCACATTTCATAACTTGGTAACGGGAGTTTGAGAACTAACGAACAAGAAGAAGAAGAAGATGATAAAGAAGAAGAAGAAGAAGAAGAAGAAGTATAACAAAGAAGAAGAAGGACAAAGAAGAAGAAGGATAAAGAAGAAGAAGGATAAAGAAGAAGAAGGATAAAGAAGACGAAGGAGAAAGAAGAAGAAGGATAAAGAAGACGAAGGAGAAAGAAGACGAAGGATAAAGAAGAAGAAGGATAAAGAAGAAGAAGGATAAAGAAGACGAAGGAGGAAGAAGACGAAGGATAAAGAAGAAGAAGGATAAAGAAGAAGAAGGATAAAGAAGACGAAGGAGAAAGAAGAAAGGAGGACGGTGAAAGGAGAAGAAGAAATTGCTAATAATAATTATCTCCAGTTCGGAATCCCAACAAAATAAAAACCTGTGGCATGATTAGGCATTCGAATTTATCTGACTTCGATTACCAAACGGCTGATCAAAAAGTCGTATGTCTATCGGTGAAACAATCGATACGACTACGTATGCAACTGGTTTGACGCTAACCGCCAATGGTTCATTAAATCAATCCAGGGTCCGCAAATGATACGATTCCACTTGGATAAATCAGGCAGTTCTTGAGCTAATATATGCTAGCCATCTTGAAGTTTGTGGAATTGGCGCTTCTATTGGTTCAAATTGAGTCGCTGTTTCCATTCGCGTATTTGGTGACTGTTGATCGCCTAGCCGGGGATTCTGTGGCGAAGTGGTTTTGCCGTCGGCCTCGTGATCAGGTGGTGTGGGTTCGATTCCGGACTCCGCCGTCTTTTTCACGGGTGCTTGATGCGGAGTCCCCTGCATCTCGTAGTCGCTCCTCCCTAGTTGTCTTGTCCTTGACTTTCCACTGGGGTCGGGGGGCACGAGACGAGAGAGTGCGGATAAAAAGTAGCGCAGTTAATCCTTACTAAAAATAGCGCAAGCAAAATAAATTATGTCATCATCGTCTACGATGGACGACGGCCTTTGCCTTTTTTTGTGTGGATGCCTAGCCAAATTTACCGGCGACGTTTCTCTCATTCGCACATAGTGTTGCTGGTAATACTGCGACTGTTTCTTTCTTATTATTAAATAGAAAGTCACGAAAAATGTAAATATTATCTGTGGAAGGAACAACTTCATTGCCCAGGTTGTTCATGACGACACACTCTGTATCCAGAGGATTGCACGTGGTAAGCCGGCCTCTTTCTGGTAGTGTGTTTTTATCTGTCTTAACTATCTCAGCACAATCGTCTGCTCTTTTGGTTCCTTCCAGAAGATATGTGTTTGCCACTACTTCTAGCCATATAACACGAAGTATACAGCGAAGTCACTGGTTGACTGTCCAATGAAGAGCCGCACCAAGAAGGCGCTTAACCGGCTGGGGTCTAGTCTCGTTCTTGTGTTTTAGTCTATTATGTATGCTACCAAGCCGTGGATTTGACTGTAATTCACACTAGTTAATGAATTACAATTGTGTCTACGGAAATATGTTGTGGTTTTCCATTTTGATTGGTCATTTCGTTAATTTTGGGATGTTTTTCTTTCGTTCATCCTGGCATGGTTTTTTGGCTATTTACAATAGAATTTCGGTTACCCTGTGTCGTATTTTCAGGGTCCAGTGTAGACGAATGAACTTCGTGAGATTGTCGTTTTGTTTGTGGACAGTGCCAGTTATTTGGCTGGGAAATGTACACACGGGCCAATAATCGACTAACAGATTGGCCCTGAGATTGGGCCCTGCCTGGTTAGCAGCAAGTCCATACATCGCTCACACGATGATATTTATGTTGTCGAGTAGTAATGTAGTCAATTATTAAAGCGCTGAACGGAAACGGTGGGTGATCGAATCCTGCACGATTAAAAAAACTTCTTGTCTAAAAGGAAGTGAGACCAGAGTGCATGCATCCTGAGTTACCTGCAGTTGTCTTCACTTATATCTTGCCAATGGACCAAGGTAGGTCGGGACCAGAAAGTGAGGTTGGTTACCAGCGCAGCCCTCTCTCCTCTATAATCCAAATACAGCGCAACTTACATCAACAAAACACAAACTGTCTGATGATATCGCCATCTTCGCTTGCGATAAACATCTAACTTACAGTCTAAGATATGGGCAAAAATAAAATTTAAAAAAAAAATGTTTAACGTTGAATAAAATTAAATTTAATCACAATTTTGTAATGGATATGGGTAGATACCGCATCGAGACGAGAACACGAACAAAACCTACGTTACGACCAATAGGCCTTCATCATGGACAACAAATGTGTAAATGTGATATTCTTAGTACCATGGCATGTTCCGGGCGAAATAGCAGGACTGACTTGAGATTCGTGTTAAACAGACAAATCGGATTCGAATCGTGTGGCCAAGGAATTGTCAGTTTGGCTTGCAATCCCAACGTTCCAAATTCAAATTACGCTGTGTTCAGACTGGCGCCTCTGTCACCCAGTCGACCCAGCTGTAAATGGGTACCTGACGAAGTCAGGGTAAAACTTCGAAACCCTCGCTAGAGCTACGCAGTTCGTGCTATGTAATTAAATGGGCTGATCACATTTCGAAGGGCGGTAGGAGCAATGAATTCGGTATAAGGGCAGGGGCAATATATTCGGTATAAGGACAGGGGCAATAAATTCGGTATGAGGGCAGGGGCAATGAATTCGGTATGAGGGCAGGGTCAATGAATTCGGTATGGGGGCAGGGGCAATACATTCGGTGTGGGGGCACGAGCAATAAATTCGGTATGAGGGCAGGGGCAGTGAATTCGGTATGGGGGCAGGGGCAATAAATTCGGTATAAGGGCAGGGGCAATGAATTCGGTATGAGTACAGGGACAATAAATTCGGTATGGGGGTAAGGGCAATGAATTCGGTATGAGGACAGGGGCAATGAATTCGGTATGAGGACAGGGTCAATAAATTCGGTATGGGGGTAAGGGCAATGAATTCGGTTTTATGATCCATTTTTCAGAATCTTATTCTTCATAAAAATACTGTCTAGTAATGGGGAAAGAGAGTTCAAAGCAAAATGGAATGTATACACTAGAGGAAACTCTATGTTTTTTCTAACTTACAAATTGATGCAGCCCTTACATGTCGACATGTATATGTATGGATCTGTGTGCGAGAAGGAGAGAGAGAGAGAGAGAGAGAGAGAGAGAGAGAGAGAGAGCGTGCTTCTGTGCTTGCAGTCTGCATCGGATGGAACCAGATCAATTGCCATTTCAATAGACTGAGGGACCACCTATTCAACAAATTGAAGATAGGTGGCATCGACGAATGCCCGTGTGGTACCGGGAAAATGACCGCTGAACATTTGCTGCAAAACTGCCCGACATACGAGGATCAGAGAGAGCAGATGTGGCCATCACCAGTGGCAACACTAGAGAAGCTCTATGGCAGTGTCGACAGCCTCGAAAAAATAAAGGTCGACGTCTGACAGCGTAAGAAGAAGAAGAAGAAGAAGAAGAAGAAGAGGAAGTCGGAGGAGGGAGGAAGAGGGAGGAGGGAGGAGGGAGGAAGAGGAAGAGGAAGAAGGAAGAAGGAAGAGGGAGAATTATTATTGCCATTTCCACGTGGCAAAAAATCAGATATATCTTTCGAAATAAAGTGTTATACTTAACTTTCCGTTTTTATACTGGTTTAGAAGACCCTGCAGAGTCTGTATACAATCAGTTTCATTTTGTTCACCTTGCTCTAAACGCTTTGAGCATCCCATTTATTCTTAAATGCATTAACTGTCCCTGCCTCCACTACCTCCCCTGGCATTGCATTCCAAGCATTCACCACTCTCTGACTAAAAAAATATTTCCTAATATCTAATCTGGACCTCTCTTTAGTCAACTTGTAGCTATGCCCTCTTGTTAGTGTGGGTGGCTGTATTTAAAAAAAATTGTTATAGTCTAATTTATCCATTCTTCTGATCATCTTATAAACCTGTATTAAGTCACCACGAATTCTTCTCTCTTCGAGACACTTATGCCGGTTTTTCTGAGTCTTTCCTCATAACTGTCACTCCGGAATCCCACTATCAGCTTTATCGCTCTTTTTTGCATTCTTTCCAGCATGTTTATATCCCCTCTATGATAAGGACTCCACACCTTCACACATTACTCCAATCTAGGTCTAACTAATGTTTTATACAGTTTGACGATCACTTCCTTGCTCCTATGTTTAATATTTCTTTTTATCATACCTAACATTGCATTCGCCTTTTTCACTGCTACCTTAACTTGCTCAATCACGTTTCCTGTATGATCTATTATAACCCCTAGGTCCCTTTCCTTATCTATCTTTCTAATATTGTTCTCTTCCATTCTGTAATTATGTTCCATATTGGATTTACCCATGTGGATGACTGTACATTTATCTACATTAAACTCCATTTGCCAGCTTACAGACCATTCTCGAATTTTATCTAAATCCGACCTCAATATATCCACTTCTGCTTTAGATAAGACACTACTGCATAGTTTTGTGTCATCAGAAAATTTTGCAATCATGGATCCCATATCAATGTCCAAAATCATTTATATATATCAAGAACAAAATTGGTCCAAAAACCGAGCCATGTGGCACTCCATTTTTCACTCCACCCCACTCAGAGTACTCCTTATGTATGCCCACCCTCTGCCTTCTTCTCGTTAACCAATTATAGAAGAATATTGAAAACCGGTTGGACAGAGAAGAAATGAAAGTGAGAAATTTTGTAACAGCTAGGTATATATGAAAACTGGCTTATAAACAACATCCCAAGTTTGGTTATTTTGCAGTGATTATTTAATTTCAGACTGCTAAGCGAGAAATATCTAGAACAGCAGCAAAAACTGTATCACGTGTTTGTTGAGTTTAAGAAGGCGTTTGATAGGGTATGGCATATAGCGCTATGGGCAACCATGAAGATATATACAATCAACGGAAATATTATAAAAGTCCTTGAACACCTGTATGACAAGGAGCCAGTGCAGTTCTTGTGAATGGGAGGTGAGGGGACTGGTTTTGTACATCAGTTGGTGTGAGACAGGGTTGTACACCTTTACACTCTCAGTTGAATGTTGATAAATGTGCATTCACCCCCATGAGTAGATCAAAAAAGGAACATAGTTACAGAATGGGCGAGAACAATATTAGAAAAGGAAAGGGACTTATGGATTATAATAGGAAATACAGGTAAGGTTAGTGAGCAAGTTCAGGTAGCAGTGAAAAAGGCAAAATGCAATGTTAAGTATGAAAAAAAGAAATTTTAAACATAGGAGCAAGGAAGTGATAGTCAAACTGTATAAAGCATTAGTTAAACCTAGAGTAATGTGTACAGGCGTGGAGTCCTTATCATAGAAGAGATATAAACGTGCTGAAAAGGATACAAAGAAGAGCGACAAAGCTGATAGTGGGATTCCAGAATTACAGTTATGAGGAAAGACTCAGAAAAACCGGCCTACTGTTTCTAGAGAAGAAGAATTCGAGATGATTTAATACATATTTATGATATAATCCAAAAGAACGGATAAATTAGACTATAACAATTTTTTTTTTCAAAACACAGCAACCTACAAGCGGGCACAGCCAGAAATTAACTGAAGAAGGTCCAGATTTGATATTAGGAAATATTTTTTTTAGTCAGAGATTGGGGAACGCTTGGAATGCATTGCCACAGGAAGTATTGGAAGCAGGGACAATTAATGCATTTAAGAATACATTGAATGCGCATAGCTTTTAGAGCAAGGAAATATAAATGGGTTAAATACAGACTGCAGTCTTCTAAACCAGTATAAAGACGTTATGTTTAAATACGGTCAGTGATCTCTTCCATAACATTTGAACGGGTCCCACTTTCATTGAGAAATAAGTAGAGTGATAGAACACTAGATCCCCACGGCGCTGGCAAAGGGTTCGATTCCTGATATGGACGTACTCTAGCTGTCTCTGGTGTAAATAGATCCCTTCTTACTCCATATTTTTCTCGCTCGACATTGGTCTTATTATGTCTACACACTAAACCCAGTTAACTTAACTAAACTGCATTATGCTGGTTTAGAAGGCTACAGAGTCTGTACACAACCAGCTTATTTCACTCATCCGATACTGAAAATACTGTTAGCATCCAATCTATTTTGGAATGCATTAACTGACTCTGCTTCCACTACATTCTGCGGCAATGCGTTCCAAGAATTCACCACTCTCTGACTGAGAAAAAAAATTCATAATATATAATCTGTACCAGCCTTTAAACAATGCATAGCTATGCTCTTCAGACTGAGAACTGGGCATAACAGACTCAAGGGTCATCTTTAAAACAAGATAAGGATTGTAACAGGACACGGGTGTCCGTGTGGGTAGAAAATCATGATTGTGTAACACATCCTACAAGGCTGCACATTCATACAGGAAAAGAGAGAACAATACTGGCCTCTCGAGACAGATATGAGCCAAAAGCTGTATGGAGATAAAACAGTCAAAAGCAGTTCCAACAATGATACTTCTTGTAAGAGAAACCGGTACTGATCTTAATTTAACTGCTTTGTACTGGTTTAGAAGACTCTGCAGAGTCTGTATACAATCAGTTTTATTTACATTTCTTTGATCTAAAGACTATGTGCATCACATATATTCTTGAATGCATTAATTGGCCTGCCTACACTACTTCCTGTAGCAATGCATTCCAAGCATTGACCACTCTTTGACTAAAAAAATATTTCCTAATATCTAATCTGAGCCTTTCCTTAGTAAATGTGTAGCTGTGCCCTCTTGTTCTTGTGGGTGGTCTTACTTTCAAAAACGTGATATTTTTAGTCTAATGTAGCCTTTCCATTTATTAATTTATTAACTTCTATACTTGTTTAAGCCACTTCGAATTCTTCTCTTTTCGAGACACTGAAGACCCGTTTTTGTTAGTCTTTCCTCAAAACTATAATTCTTTGAATACAGGAAGTCATGATGAATTAACCACTACATGTACGATCAAAATACACATGACCCACTTACAAGAGAATCAAAAACATGGACTAACCACTCCACCTTCAGATGTGCAACTTCTGCTTGTCTCACGTATTGAAAACCTTATCTAAACAAATCAATCCTTTGTTTAAGGCTTTTCTAAGAGTCTAGCAAACACAATGAGTTTTCTCTCGTTCAGAGAAGTTTCCAGAGAGCTACGCATCGTATCAGACGGATGCCCACAGCGCGCGCGAACGTGCAGTAATTACCTGAAAATGTATTCCTGAGTCCCTTTATAAGCCCTTCAAACAATAGCACATTTATTCATAGTGACTTGAGAAAAAAGATCCAGTACAAATCAATTATAAAATTATTATTATTTGGCGAAATTAAATGACAATTCGTCTAGTTGTTCGTAATTAAATGGCAAAGATGTTAGTAATTATATTTTGTGTTTGAAGTTTCCTTTGGCTGAAACACGAATCCTCAGACGCTTGGGTCATTTGGGTGATTGCTGCGTCGATTGTGGGTTGATGGAGAGCCTAAGACGTTCTACGAACCAAACATCCGCTGTTTGACGTGGCTTATCGTTGAGAGACAGACTGTTTGAATAAATTGACTCAATTCTTCTTCTTCTTCTTCTTCTTCTTCTTCTTCTTCTTCTTCTTCGATCAGCTGATGATATCGAGGCGTGTTCAAATGAAACCGGACCTAACTGCAACAAGTGAACATTTGTACGATGCACATGATGACATCATTTCTGATTTAAACAGCACATACTAACCGTCGACTTTGCAAAATTATGTAATCATCCGACCGTTTAAAACATGGCGGGTGTGATATGGAATCCGTCAGCGAGCAGTGATTCGGTTTCTAACAGCTGACGGGATGTTGACCAGTTGATATTCATCGCAAAATGCAGGTAGTGTATGGTGACAAAAGTGTGGTGAACGTCAGCTCCGGCGACGGTACACCCTAATTGCTGCATCAATTTTGGAGATGTCGTCTTCTGCCACAACAATATGCGCCTGACCTGGTCTCGGAAGATCTTTCGTTTAACTCACGTCCTTCTTCAAACATCGTAGTTCATTGCTTCACTGTTGTCTTCGACACACTTTTTGTCACCATACACTACCTGTATTCTGCGATGAATGTCAACTGGTCGACATTCTTCAGCTGTTA
Source organism: Ariolimax columbianus (assembly GCA_036924085.1). Lineage (NCBI taxonomy): Eukaryota > Metazoa > Mollusca > Gastropoda > Stylommatophora > Arionidae > Ariolimax > Ariolimax columbianus. The sequence goes on from JAVGWX010000017.1 coordinate 63,589,608, forward strand.
GAAACCGAATCACCGCTCGTTGATCAATTCTGGACGAATTCCGTATCACACCCGCCATGTTTTTAACGGTCTGTTAAGGAAACTATGAGTCGGATGATAATGAAATTTGGCAAACTTGACTGTTCGTATGTGCTGTTTATATCAGAAGTGACGTCATCATGCGCATTTACGTATGTTCACTTGGAGCCGGTTTAATTTGAACACGCCTCGATATGTTTATAGCCAGGAGACTGTCTTACAGTTCTTCGCCTGTCCCACACAGCTTTTCGGGCATGGTCGATTTCTCAGACTAGGCCCACACCCCCTACATAGATCTATGCAGACGGTATTGGCTAGAGGGCCTTGCTTTGTTATCCATAATTAGGGCAGTCCTGCAGGATTTATTCTGGTATTTGCTTGTGTACTCCACAATCGCACGTGACTGTGTCTCTATGACCCATTCTGCCGAATTTGTCCGTAAGTCTGCAATGTCCCGTTCTGAGTCTGAAGATCTGTGTCTTTCCATCTCTGCCAAGCGTGTCTATGTTGTCCTTTTCTGGCGTGTATTTTTGTGCTGGGTTCTTAAACCGTCCTCATGAATTGTTTTATGAGTGTCTTTGTTTCTTTATAGCTCTGTGGATGTTAATTATGTGTGCCGCCATTTCCAGCTTTTGCTAACTCAACTGGCTTGATCCCATAGTGGGCCGGAATCCACTGTAGGACGAAATTCATGATTGGATGCTCATAACTTTTAGAGCAAGGAAATGTGAATGGATATTGGGGCACCTCTGCTGAGCATCACCGTGAACGATAACGTTGTTGCAACCACCCAGGACTTCGTCTACCTTGGTAGAAGGCAGTTCTCTGACGCATGTAGCAGTCACGACATCTCCCGTAGAATGGACTTAGCGGCTTCATCCATGCACACGCTACACGGTGTCTGGAGTCTGGTCCCAGCGAAGGCTCTCCCTGGAGACCAGGCTTCGTATCTACCCCTCCTGCAATGTTCCCATTCTCCTGTACACCTCTGAGTCCTGGACAAAAGTACAGCAGGATCGGCAGCGTCTTGAGGCCTTCCCCCTGTGCAACGCACATCCTCGGAATCGTCTGTAATGACATGATTTCCAACAGTGAAGTAGTTCCACGTACTCAACTTGCAGGCATTGTCTCAACGATTTTTCGCCGTCGTCTCTTCCTCTTCGGTTACGTTGCTCGCCTTTCCCGGGAATTCTCAGCCCACGAGATGTTCCGGCAGGCTGTGAGGGCGAGTTATAGGAAGAAGCCATGCTCATCCTGGAGACCTCCTTGGGGCCGCCCTCGCAACATCAGGTTAAAACAGATACCCACCTCCCCAACAGAACTGCAGACCACCTGGGACGTGGCCATCAGAAGTAATCATGGACATAGTCATTCGAGGAGACGGGTCCTGGTCGCCTAAGTCATTCGACGAAACGGGTCCTGGTCGCCTAAGTCATTCGAGGAGACGGGCCCTGGTCGCCTAAGTCATTCGAGGAGACGGGTCCTGGTCGCATAAGTCATTCGACGAGACGGGCCCTGGTCGCCTAAGTCATTCGACGAGACGGGTCCTGGTCGCCTAAGTCATTCGACGAGACGGGTCCTGTTCGCCTAAGTCATTCGAGGAGACGGGTCCTGGTCGCCTAAGTCCTTCGAGGAGACGGGCCCTGGTCGCCTAAGTCATTCGAGGAGACGGGCCCTGGTCGCCTAAGCGTACTATTGTAAAGTAAAATCTGTTTGTCTTTAAGAACATCAACGCGCTGTTATAGTTTACTCCCATTTTTATGTGTGAATCTTCTCATAATATACCATATGTTTCAATACGCTCCAGTCTAAACTGCTGCAATTTGGTACATGATATTCAGTGAAGAAGATAACTGATTTGTGATATTATACAGTGAAGTCTTTACCATTAAACATCGGACGACAGTCTCTTGTGTGCCACTAAATTGACATTTCTTTTTTATTATATCCCACAGGTTACCTCCAGGCTACACTGTGACTTTGTTCCTCGAGATCTGCCAGATATGTGGGCATTTCTACGGCATGGATCACTCCGCCAATTGTGTTCACGATAAAACATTCCGCACCTTCGCTTTGTGCTTATCCGCTGTGGAAAACAGATAGAGATAAAAGCATGTCTTCGCAGACTGGGACATTCTGTGCACGTTGCTGTTCCAAAGAGACCCAAGAGTGAACGTGAAAAAAACTTTAAAGCAAATTAAAACACAATGCTGCAACATGAAAACATATAATTGCTTTCAAATTATAATATATATATATATACATACACACACAAGTATAATATATATATATACATTCGAGGCGTGTTCAAATGAAACTGGACCAAACTACAAGTGATACGTAGGATGCTTATGATGACGTACTATCTAGTGCAAACAGCACATACCAGGCGTCAAGTTTGCTGAATTTCATTATCCTCCGATTCATAGTTTTTTTCAGCAGACTGTTGAAAACATGGCGGGTGTGGTAAGAAATCCGTCCATAGTTGATCAGCGAGCGGTGATTCGGTTTCTAACAGCTAAAGGATGTTGACCAGTTGACATTCATCGCAGAATGCAAGCTGTGTATGGTGACAAGAGTGTATTGAATTCAACAGTGAAGAACTGGACAACGATGTTTAAAGAAGGACGTGAGTTAATGAAAGATCTTCCGAGACCAGGTCAAGCGTATATTGTTGCGTTAACTCACGTCTTTATTTTACCATTGTTATCCAGTTCTTCACTGTTGTCTTCAACACACTTTTGTCACCATATACTGCCTGCATTCTGTGATGAATGTCAACTGGTCAACATCCTTCAGTTGTTGGAAACCGAATCACCGTTTACTGATACACTATGGACGGACCCTGTATTACACCCGCCATGTTTTCAACGGTCTGCTGAAGATACGATGACTCGGAGGAAATGAAATTTTGCAAACCTGACTGTTGGTATATGCTCTCTACACCAGAAGTGACGTCATCATACGCATCGTACGTATATTCACTTGTTGCAGTTTGGTCCGGACACGCCTCGTTAATATATATATATATATATATATATATATATATATATATATATATATATATATATATATATATATGTATATATATATATATATATATATATCGTCTTCTTTGTTAGTCTGTTCTTAAAGTCTCTGATGTTGTGGTAGCGTCACATCTCATTGATTTCACTAATTTGTTTTTAATTGCTTGTTTCCACCGATGTCTGTCCATCGCCAGTGTTGATGTTTATTTCAAGGTACTTTCCTGACTAAAGTTGCCGCGTTGCTCTATTCGCATTACAGGATTAGTTATGGGCTTCTAAGCTGAGGACGTCACGCTCCTTCGCAACTGTTTTTGACACGTCGTGTGCTGACTACGTTTGTTTATTTCAACTTCAAAGTGTCGACATTAAACGAGGTTCGAGCGGAGTGGGGCGCATGAGAGGACGGGGCAGGAGTGTGTACAACAAGCGAGCTACAGGGACCATCAGCATCCATACCTTACGCCATTTGAGGAGAGACACTGAGCACCTATGGAGCCATGAGTGCAATGACTTTGATTCTTAGAAACAGAAACTCCAACAGAAAAACAGCATATGCGTTACCGGGGATTTCCCATTGCCATCCTTATCGGCAACAGGTATCAAAACTGTCCCTCGTCTTGTCGATTTTTGAATTGTATCCTTCTTCCCCGTCTTCTTCTTCTTCTTTCATCCTCAGATCAAGGTTCCGGTTTCTTTTAGGAAGGACACAGTTGTTAATCGTATGTTAGGTCGTCCTTGCAGTTTTGTTTCTTGGGCTGTTTCTCGGAGCATTGGTTAGGTAGCCCATTTAATATTGTCACACAACTGTACCATCGGATAATGTGCGCGTTTTGCAACAGTGTTCAGGTTGTTGTGAGTTTTGATATCGAAATGGGTTGTATTTCATGTGTTGAGAAATGATCTGTGAAACATATCAACTCATGAATTGATTTCAGCGTTTAATGCCGATGTTTCACAAACAAAATGGTTTACAGAGAAAATCAATATCTGCGGTAACTTTATCTGCATCCTTATCTATATCTCTCCTTCCTGGCCTGTTATGACAGAGCTAGTTTGTTAGTTTTCTTTCCCCTTATGCCGTTAAGTGCCCTGAGGAATTTAAGTTGGCTATCTTCCGCCAAGTTCGTTACGTCGGTCAATGTGAACCCGTGTCGTTGCACAATCACTTTAATGGCATATGTCTTCTTGTCTCTCGGCCGTCCCTTTACTCTGTAGCAAAATATACACGCGCTGTAAGCCATGAATGGAAGTTGATGATAATGCATTCTCGTGAGATGACCAAACCAGAGTAGTTTGTGAATGGCAATGTATTCTGTACAACAAGTAGTGGCGAACTCCCTGCGAATGTCTTCGTTCCCCATTCTGTCTTTCCTGGTAACACCGATGACCTTCTTCAAACACTTCATTTCACACCTCGAAATTATTGGCACTAGTAGCACAGAATCAGCATAAATATACTGTTTACCAGCTGTCGCCTTGTTGCCAAACTAATGATCCGTTGCCTAAAAAGAGTTGACAGCTGTTAATTCCCCGCAGATCCTTTCTGACACCTATTCTCGATACCCCTGTAGAGGCTACTGTCTGCCCCCCCAAAAATATTGCACAAATTCTTCATCCACGCACTCCCTCTGCAGAGTCTGGTCACCAGGCTTCGTATATACTCCTCCAACATTGTCCCCACTCTCCTGTGCGGCTCCGTGACCCGGACACTACTACAGTAGGACCGGCAGCGCCCTAGGCCTTTCACCTGCCCAACCACAGGCACATCATTGGGATCCACTGACCCGAACTGATTTCCAACAGTGAAGTGCTTTAACGTACTTAACTTGCAAGCGTTGTCTCAACGATTGATTTCCGTTTCCCTTCCCCCTCCCCTCCCTCTTCGGTCAAGTTGTCCGACTCCCCGGAAAGTCCCAGCACACAAGACGCTCTGGCAGGTTGTGGGGGCGAGAGGGGAAAGAGGCCTTGCTCATCCTGCAGACGCCATCAGGGATATTCCCTGCAACACCTGGTAAAACAGATCGCTACTTCCGGAACAGAACGGGCCGCTGCCATCAGACGTGGTCATAGACATTGTCATTGGACGCAAAATCACCAGTCACCTCAGCCAACTATTGTTCTATTGTAAATACTTGACCTCCTGGGCCTATTGAAGAACATCATATTCAGTGTACTACACAATGGAGGTAATATGGACGGTTCTTGATTTCAATTATTCTCTTGGGCCATCTTCTTCAATAATAGATCTCAGATATTTAAACTGGTTCATTGTCTCCAGTGCATGTTGTCCGTTTGCAATGATGTGTTCTTTGTCATTAACTGGCTCTTCTTTATGCCCCATTTTCTACAGGTAATATCAAACCGTGTTATTGCGTGTAGATCTTTTCTTTTTCTTCAGGAAATAAGTCAATGTTGCCAGCTAAGCGCATGTTTACAGTAATGCTTTCCTCTATAATTATAATTCTATTATGAACATCAAAAGCTTCAATCACTGTTTTATCCTAGGAATAAATTAACCAGTGTGCGTGATAGCAGACATCTCCGCCTATTTCCAACCACGGTATTAACCTGTTCTTCTATTGATGTGCACTGCACTTCTGGCGTTTGAATATTGGCTCCTAGTCAATAAGGTTGGTGTGGTTGCTTGTTGTTGTTGTATTGGTGCATAGTTCTCCATAGAGAATAATACAAAACCTTCTCCAAGGATTCTGGGAAATTAGCGAATACATGACAGTCATCTTGGTCCTGTTCGTTTTTTGTTTCCTCTTGAGTAATCTGAGAGTTGTTCTGTAGTACTAAGTGCCGAAGTTAATAATAATTATGTGTCTAACACAATATTTCCTATGCGCCGTATGGCGTGACGGGATCTTTACTTCGTGTTACTTGTATGTAGAAGGATTGTGATGTATCACGTGTACTGGACTGCTCGCGTCTTGTCTTCGCAGACGTCTTTATCCTGGTTTAGAACACTCTGCAGAGTCTGTATACAACGAGTTTCTTTTACATTCACCTAACCAAAAAACAGCTATACGAATCCAATCTATTCTTGAATGCATTAATTTACCCTGCCTCCACTATTTCCTGTTCTTATGCATTCCAGGCATTTACCACTCTCTGACTGAAAAGATATGTCCTGGTATCTAATCTGGGCCTTTCTTTAATTAATGTGTGACTGTGCCCTAATGTTTTTGTAGGTGGCTGTATTTTGAAAAACTGGCTAAAGTCTAATTTATCCTTTCCTTTGATTATCTTATAAACCTGCATTAAATCTCCTCTTTCTCTTTTTCCGGACACTACAAGCGAATTTTTATGAACCGTTCCTCAACACTGTAATTTTGAAACCCACTATCAGTTTTGTCGCTCTTCTTTGTATCCTTTCCAGCATATTTATATTCGCTCTACGATAAGGACTCCACACCTGTACACAGTACTCCAATCTAGGTCTAACTAATACTTTATACAGTTTGACTATCACTTCCTTGCTGCGATGTTTAATATTGATGGCGGTGCAGTGGATGTAGTCTCGTAGTGAAAGTGACAGTGTTCTACGCTCCACCGGCTGTTGAGTAGCTAGAAGCCGCGCCATGTCACTTTATCGTAGGTTCCACACCTGGTAGCATACACAATGGCTGGAATGAACAGACTATTTAAGGGATGAGCTCTCGCTTCCTCTGTGGAAGTACTGTCTTGGTGTGGTTCCTGTCTGTAAGTTTGTATTACGTATAACGGGCAGTGGGATTATGAAAGTGGTCCACATTATTTGGTTAGCTCTCCTGGGGAGTGGTTAATTCGCATGAATTTTTGTCATTTATCGTCGCTGTAAATATTTAATTCCACTTCACTTTTTAGACACGGGTTCTCTGTGTCTGGACATCGCAGCACATTCCAATCATCATCACCATCATCATCCCCATCATCACCACTACCACCATCATCATCACCACCATCACCACCACCACCATCATCACCACCACCATCACCACCACCACCATCATCACCAGCATCCCCATCACCACCATCACCACCACCATCATCCATATCACCACCTCCATCATCATCACCATCACCACCACCATTATCCCCATCACCACCACCATCATCCACATCACCACCACCATCATCATCACCATCATCACCGCCATCATCATCATGATCATCACCCCCATCATTATCACCACCACCACCACCACCATCACCATCAATGCATTTCTTGAGCTGCCCTTTCTACCTACCTCTATTTGAAATCCTGGGACACAAGTTCATTTTCATTCTCTTCTCCGGGTCTTTCTCGGTCTACCTCTCTCCGTCTTCCCCTGTGGATTCCATGGCAGGGTCTGTTTTACCACATCAAATGATGCTTTCGACAGCATGTATCCTATCCAACTCCATTTCCTTCATTCCTTATGCTGCTCAACCTGCTGTCATAGTCCTCTTTCCCCTAGACCTTCATTTCTCGCTATCCTTATTTTGTTATTTTACATTTCTCAGAAACATTGAGTCCACCTTTTAGGCCTGCCTATCTCTTTAGATAGTACATTTCCTTTTACTTCCTTGAATCCCTGAATCCTTGAATCCATAAATCCTCAAATCCGTGAATCCTTGAATCATGGTATTCCTTAGGCTAGCTAGCCATAATCTGCTTGAATCTGTCTCTGTCCTTCACTTTGGAGTACCATGACGGTCCTAAGCCGTGTTGCAGATAATATCTCTATCGTGTTGCGGGCGGTCACGCGGGCGGTTGTAATTGTATTACCACCAGAAAGACACCCTCCTCGCCCACGTATCACCACCAGAAAGACACCCTCCTCGCCCACGTATCACCACCAGAAAGACACCATCCTCGACCACGTATCACCACCAGGCAGACACCCTCCTCGCCCACGTATCACCACCAGGCAGACACCCTCCTCGCCCACGTATCACCACCAGGCAGACACCCTCCTCGCCCACGTATCACAACCAGAAAGACACCCTCCTCACCCACGTATCACCACCAGGCAGACACCCTTCTCGCCAACGTATCACCACCGCATGACTGCCCATCTGTTCTTTCGTATTCTCGCAGAGTCGACAACGTCCCATGGACTCGGTTTGGTCACTAATTGTCGGTATTTCTGATATGGGCTCTAACAGGGATGTGTAAGATTCTACCCTCTATTGCACTTCCAGTAATGCGGAGTTCATCTCAGTCTGATTTACGTACAATCAAAACCTCCTCCCGTGTACCATTTCTAGGATTGCTGTTGTTTCCAATGCCCAAAATGAGTGGGTTTACTCTTTTGTGCGCCCTGAAAAGGACGTTAAGTGGCGGGTTGCAGTGGCTTTCCTCACATCTCGAGCGTGTTGATGAAGGTGGACCGGGGTCCTCCAGGCGGTTACGTTTTGCTTTTCTTCATCTGCGTATAGCTCCCTAATACGGGGATCACGTCGAGCCCTCACCCCATTAGCCAGTTATGCCATGAAAACAGCTCGTTTCCAGGGAGGAAACTAAGTAGCCGAGATGAGGGTTTTAGCCAGTATGTTGTGCCTGACCCTGACTAACATGTCTGATCAGTATGTTGTGCCTGACCCTGACTAACATGTCCCATCAGTATGTTGTGCCTGACCCTGACTAACGTGTCTGATCAGTATGTTGTACCTGACCCTGACTAACATGTCCCATCAGTATGTTGTGCCTGACCCTGACTAACATGTCTGATCAGTATGTTGTACCTGACCCTGACTAACATGTCTGACCAGTATGTTGTGCCTGACCCTGACTGATTAACATGTCTGATCAGTATGTTGTGCCTGACCCTGACTAACATGTCTGACCAGTATGTTGTGCCTGACCCTGACTAACATGTCTGATCAGTATATTGTACCTGACCCTGACTAACATGTCTGATCAGTATGTTGTGCCTGACCCTGACTAACATGTCTGACCAGTATGTTGTGCCTGAACCTGACTAACATGTCTGACCAGTATGTTGTGCCTGACTATGACTAACATGTCTGATCAGTATGTTGTACCTGACCCTGACTAACATGTCTGACCAGTATGTTGTACCTGACCCTGACTAACATGTCTGATCAGTATGTTGTACCTACCCCTGACTAACAAGTCTGACCAGTATGTTGTGCCTGACCAGACGTTACTTCTCTTCCCCATTCCCCTCCTTAATCCCTTAACCCATAGCATTAATGATGTAGGGGTGTGAGATGTTAGCCATCTCCCATTTCAAAGGCTCGGCTATATGAGGGCGGAAGCCATTCCTCTCCCTCGCCGCTTTTACTTCCCGGTCTGAACCCATTTAAGGCTGGGTCGGCCCCAGGGCCATTGCGGTCTGAAAAAAACATCACTTCCTCAACTGGGGAATGAACCCAGGACCACTCAGATGCGAAGTCAGAGCGCTAACCACTGCGTTACGCGACTCCTCTCCCCCATTACTGGGATAATCATGCTATTTACTTCCCCAATCCTATTCCATTTTGACGCAACTTCTGTTGTGAAGGTTTTCACTGGTTTTAAGCTGTTTTGATTCCTGTAACATTCTTTAATATAATTGCATTGCTGGAAAATTCATGTTTCACTTTTTAATTTCCTTCCTAATTCTTCTATTTACACTTACAGCTCTTTCGTGTGTACTTTATTGCCATTTTAAAGGTATTTTCTTATCCTATAGTGTTAGTATTTCATCTGTTTTCGAGGATTTTATCGATTGCTTTTGCTGCCCTAGCAGTGTTGGTTTTTATTTTATGTACATTAGCCCTTTCGTGTCTACTATACCGACATTTGGAAGCACTTTTTTTATCCCATAGTGTTAGAATTTAATCTGTTTCTAAGGATTGTATTGATTTTATTTGCTGCGTCAGTAGTTTTGGAAGCATCTTTCATATCATTGGTGACCGTATTTGTAAATGGTTCTAGTTTTCAACATGAAATAGTCAGTAGAGTTATCCTACCTTCTATAATGTCGTTCTATAGTGGATATTTTACATTGCCAGGTAGTATCTAGTTACGATGTTTATTTTGGTGTGTGACTATTTTCGCGTATATCTTGGCTTGGCTTGGCTTCGTTCGTTCTCAATCATCCCCTAAAAAAAACATGAAAGGGCTTAAGTAGCAGAATGTAGTCCAGAAAACGGAATGCGTTGTGTAGTAGTTTACAGTTTGACTGCGATATTTGCACCTTTCGGTCCAACACATCCGACTTCAGCAAGCATTTTTTTAGTACCGGGTTAGCATTCCCTCTTCGATCCCTTCTCCTTAGCCAGTCTGCCCTGCTGCAGCCTGTTATTCAGGATCACCGCGTGGAGGTGTAGAAGAGTCTTGGCATCTCTGGTTCGCTGTCCCTGACGCTAGCAGTCAGCTATGGGTCGCTGACCACTGCAGCTCATGCGCTGCTCAGCATCTTTGTCCCCTCGTATATCTTGATCTTGATTACCCCTTCCACGGCGTAGCTGCGGGTTTAACTTCGTAACCAGTGGATCCTGTCTTGGGCCACGAAAGTCCAGTGCACTGAAAGGCATCTCCAATATTGTTGTGCACAGCAAGGAAGTCTGACCAACACATTGGAAGTTTTCCCAGCGGTCTCCTTTGACCTGGAGGTACCGGATTGTTGTCGCCGTGCTCAATCGACCATCATTTTGCCTTGTCTGCATAGAATTTTACCTTGTCTGCATATATTTTTGCATTGTCTGCATAAATTACCGCATTATTCCCCAAGGACAATCGTCGTGTGTCAGAATTGTGGAGACCTTGTATACGATGGCTACTGTTGTATACTGTGCTTCTAGTCCGGTCAGGTTCACGATCAACTGATGCTGTGCTTCTAGTCCGGTCAGGTTCACGATCAACTGATGCTGTGCTTCTAGTCCGGTGAGATTCACGAAGTAGACTGTGCGTTTCAGGTCTTCTCTGGTCCCCTACAGCTTTTTAAGCATGGTCGCTTCCCTGTGCCAGACTGCCTCGCTTTGGTCTGTACAAGTATGGCAATCCTGCTGGGGTGTTTGGGGACTCTACAATCATACAAGGAAGTGTCTCTGAGACTCATCCTGTGGTGGTGGGCCTTGAGTCTGTGGTGTCTCTGAGACTCATCCTGTGGTGGTGGGCCTTGAGTCTGTGGTGTCTCTGAGACTCATCCTGTGGTGGTGGGCCTTGAGTCTGTGGTGTCTCTGAGACTCATCCTGTGGTGGTGGGCCTTGAGTCTGTGGTGTCTCTGCGACTCATCCTGTGGTGGTGGGCCTTGAGTCTGCAATGTCTCGTTCTGTGTTTTAAGATCTTTGTTTGCCCATCTCTGGCAAGTGTGTCTATGCTGTTCTCTTCTGGCTTGTATTCTTTGTGCTGGCCTCTCCATTCCGTCTTCATGGATCGTTTGATGTGTGTCTTCTCTTGTTTATAGCTCTATGGATGACAACCAAACTCATCTGCCTTTTCTTTTCCAAAGATCCCACAGTGGGACAGGATTCACAGTAAGACTAGATCTGGTGTGTTTTTATTTTGGGATAGCAACCCGATGTTGTATTTTATGTCTTGTAAGAGCTTATCTTGTTTAGGCTTGAGATGGCTTGAAGTACACTGCTCGAGTCTGTTAGAATGGTCATATTCCTTGTACTATTCCTGTACCATTTTAGCTCAAAGGATTCCATTTCCTTCTTTGTGTTATAAATCCATGTTATAATCCATGTTATAATCCATGCTGCCATTTGCTGTCACCATGAAGAAGCATGACCTCAGAATATGTTTTTAAAATACTGATTTCTTGGTGTTCTGCCATGCATTTTTAATTTTGCTAACTTCTGCAATGTCATGGCATATATTTATAATGTTCTTTAGCAAAAATAAAAGACTTATATGTCACAGATATTAAACAAATGTTCTGTTTTGATTACAACTTCTGACTGGTTAGTTGACTGATTGAATGAGTGTTTGATTGATTGAATGATTGATCATTTCACACCAAAAGTGATGGATAGTTTCACGATTACAGCTGGCTGTGGACCACACATTTTCTACAGGAAGTCTGTATCTTAGAATTCGTAATGACTTGATGAGGTAGCAAGCTTCATCCACAACTTTCTTTAGTCACCTTTCGCAGTGTGATTAAAAGATGAGACAAGTACCAGTCGGGTGCATTCTTCTTCTTCTTCTTCTTCTTCGTCTTCTTCTTCTTCTTCTTCTTCTTCTTCTTCTCCTTCTCCTTCTTCGTTCATCCTCAGATCAAGGTCCCAGTTTTTCTTAGAAAGGACACCGTTGTTTGTAAGGCCGTTTTATCTCCATAAAGCTTTTTGTCTCATATTTGTCTCACGAGGCCAGTATTGTTTTCTCGTTTCCTACGTGAGCATGCAGCTTTGCAGGATATGTTCCACTGTCATGGTATACTCCCCGCATGGACACCTGTCATCTGTCCAAATCCTCATTTTGTTGTAAAGATGACCCTTGAGTCTGTTATGCCCAGTTCTCAGTCTGAATATGATGACTTGCTCTTCTCTAGTTAAGTTAAAGTAGCTGTCTTCTTTTCGGAAGTCGGGGTGTTGATCAGCCCATTTTACCCTGAAGTTGGCTTTAATTATAGTCTTGGCCTCATTATATGTGATGTTCAGGTTTGTTTGTGGGGATGCTCCTCCACACTTTGCTTGTTTGTCTGCAGCTTGCAGGATACAGGCGTTGGAGATGAAACGTTTCCGAAGACTTTTAAACGTCAGGTACAAAGATCGAGTTACAAATGAGGAAATACGAGAGAGAATTACAACGGCAATAGGGCCTTTTGAAGACCTTTTGGCAACTGTTAAAAGAAGGAAACTAGCTTGGTACGGTCACATATCGAAATTAAATGGTCTTGCAAATACGATCCTGCACTGAAAGGTGCATGGCAGACGACGAAGAGGTCGGCCCAAAAAGAGGTGGAATGACAATATAAAAGAATGGACCAATCTCCGACCAAAAGAGGCACAGGCAGCGGCCGCTGACAGAGAAGGGTGCCGTGGTTTTGTGAGGATGTCTTCATGTGTGCCCCAACGGCCTCACTAGTTAGGGGATGACCTGACCTGACCTAATCGAGCGGGCATGTTATAGGTGAGATACTCGTCAGTGTCACGTGACCAGGTTTAATCTGCAGCATCTACAATAAAAGCACGTGGTTACTTCTGGTATGAGCTATTGAAAATTCACAATATGTGGCGGCTCACTTAACATGAAGACTCACTTAACGCGGAGACTCACTTAACACGAAGACTCACTTAACGCGGTGACTCACTTAACACGGAGACTCACTTAACGCGGAGACTCACTTAACATGAAGACTCACTTAACGCGGAGACTCACTTAACGCGGAGACTCACTTAACGCGGAGACTCACTTAACATGAAGACTCACTTAACGCGGAGACTCACTTAACGCGGAGACTCACTTAATGCGGAGACTCACTTAACACGGAGACTCACACAACGCAGAGACTCACTTAACGCGGAGACTCACTTAACGCGGAGACTCACAATGTATCCTTTATCGCACAATTCTATATAGTTTTGATTAACGTGGGCAATTCATGCATCTTCAGTTATGGAAGTACTACTGCTCCTGCTGCTTCTACTACTACTACTACTACTACTACTACTACTATTGCTTCTACTACTACTACTACTGCTTCTACTACTACTACTACTGTTACCGCTACTACTATTACTACTACTGCACTGCCACTACTGCTGCTGCTGCTACAACTACTACTATTACTACCAATACTACCAAAACTTAGTAATAGTTGTAGTAGTAATGATACGTGCAGAAGTAGTAGTGGTAGTAGTAGGGCAATATTAGCGATAGTGGTATTTATAATATTAGTAGTTGTAGTCGTAGTAATAATTGTAGCAGTATTTCGAGATGTAGTTTTTGTTGCAGCAGTTGCAGCAGCAGCAGTAGTAGTAGTAGTGGTTGTAGTAGTGGTAGTAGTAGTAGTGATAGTAGCAGTAATAAGAGTGTAGTAGCAGTAGTAGTAGTAGTAGTAGTAGTAGTAGTATTAGTAGCGGTGATAGTATTGCAAAATGGTAGTATTGTAGTTGTAGCGCTAGTGGTAGTACTAGAAGTGATAGTAGAAGTTGTAGTGGTGGTAATATTGCCAAAGGGTAGTAGTAGTGGTCGTAGTAGTAGTAGTAGCAGGTGAAGTAGTAGTAGTGGTAGTAGCAGGTGTGGTATTAGTAGTGGGTGTAATAGTAGTATCAGTAGTAGTAGCACACGTAGTAGTACCAGTAGTGGTAGTAGTAGCATAAATAGTAGTAGTAGCAGTAGTGGTAGAAGCAGTAGTGGTATAAGTAGGGGTAGGTGTAATTGTAGTAATAGTAGTAGTAGCAGCAGTAGTGGTAGTAGCAGTAGGTGTAATAGTATTACTAGTAGTAGCAGTAGTAGTAGTAGACGTAGTGGTAGTAGTACTAGGGGTAGTAGTAGTAGTAATAGCAGTAGTAGTAGTAGTAGACGTAGTAGTAGTAGTAGTAGTGGCAGTAGTAGTTATAGCAGTAGTATTAGTAGCAATAGCTGTATTAGTAGTAGTAGTAGTAGTAATAATAGTAGTATTAGTAGTACTACCAGTAGTAGTAGCAGTAGTAGTAGCAGTAGTAGTAGTAGTATTAGTTGTATTAGTAGTAGTAGTATTAGTAGTAGTAATAGCAGTAGTAGTAGTAGTAGTAGTAGCAGTAGTAGTAGGCCCACTAAAAGGCCCGGTATATATGAGTTTTCGTTTGCATGGTTAATTATTATTTTCTCTCTATTTTGGATAATCTACCAAATGCAGTATCTGCATTTCCTATCATTGTATTGATTTCTTCGTCACGTGAGATGGTGGCTGTGACATTTGACCCCAAATAGCAGAATTGTTGTGTTTGCGGAATTTTGTTAGAATTATGTTACAGAATTGTATGTAAGCTGGTAAATGGAGTTTAATGTAGATACATGTACAACCATCCACATGGGTAGATATAATATGGAACATAATAACACAATGGGCGTGAAAAATATTAGAAAGATAGGTAAAGAAAGGGACCTAAGAGTTATAATAGATCATATAGGTAAAGTGAGTGAGCAAGTTCAGGTAGCAGTGAAAAAGGCAAATGCAATGTTAGATATGATAAAAAAGAAATATTAAACATAGGAGCAAGGAAGTGATAGTCAAAATGAATAAAGCTTTAGTTAGGCCTAGATTGTAGTGCTGTGTACAGGTGTGGAGTCCTTATCAGAGAGGGGATATACTCTTGATGGAAAGAATACAAAAAAAGAGCGACAAAGCTGATAGTGGGATTCCAGTTATGAGGAAAGACTCAGAAAAACTGGCCTACAGTGTCTGAAAAAGAGTAGAATTCGAGGTGATTTAACACAGGCTTATAAGATGATCAGAGGAACGGATAAATTATGCCATAACAAGTGTTTTTTTTGTCAAAATACAACCACCCACAATAACAAGAGGGCATACAAATAAACTAAAGAGAGGTCTAAATTAGATATTATGATTTTTTTTTTTAGGCAGAGAGTGACGAATGCTTGGAATGCATTGCCACAGGAGATAGTGGGGACAGGGACAATTAATGCATTTAAGAAAACATTGGATGTGCACAGCTCTTTTAGCAAGGTAATGTAAATGAAACGGGTTGTATACAGACTTTTCAAAACCAGTATAAAGAAGGGCAGCAGCAGGTAGATTGTTCCATGCAATAAACAGAGGTTTCCTCAGTTGAAGAGAATAAGCAGGAAAACAAAGATGGATGTATACCGCTCGACCTATGTGCCTGTCCTGACATATGGATATGAGTCATGGGCAATGACTACAGCCCAAAAAAGGCAATTACAAACTTCAGAAATGAGGTACCTAAAAAAGGCGGTTCAGGTGACGAAAAGGGACAAGATCCGTAACCAGACAATACGTAGCAATCTTGAAGTTCAACCCCTGCAGACACGAGTGGAGCAGTCCCAACTACAGTAGTTTGGCCATGTCTGTAGAATGGAAGAAAATCGGATACCAAAGCGGTCATGGGAGATCACAAGTCAAGGATGCAGACCCCGAGGACGTCCCAAAGTACGTTGGGAAGACAATATACGACAGTCCCTAAGTGATAGAGGGCTGGATTGGAAAGAGGCCAGGAAAAAGACATCGGATAGAGCAGTGTGGCGTTCTCTTTGGCAAACCTCTACACCTCACGGTAGAAGAGGAGCGACTAAGTAAGTAAGTAAGTAAGTTTAAAGTGATACTTGTTGGAGTTGAGGTACCTTGACTTAGAACAAGTCTTCGTAACACATATAGTCAGAGAGAACAGATCACAAGTCTTGGGCAGATTGTCAATTTCGGACTGCATTTGATGTCCCACAATTACGTCATCAATAATTACGCCCTTTTAGAACGGTCTTTAAAACGGAGAGACGTATTTGTTAATTCAAAATGCAGCGTTTGAAGCAACAGACTCTCACCTGTCTATTACTTTTTATGTTTGAACACCAAGGTAAGATACAATCAATCAATCAAAGATTATCGCTCCTCTACGTACATACACTTTACACCTGGAGAGAGGCAGAAAGAGTACCCACAATCATGAATACTGACTTAACTTAACTTAACTTAACTTCATTAAACTGGTTTATAAGACTCTACAGAGTCTGTATACAACCAGTTTTTTCCACTTTTGAAATGACTGTGATCATCCAATCTATTCTTGAATGCATTAACTGACCCTTGCCTGCCTGTCTGTCTGTCTGTCTATCTTGGGTCGTTAGGCGTTGTCCGCAGGTGTGACCTCCTTTGTTTCATATTTTTTAGCAGGCGAAAATCCGCTGGTCACTTGCCAGGTCAATCCCAGCATCTGTTAACAACCGTTAGATTTGTATACCCTAGAATATACGATCGCCTATTCTTGGGACTGGTGGTGGTGGAAGCGTAAATTAGAGCAAGGTAGACCCGCTGCCTGTCAGGCGCCATTTATGCCGCTCCGCTAACCACATAACAAAGACCTGATGTTACACCCACGCAGTCCCCTTTTTCCTCTCGGAAATATTTACCGTATGATCCAGGTGAAAAAATCCAGGTCTCCATTGTGAATTGATCCCACGACCTCCAGCAGACGAGGCTAAGACCTTACCTCCATTTTTTTTGGATTTGTTCTTGTGCGGTCGCCTTATTTCTAAGGTAGTGTGCGTTGCACTGTGGTTTTTATTTTGCGCCTGTCGGCCCAGTTCATCCGACTTCAGCACGCATTTTATGTAAGGACCTGCTTCCTCCTGCATTTTCTAAGGGTTTGCTTCCCCGGGGTAACGGCCGGTGCTGTGTCGCGGAACAAACTCAGCACCTGCTGGTTGTGAGCCGTGTCACTTAACCACTAGCCTACGCCGCCCCATTACCTCGATAGAACTGGGTTACCCTTCACGATCCCAGGAAGGGATCCTTCATTATCCCAGGATAACAAGGGGAGGTTACGAAAACGTGATCAATATAGCCGTTAAATTATCGTTTCTTCTTACATTAATTCTTTGTAGTCAGAAAGGGGTGTGCCCTGTGGAACTTCCTTGTTGCTGTCACTCTACTTCGTTATTATTTGTTTTTCCTGGAACTCTTCCTTTCCCGTGGATGTATGCTTTTGTTTTGTTGTCAGTTTTCCAGAAACCGACTGTTTCAACTCTTCCACTCCGAAATTATTTTGCATGCTGGGACGGAATTATTCTTCGGTCAGAATTTTAGACAATGGAGTGTGCGTCTTTCATTCTAAATTAAGTGTGGTTTGTTTAATTTAATATGCAAATTTTATGTATCAAATGTGTAGAGGGCTGAGAAATATAATTGATAACTTGTGTATAATAATAAATTACATGAAATTAGTATAGATGAAAATACATTAATGTTAAATGAAAACACAACCAAACAGTATAATCTTCTTCTTCTTCATCGATCAACTGATGCTGTGCTTCTAGTCCGGTGAGGTTCACGAAGGAGACTGTGCGTTTCAGGTCTTCGCCGGTCCCCCACAGCTTTTCGAGCATGGTCGCTCCCCCAGGTCAGACTGCCTCTCTTTGGTCTCCATAGGTAGGGCAGTCCTGCAAAGTATGTTCTGGGGTTTGCTTGGGTGCTCCACAATCGCACGTGGCAGTGTCTCTGAGACCCATTTTGTGGAGGTGTGCCTTGCGTCTACAATGTCCCGTTCTGAGTGTGAAGATCTTTGTCTGCCCATCTCTGTCAAGTTTGTCTATGTTGTCATTTTCTGGCTTGTATTATTTGTGTTGTACTCTTCATTCTGTCCTCATGGATCATTTGATGAGTCTTTGCCTCGTGTGGATGGGTAATCTGCTTGCCGCCACTTTCGACTTTTGCGAGCTCATCTGCTTTCACGTTTCCAGGGATCCCACAGTGGGCCGGAATCCATTGTAGGACTAGATCTGTTTTTTGAGACAGCATTCTTATGGTGTATTTTATTTCATGTGAGAGTCTATCTTGTTTGTGGCTTGAGGTGGCTTGGAGTACACTCCTGGAGTCTGTTAGAATGGCCGTTTTCCTTGTAGCTATGTTTTGTCTGATAAGAATCTGAGTTGCTGCATGAACAGCTCTGAAATTGGTACAGGTCTCTCCTGCTGGTATGGAGTGATTTTCTATGTCGCCATTGGGGCGTGTGCTATGTAGATTCCACTGCTTTCCCCTTCATCGCTCCCCGTGGCAGATCCATCTGAGTACACGTGTGTCCAAGAGTTGCCAGGGTACTGTCTCTTGAGTTCCTGCAGAACGTAGATTTTTTGCTCTGTTGCCGACTGCTCATTTTTCTTTGTTAACCCTGGAACTTCTAATAGAAATTTTGGACCAGTCCTAGCTCCGTGTCGAAGGTTCTGGAATGAGTGCTTCGCAATTTTTGGTTTCAGTTTCAAGGATGTCTGCATGTTTTCTATGGATGTCTTTGGTCAGATGGTTGGGGCTTTTCCTTGGTAGTCTGTTTTTTATTCTTTCTTGGAACTTCTGGTGCAGAAGATGATCAGGTAACCTCTTTAGTTTTTTTCAAATTTAGTGAGCGGTTTAAATTTTCTCCTTAATTCAAGGGGCTCAATATTTGCTGTTTTTCCCAGCTCTGTAATTGGAGTGCTTTTCAATGCCCCAAGGGTAGTTCTGACACCAATATTTTCAACTCGGTCTAGTTTTCCTTTGTTTGTTTTGGCCGCTGTTGACCAAATGCTAGAGACAGTATAACCAAAATATGAACTTATCGAGGTCTAGTTACTGTTGTAGTTATTCAAATTCGTTTCTCAGTCTCAGATCATCAAGATAATCCATTTTAAAAATCACACAATTTCAAATACATCAAATTTTAAGATAAGAAATATAATTAAGAACATTTTAACTGCGGCCACCAATATATTCACAATAACAGAAAATATCACAAATATAAAACTATCTTCCACGACAGTTTCCATGTCATAATACAAATAATAACACCACTTTCCATAACTTATTGACAATTCATTTACATGTTTTCTTTATTATTTTTGCACTTGGGTGTGTGTATCTTGAAACAAGTTTGATGGACCAGGCTGGGGCAACAAACCCTTATCAACACTGTTTAATGTATTGAACATTTCCTCATCACTTTTATAATTTGATAACAAACTAACCGTTTCAAACAACAACTTCACGTTCTATGATATTCAATTATATGGGCGCGCATATGATACAAAAACGTCGGTTGATTTGGCTTGGTCGCAATATGAGACATAAAAGTCTTCTACAGAAGATACTGGAGTGCCAGATTCAAGGGAAGAGAAGGTCGGGGCGTTCAAAACTTACCTTTACATCTCAGGCATGCAGGTGCATTAAAGTACGAACTTATGCTGAAATGAAGCGAACTCAGATCAGGCCAGGTCATCACGTAACTGGTGAGGTAGTTAGAGTACACATGAAGACATCCTCACAACGCCACGCCACCCTTCTCTGTCAGCGGCCGTTTTCTGTGCCTCTTCTAGTCGGAGATTGGTCCATTCTTGTATGTTCTCCTCCCATCTCATTTTGGGCCGTCCTCTTCGTCGTCTGCCTTGCACCTTTCCGTGGAGGATCGTATTTGCAAGACCATTTGATCTCGATATGTGACTGTACCAAGCAAGTTTCCTTTTTTGTGACAGTTGCCAAGAAGTCTTCAAAAGGCACTATTGCGGTTGTAATTCTATCTCGCCTTTCCTCCTCTGTAACTCGATCTTTGTACGTGACATTTGAAAGTCTTCGGAAATATCTCATCTCCAAGGCCTGTATCCTTCGCTGAAGGTAAACTGTAACTTTCCATGTCTCACAAGCAGAGAAGGAATATTGACAGGACCAATGTACTCATTAATCTGATTTTCGTGCTTAATACTAACCGTTTATCTTGCCACATTTTGTTAAGCCTTGCAAGCGCCGCTATTGTCTGTGCTGTTCTGAAGAGAACTGGAGAGGATATAATCAAATAGAGAGACATTCTCAGACAACCTTACTACCATTCACCGGCCTGATCAACCAGATGATGCTGATGATGATGAAAACAATTTCCGATATCAAAGACACTGACTTGTACATTTTCCTTTGCCCTTTCCTTAGTTATCACTCATGAAATTAACGTCAGCATCACTTTCCGAATGACGTGGGATGAAGAAGACGACATACTAATGCACAAAATCTGGTCTGATGTTGGTGTTGGCCCTCTTGATTTAAGCTCCGAGCTTGAACATAGTGATATTGTGCGAGGGGGTTCCCCCAGAAATAATTTTCCAAGTAAGGAGATGTAAAAGGTGTTGGCAAACGTGGAGATGTTGTGTCTTCTTCTTTGCTTCGTCTTCAGACTTTCGTTTATATCGTCTTAGGCTACAAACATTAGCACTCCTACAACTATTAAAACTGCTAGTGATGCTACCACAAATGTTACTACTATTTTTACTATAACTACTATTATTACTATTACTACTAATACTGCTCATACTACTACTACTACTACTAATATTACTGCTGCTATTACTAATACTGCTACTATTACGTCTATTGCTAATGTCATTACTATTGTTACAATTACTAATACTACCACTATTTTTACTTTTACTAATACTACTTAATTACTATTATTATTAATGTTACTACTGTTATTACTAATATTACTACAGAGGTTATTTTTACAAATAATACTACTATTGATACTATTACTACTGTTACTAGTATAATTATTATCACAACTACTGTTTATACTGCTAGTAATACTGATGTAAATAGTATTAATAGTACTACTAATACTACTACTACCACTACTACTACTACTACAACTACTACTACTACTACTGCTACTACTACTACTGCGACTGTTACTGCTAATATGAGTACTACTACAACTTATATTACTACATCTGCTACTACATTCTACGGGACGGTGAGGCTAACGTCTGATCAGGCAAAACAAACTGATCAGAGAATGTTAGCCAGGGTCAGGAGAAATATACTTTCCAAGACCCTCACCTGACCTCCTTGTTGGTCGTCCTGCAAACAGGCTGGTGTCGAGGATAACTGTTTAGCTAACAAGGTGAGATTCGACGTGATCTCCGTAGAAGTGAGCGACACACAGATGAGGTCAAGAATGTCACAACCGCCCGGAGGACCCCGGTCCACCTTTATCAGCACGCTCGGGATGTTAGGAAAGCTACTGCAACTCGTCACGTAACGCCCTTTTCAGGGCGCACATAAGAGTAACCTACTCATTGTGGGCATTGGAAACAACAACAACTACATTCTACTGCGGTCACTATGACTACTCAAAGGCAAGGTCAAGGCCACCGTTCATCGTAGACGATGATGGCATAATTAATTTTGCCAGCCCTATTTTTAGTAAGAATTAACTGCGCTACCTGTTATCCTCACTCTCTCGTCTTGAGCCGCCCGACTCCAGTGGCAAGTCAAGGACAAAACGACTAGGGGGCGACTACGAGATGCAGGGTCTCCGCATCAAGCACCCGTGAAAAAGACGGCGGAGTTTGACGTCGAACCCACACCACCCGATTAAGAGGCCGACGGCTTAACCACTTCTACTACTTCTACTATTACTATTACTGCTACTAATACTACTACTACTACTATTACTGCTACTGCTACTACTACTAATGTTGCTATTACTACTACTACTACTAACACTAACCTTGATGCTACTTTTACTACTGCTAAAAGTATATTACCTATGTTCCAATCCACATCTCTAACTGCATAACACTACCAATGGGTTTACCCTTCCACAGCTCGCTTTCGAAGAAACGTCCCTCCTGGTGACTACGTCAGACACGGGCCAGGCTGCCTGAACAAACAGATGGACCTGCTGGCAGATGAAACCCCCAAAGAAGGACAGTTAAGGAAAGGAAAGGCGGTACACGTAGCTATGATGGCTACAGAACGCGAGGAGGCGCAGCTGACGTGCCATTACTGTGACAAAGATGCTGACTCAGGCATTGAACCTAGTATGTGTGTTGTGCTACAGTATACAAAGAAGAAACGAAGAAAAATAATAAAATCTCATCTAATTTGTCCACCTATCATCATCATCAGGTATCCTGCCGTTTGGCCTTCACGATCATGATACTCCATCCACTTCTATCACATGTGTCGTTTACCATCTCCGTCTTTGATTGTCGCCCGTACCATTATCCCAGGCTGTTCTACGCCTCTCTGTCTGTCTTCCTTTGTCTCTCTTTCCTGCTGTCTTTCCTGTTGTCACGATGTGCTCCAAGCCGCCTCTTCTCATAACATGCCCCCCAAAAGTATGACTGCCTTGTTCTGATCCTTGCATTGAGTTGTCTTCCTGTTTGTGCCTCTTCGAGTGCTGTAGCATGTCTTCCTTGTAGTCCATTGGATTCTTCTGCTAAACCACATCTCTGCTGCTTCCAAAGATCTGAGCGCTTGCTTGCTGATTGTCCATGATTCACTGCCATATGCCATGACTGGCTCCACGTAGCAGCCAAGGACCTCCACCTATATTGCCCATAAAAACATGTACAGGTCATCCTCGGTGACCTGTCTAAGACAAAATCAAAACAACCACTACTAAGTAATGACCAGAAGGTCTTCGACAGGGATAAAAAAAAACGAACTAAAACAACAAAAAGATCCCAACAAAATACAAGGCTGGATTTAACATGAGCAGTTTACCTAAGTAGCCATAGCTGGAGGTGCCAGGAAACGTGTCAGACACGGTATGCCAGTTAGAAAATACAGAGAAATACAAGAAAGGGGTATTTTATTTACGCATGGAAAAAAAATTCGATTTCCAACCGATCATCATCATCGTGTAGCTTGTCCTTTACAGAACGTCGCTCTCACAACAGCCGATCTGTAAGACTGGATATCTGGCAAGAACGTCGCTCTCACAACAGCCGATCTGTAAGACTGGATCTCTGGCAAGAACGTCGCTCTCACAACAGCCGATCTATAAGACTCGATCTCTGGCCAGAACGTCGCTCTCACAACAGCCGATCTGTAAGACTGGATCTCTGGCCAGAACGTCGCTCTCACAACAGCCGATCTGTAAGACTGGATCTCTGGCCAGAACGTCGCTCTCACAACAGCCGATCTGTAAGACTGGATCTCTGGCCAGAACGTCGCTCTCACAACAGCCGATCTGTAAGACTTGATCTCTGGCCAGAACGTCGCTCTCACAACAGCCGATCTGTAAGACTGGATCTCTGGCCAGAACGTCGCTCTCACAACAGCCGATCTGTAAGACTCTCTATCTCTAGCCAGAACTCGCGCCTCTGTTCCTGTAATCTTCATGACCTCCGTGAATTTTTGTGTCCATTGTCTCCGCAGTCTTCCTGTGCCCCGCTCTCTAAGCTCCATAACCTCCAGTATCGTAGTTTCTCTCTCTCTTTTTTTCCTCCGTTCTTTCTCTGCCTCGCTCTCCCTTTCTCTATATCTTTATTTGTGTTTCCTTCCTGCTCTGTTTTACTCATTCTTTCTCTCTTCTCTTCTCTCTCTCACTCTCTTTTCTTGCTTTCTCTCGATTTCCCTCTTTTCTTTTTCTTTACGTCTGTTTTCTCTATCTCTCTCTCTCTCTCTCTCTCTCTCTCTCTCTCTCTTAGTCTCTTGCTTGTTCTGCCTTACTGTATCTTTTCTCGCTAGTCATCTTCTTCTCTCTTTCTCTCTCTCTCTGCTTTTCTATGTTTTTCCTTTTATCTCTTTTCTTCTCTCTCTCTCGTACTTGTTCTGCGTCTCTTTTTCCCTCTTTTTTTTCTATTTTTTTGGGCCCTGCCTCGCACTCTATTTCTCTATCTTTACCTCTCTTTCTCTAGCTCATTCTTCCTTTGTTTTTCTGTATTTCTCTCTCTCTCTCTTTCACTCTTTCTTTTTCTCTCTCTTTGTGTATCTCTTTTTCTGTCTCTCTTTTTCTGTCTCATTCCCCCCTTTCTTTCTCTTTCTCTCTCTCTCTCTCTTTCTCTGTCCCACTCTCCCTATCTCCCATATTATCTCTCTTTTTCTGTCTCATTCCCCCCTTTCTTTCTCTTTCTCTCTCTCTCTCTCTTTCTCTGTCCCACTCTCCCTATCTCCCATATTATCTCTCTTTTTCTGTCTCATTCCCCCCTTTCTTTCTCTTTCTCTCTCTCTCTCTCTTTCTCTGTCCCACTCTCCCTATCTCCCATATTATCTCTCTTTTTCTGTCACATTCTTCCTCTCTCTCTCTCTCTCTCTCTCTTTCTCTGTCCCACTCTCCCTATCTCCCATATTATCTCTCTTTTTATGTCTCATTCTTCCTCTCTCTCTCTCTCTCTCTCTCTTTCTCTGTCCCACTCTCCCTATCTCCCATATTATCTCTCTTTTTATGTCTCATTCTTCCTCTCTCTCTCTCTCTCTCTTTACCTATATTTTTTTCTGTCTCGCTCTACATTTCTCTCTGGTATTCTCTCTCTCTGTTTTCTCTCTCTTTACTTTTATGTCTTTCTCTCATTATCTTCCTTTCTTTTTCTATTTCATCTACTTCCTCTTTTTCATTTCTCTTTCTCTATCTCTCTGTCTCTCTTTCTTTCTCTACCTTTCTCTCCTTCTATTTCTTTCTTTGTTTATGTCACCTACTTCTTTTATCTTTTTGCTTTTTCTATCTTTCCCTTTCAACAATATAGAGCCCCTATCTCAAATAAAGTCATTTGTTTTAAATATTGCTAAGGTCAGATACATTGGTATATTAGGCGCAAAACAATTACAACGCACACCGATTTAGGTAAAAAATTCAACACCAAAAAAAAAAAAAAACCCAGATAAAAGACAACTTAACGTAACGTCTTTTTACTAGTTTAGAAGACTCAGCAGAATCTGTATACAACCAAACAAAAATATAAACATGCGCCGAATGGAACCCACATGAGGAATTACAAACACAAACAAAAATAAACCGAAATATTTAATTTTGATAAATACAGTTTATAAAAATGAAAAAGGACGAATGAAATATTATATCACTTTTCAACTCATCACAATGAAATAATTTTTCAATGAATTCTACAGGTAAAGAACTAACTACGGAGGAGAAATACGAAAGAATGAAATCGATGCTTTGGTTCAAATTATCGCGTGAACGTCACAAAAAGTCGTTTTCTTCTTTTTTTCAGGTGACGTCATTGATTCGTGTGTATGTGTCACAAGAATGGTTTAGCTAATTGTCTATCACACTACGCTTCCTGGGCCTGAAATGAATCATGTTTGTCCGTCACAAGGAATGAAGACCACTCTCTTTGTTCAGCCGTGTGGACAGTCTTTTCTCTTGCTGTGTCCGCTGAAATGGGTTTCTTGCACGGTGATTTGGTTTAAAGTGAGATAGAGACGGCGCATTTTGTCAACCGCACTCTCTGGTTCTAAGCTACGTTTGGCCAGTGGCACGATATTTATCGAGATGACTGGAGATGGCATATGATGCAGATTTTTCCTCACGGTTTACTCCCGAAGCCTTTCCCGTAAACAGGTATCCTACAAGGCAGCGGAGGGGGGATGACATCTAAAATTGTGTGTCGTGCCTTTTCCATAACCACAGGAGGTCGTAGGGACATGACTCAGCGTGCGAGTGAGTTTGAAACCTCACCACCCCGTGCTGTGTTCAGTTCATTATAGTATTGTCTAAATTTCTCACACGCCAATTTCGTGAAGTTCAGCAGTGTCAACTAGACCGTGAAAAACGACACAGGTTTAAGCGTAGTGACATTCATATAGCCGATGTCCAAACCAGGATAATCGGAAAGAAGAAATCACAAAAAACGAACGAATTAACCAGTCCAAATGGAAAACAACACCACGTTTCCGTGAACACAAGTGTAAGTCGTCGACTAGTGTGAATTCCAGGGAAATCCGTGGTCTGGCGGCGTCCATAATGAACCAAAACAGTAGAGCAAGGTCAACCCTCAGCCAGTAACGGCG
Source organism: Ariolimax columbianus (assembly GCA_036924085.1). Lineage (NCBI taxonomy): Eukaryota > Metazoa > Mollusca > Gastropoda > Stylommatophora > Arionidae > Ariolimax > Ariolimax columbianus. The sequence continues at coordinate 63,616,036 of JAVGWX010000017.1, forward strand.
CTATCGTTGTTCGGTGATCAGTGGCCTGAAATAGGAGCGATGAATCGAGCCACTGTAACCTACTAGACAAGTTGTACGAAGGGTTGGGCATTGGATCCCTTACCACTGCATATCCATAATTAGTTGCCTTCAGCGATATGGGTAACGATGTTTTAAAGTACAACAACAGAGTGTTACAACAGAAAAATTGTTGGGAGAAACTGCAGCATAGGACGTACGTTCAGAAAGAAAGAAGGTAATATAATCAAACATGCGCTGAATTGGAACCCACATGCGGAATAAACAGCGGGGAAGACAAAGCGCATTTTGCGAAGAATGATGAAAGAGGAGACCAAGTCAGAAGACTATGTAGAGGTGTCTTATCTAAAGCCAGAGGTGGATATATAAGATTTAGAGAAAATTCAGGAATGATCTGAGAGCTAGCAGTTTTAATGTAGATAAATGTACAGCCATCCACGTGGGTAGATACAATATAGAATATAATTACAGAAT
>JAVGWX010000017.1:63621527-63799534 GCA_036924085.1 Ariolimax columbianus
GGAATAGGAGGATCTTTTAATTGTACGGGTTGATTGACCTTGGGAAGGTATGAGGAGCGAAGTGACAAAAATGTCACTTTTCATGGTAAAAGTATCTGATCGATACTCGCTATTATTACGCTCCAGTTAACCTATCTGTAAATAGGTATATCTCTTTATCCTAGGCTAGAAATGGCAGGAGTGAAGGAAATTGGACAACCCGTATGATTGTGCGAGGCGTGTTTAAATGAAGCCGGACTAAACTGCAAGTGGTGAACGAACATACGTACGATGTGCAAGATGACGTCACTTCTGGTGTAAACAGCACATACCAACCGTCATGTTTGCACAATTGTATTATCCTCCGACTCATAGTTTCCTCAGCAGACCGTTGAAAATATGGCGGGCGTGATACGGAATCCGTCCAGAGTTGATCAACGAGCGGTGATTCGGTTTCTAACAGCTGAAGGATGTCGAACAGTTGACTTTCATCGCAGAATGCAGGAAGTGTTTAGTGACAAAAGTGTGTCGAAGACAACATTGAATAACTGGACACCGCTGTTTAAAAAAGGACGTGAGTTAACGAAAGATCTTCCGAGACCTGGTCGGACGCTTATTGTTGCTCTAACTTGTTGCAGTTTTTTCCAGTTTCATTTGAACACGCCTCGTACAATGAGGTCTTGAACACTTCATCCACAACAGCAATGTATGTTATGTGGCTACCTTCGAGTTGTATGCACTAGGCAGTAGTATCTCAGATCCCTTCGACGTTTCAGGCAGACGACAAACTCCGATTTCTTTACCACCTGGACGTAATTCAGATAAATGATCCGCGCGATATCCAAATGGTAACAACAGACAAGGCCATGAAAGCAACCATTCCCATGGCAACGCCAGACAAGAAAGTGATGGATTTGAATGTGCAGATCTTCACAGTCTGGGAGGTATATTGTTGTTGTTAACTCAACGTTTTTATACTGGTTTAGGAGACTATGCAGAGTCTGTATACAACCGTTCATTTACATTTCCTTGCTCTAAAAGCTATGCGCATCCAATCTATTCTTAAATGCATTAATTGTCCCTGCCTCCATTACTTCCGGTGGCAATATATTCCAAGCATTCCCCACTCTCTACCTTAAACAAAAATATCCTAACATCTAATATGGGCCTTTCTTTAGTAAATTTGTAGCAATGCCCTCTTGTTTCTCTAGGGGGTCGTATTTTGAAAAAAGTGTGTGGTAAAAGAAAACTATTTTCCATTTCTCTCTCTGGTAAATGTTGGATTTCAGAGATGTATGCGCTTCGTATTAGCATTCAGAGGTCCCAAAGAAGGGGGCTGATTTTTGTGGGCGTTAATTGTATCGTTTTTAAATTGCTATTAGTTAGCTAGTTTTCTTTCCACTTGTGCCGTTTAGCGGCGTGGGGAGCTTGAGTCGTCTATCCTGCGCCAAGTGCGTTGCGTCGGTCAATGTGAGCCCTTGTCGTTGCACAATCCCTTTAATGTCATCTATCCACCTACCTCGCGGCCGCCTCCTTGCCCTGTAGCCATATCTACCAGCATTGTAAGCCATCAGTGGAAGATGATGAGGGAGCATTCTCATGACATGACCAAACCAACTTATTTTCTACCTGGAAATGTATTCGGCACAAGACGTAGTGCCGACCATACTTAGAATGTCGTCGTTCTGCTGTCTGTCTCTTCTAGTAACACCGATGACTTTCATCAAACACTTCATTTCACAAGTCGAAATTCTGCTCTCGCACGCCTTTGACACAGGCCATGTTTGGCACTGGTAGCACAAAATTGGCATATATATACTGTTAATCAGCTGTTGCTTTGTTGCCAAACTAATGCTCGGGTGTCTAAGCAATGGGGACAGCTGATAAGCCACCGTAGATGCTTTCTGGCACCTTGTCTCGATTTCCCTGTCGATCCTACCGTCTGCCGAAAAAATACTGCCCAAATACTTGAACTCATGGACTTGTTGAAGAGCAATATCATTTAGATGTTATTTATGGACAAATATTATATTTGAACATTCGGACACTTCCCAATAAACTGTACATCTGAAACTCTGAGGAGAGGATCAAAGTCGACAACAATGCACTATAACGTTGTTGTTGTTGGGAATGCCCACAACAAGTAGGTTTACTCTCTTGTGCGTCCTGAAAAGGACGTTTAGTGGCGAGTTGCAGTAGATTTCCTTACATCCCGAGCATGTGGAAGAAGGTGGACAGGGGTCCTCTAGACGGTTGTACTATGCTTGGCTTCATCTATGTGACGCTCATTACTGCGGGGATCACGTTGATCCCTCACCAAGAATAACAGCCCGTATCCAGGGAGGACTAAATGAAAGTCGAGGTGAGGGTCTTCGCGGTATATTTTGTCTGATCCTAACTAACATAACTGACCAGTATATTTTGCCTGACCCTAACTAACATGCCTGATCAGTATATTTTGCTTGACCCTAACTAACATACCTGATCAGTATATTTTGCCTGACCTTAACTAACATGCATGATCAGTATATTTTGCTTGACCCTAACTAACATACCTGATAGTATATTTTGCCGGACCCTAGCTAACATACCTGATCAGTATATTTTGCCTGACCCTAGCTAACATACCTGATCAGTATATTTTGCCTGACCCTAGCTAACATACCTGATCAGTATATTTTTCCTTGCCAGACGTAAGTTTTCCTTCCCACTCTATAGCGATAATTTGACCTTGATTACTTGTTCCTCAGCGTGGCTACCGGTCCCAATTTCGTCTCCAGCGGACCCTGTCTTGGACCACGGAAGTCAAGTGTATTGAGGCTCCACGGATGTTGTTGGGACAACAAGGGAGTATGTCCGCATTGGATGTCTTCCACGCTGTTTTGTCTTACCTCAGCCGTAGCAAATTCCTGTTGCCGTGCTCCATCGACCATCGTTTCGTCGCAAGATCTGACCTGCCCATCTATGTTTTGCTTTGTCTGCATAGATTACCGCATCATTCACCAAGAACAATCCGCCTATGTCAGAACTGTGGAGATTTTACAAACGTTGGTTCCGTAGAGTGATTCCGACTCAGCGTCTCTCAAGAGAGACTTGGGTCACTCGCAATTTGTGTTCTGGTGATCTTGTGAGCCGCCATGTTTCTGCTACGTAGCACATAGCAATGGGACACAGTGGAATTGAAGAGAGAAGCGCGTATGTTCTGGTCTTGCCAACCATCAAGCGCCGGGTGTCCTGCCTACACGGCGAAGTCTTGTTAGATCAGATTCTAGTGTGACCTACGAAGAGTCAAAAAGGCTAATTAGAGCTAGATACATGACCAAATGGGAAACAGAACATACTGGCTACACAAAAAAGGATGCATATTACCAGTTGAACAGAAGAGAGCAGGTCGTGGTCTTCAGACTTCACACAGGCCACAATAGACTGAGGTACCACCTATTCAACAAATTGAAGATAGGTGGCACTGACGAATGCTCGTGTGGTACCGGGAAAATGACCGCTGAGCATTTGCTGCAAAACTGCCCGACATACGAGGATCAGAGAGAGCAGATGTGGCCATCACCAGTGGCAACACTAGACAAGCTCTATGGCAGTGTTGACAGCCTCAGGATGACCGCTGCTTTTTTCGAAAAAATAATGGTTACTGTCTGACTGTGTACGAAGAAGAAGAAGAAGAAGAAGAAGAAGAAGAGCAGCCGCCCAAGATAGATATGCCCATCGATATTCTCTAATCTCACCCCATCAAGGAAAACTGATCACAATTGGCAAAACAATTGAGCAGCGCTTTGGTCTTCGAAACATTCATTTATGAGCAAAAGAAGAAGATGGAGAAGAAGAAGTAGAAGAAGAAGTCTTTATTTCACATTGTGTTTATCCCGGTGAATATTATTAACTCACATATTCAAAATGTGTGTCACTCAAAAGGAATGGAGTCCCTGTTCATCGTGCGACCAAATGGGCACTCGACGACGTCTCGGTGTGTGTATGGTCAAGAAGATTGATCAAAAAAAGAAGGCAATTCCATGGTATCTGAACATGATGTTGGAAATCTTCACGAGGGGAGTGTTGTGCAGGTTGGTATATAGGTGAATAGGTCGGGTGGTTGTGCGTGGGTTTTTGTATGGTTGGGTTATGAGGATTGGAAAGGGATTTGGTGAGTGATGGAGGAAAAAAGAGATGGAGGGAGTGTTAACTTAACGTATTTATTAGAAGACTCTATAGAGTCTGTATGCAGCCAATGTCTTGGAGGGTGGTTTAACCATCTTAATAGACTCCCACTAGAGCTAATTAGACCCGCAGTCAATTAGGCGCCATCTATAACTGTTCTTAACAAAACACCTGGGGAAAGATACAAATAACTTAGTGAGGGAGGGTCAGAGGAAAAGGGATTGAGAAAGGGAGGTATCTTGTTCTTATTATTCTGCTTCTTCTTTCATCCTCAGAATTCAAATACAGGTTTATAAAATAACCAAGGGAGAGGATAAATTCGATTTTTTTAGGTTTTTTTTCAAAAATACAGCCGTCTATAAGAACAAGAGGACACATCTACATATTAACTAAAGAAATGTTCAGATAAGATGGGAAATATTTGTTTAGTCAGAGAGTGGTTTTAGTCAAAAAGTCGTGAAAACTTGGAATGCATTGCCACAGGAAATAGTGGAGGCATGGTTAATGAATGCATTCAAGAATAGATTTGATGCACATAGTTTGTAGATCAAGGAATTGTAAAATAAACAGGTTGGATACAAACTCTGCAGAGTCGGCTAAACCAGTATAGAAAAGTTGAATTAAATTAAGTTAAGATCAGTTTCCCGGTTTCTCTTACAAAAATATATCATTGTTTGTAAGACGTTTTACTGTTTGATCTTCATACAGCTTGTCTCATATCCGTTTCTCGAGGCCAGTATTGTTCTCTCTTTTCCTGCGTGAGCGTGCAGCTTTGTAGGGTGTGTTCCACGGTCATGATATGCTCCCCACATGGGCACCTGTCATCTGTCCCAATCCTCATTTTGTTGTAAAGATGACCCTTGAGTCTGTTATGCCCAGTTCTCAGTCTGAAGATGATAACTTGCTCTTCTCTAGTTAAGTTAAAGTAGCAGTCTTCTTTTCGGAAGTCGGGGTGTTGATCAGCCCATTTTACCCTGAAGTTGGCTTTAATTATGGTCTTGACCTCATTATATTTGATACTCAGGTCTGTTTGTGGGGATGCTCCTCCACTCTTCGCTAGTTTGTCTGCAGCTTCATTGCCTTCGGTATTGCAGTGGGAGGGAATCCACTGTGAGGGAATGAAGTGAGGGGGTTAATGCTCGGGATATGGAGTGAAAGATTCAGGGATAGAGGGTGTCGGTGAGGAGGACGTATTGATGGAGGGAGGGGTTAGAGAGAGGAAGAGATGGAGGGACTAAGTGAGGAAGGTAGGTATGATGGAGGGAGGGGTTAGAGAGAGGAAAAGATCGAGGGACTTAGTGGAGAAGGTAGGTATGATGGAGGGAGGGGTTAGAGAGAGGAAGAGGTGGAGGGACTAAGTGGGGAAGGTAGGTATGATGGAGGGAGGGGTAATTTTTTTTTTAAATTATTTTTTTTTTTTAACATTTTTTTTTTTTGCGTTCGCCTTATTTCTCTAATCCCCAAGGCGGTGTGCGTTGCACTGTGGTTTTCATTTTGCGCCTGTCGGCCCAGTGCATCCGACTTCAGCATCCATTTTATGTAAGGGTCTGCTTCCTCTTGCATGTTCTAAGGGTTTGCTTCCCCGGGGTAACGGCCGGTGCTGGGGATCGAACCCAGCACCTTGGGGTTGTGAGCCGTGCCACTTAACCACTAGGCCACACCGTCCCCTGAGGGAGGGGTTAGAGAGAGGAAGAGATGGAGGAACTAAGTGAGGAAGGTAGGTTTGATGGAGGAAGGGGTTAGAGACAGGAAGAGGTGGAGGGACTAAGTGAGGAAGGTAGGTTTGATGGAGGGACTGGTTAGAGAGAGAGAGAGAGGAAGAGGTGGAGGGACTAAGTGAGGAAGGTACGTATAATGGAGGGAGGGGTTAGAGACAGAAAGAGATTGAGGGACTAAGTGAGGAAGGTAGGAATGATGGAGGGAGGGGTTAGAGAGAGGAAAAGATGGAGGGACTAAGTGAGGAAGGTAGGTATGATGGAGGGGGACATTTGAGATTAAGGTACGGAGGTAGGTTTGGAGCGAGGAAAGGAATTAGGTAGAAGATAGTGGTGAAGTAAAAGGGAAGGAGAGAGTTATTGCAGGGGGGAAGGAAGTAGAGAAGAGAGTCATGTAATGAGATGAGGGGATGGGGATCGAGATTAGTAAAAGAATAGAGAGGACAAGTTTGTCAAAACGGTTTGGTGTCAGCTAGTCAAGGAGTGAGGATTCATGCTAGGTGGGGAGAGATTGAAGGATGGACTGAGGGATTGTATCAGGAGGGCAAGGGACTGCGTTACGGAGGAAGAGAGTTAGTTACATTGGTTTGCAAAGGAATGTAAGTAAAATAAAGTAAAGTAACCCATAGCATTACTCCCGTAGGGGTGTGAGGTGTTAGCGATCTCACATTTCAAAGGCTCAGCTATTTGAGGACGGTAGACATCTCCTCTCCCTCGCCGCTTTAATTTCCCGGACTGAACCAGTACCCATTTAAGGCTGGGTCGAGCCGGGATCCGTTGCGGTCTGAAAAAACATTACCGCCTATACCTGGAATGAACCCAGGACTACTCAGATGCGAAGTCAGCGCGCTAACCACCTTGCTACGCAAAGGAATGAGTCGACGTTTAAAGAAAGAAATGAAAGAGTTAACAGAGTTTGGGAGTTCATATAGTGTTTTTGATCGAGATAGGTTTAGTTTATTCGAAGAATCAACGTCATTGCACACAGTTTAACCCATACGTGCTCTGACCTTCTCCATATTCTTTGGAGAATCCCAGTACAATGGACTGACTCCGTAGCACCGGCGAGGGTCTCGTAATATATTGGCTAGATTTTTAACATAATTTTCAACTTTGCCCAGACAGTGGCCGTTAATTCTTCTCTTTTCGATTTTCAACGGCTGAGGGATTTTTTAACATGCGCGACAATGTACTCTGATCGCTACTAGCCAGAGATTCGGGGGAAAATACCAGAAAGTCAACGAGAACAAATCCAGATCTGAACCGCGATTTGAACCTGCGACATTCAGCACCCGATGCCGACGTCTTACCTCGAGACCACTCAGTCCCCGATTGAGAGAAAAAAAACTATAAAACTCATTCAACACGTTGGGATCAAGATGCTGAGCAGGGCATGTGCTGCAGTGGTCAGCGACCCATAGCTGACTGCAAGCGTCAGGGCCTGCAAACCAGAGCTGCCAAGACCCTTCTACACCTCCTGGATAACAGGCTGCAGCAAAGCAGGGGGACTTACTTACCTACTTCCCTTGTCCAAGCACCAGGTCATATCACGTTCATCCAGTGTTCAGCGCAGAGCAGAGGGGCTTACTTAGTTACTTCCCTTGTCCAAGCACCAGGTCATATCACGTTCATCCAGTGTTCAGCGCAGAGCAGAGGGGCTTACTTAGTTACTTCCCTTGTCCAAGCACCAGGTCATATCACGTTCATCCAGTGTTCAGCGACTTGAATTGACATGTCGTCCGAATTCTGCATGTCGCTCTCGTCACATGTATCCGGAAGGCTTGGACAAATCAGATGACCCGGATCTTATATATGTCACATGTATCGGCATCTGAGATCGCATTTCTTCATGGTCTTCCTGCATCGTGATACGCCAGTTGGAAGTCTATTTATTGTATTCCAAGTCGAGTAGGGTAAGATGTCCAGGGACAGGTTCCACTGAAGCTCAATCCCTGGGTCCTGTATCATTTCATGCCATAATTCTTCCTCTCTTCTTTGTTCGTTCTCAATCTCCCGCTACCAAGCCCTGAAAAAATGATTTGCAAGTAACAGAATGAAGTCCAGAGAACGGAATGCGTTGTGTCATGGTTTACAGCTTGACTGCGATATGTGCACCTTTCGATCCAACACATCCGACTTCAGCAAGCATTATTTAGTACGGGTTTCCCTCCCTCTTCGATCCCTTCTCCTTAAGCCAGTCTGCTCTGTTGCAGCTTGTTATCCAAGATCACCGCGTGGAGATGTAAAAGGGTCTAGGCAGCTCTGGTTCGCTGACCCTGACGCTAACAGTCAGCTATGGGTCGCTGATCACTGCAGATCATGGGCTGATCAGCATCGTGATCCCATGCCATAATTCAGTGTGACGCCTTTCAGGGCTTGACTATGTGGGCTTTGTTGATTTAAGGAAACTATACCTAGGTTTGAGTTTTCTTATCTGCTCCTAGTGTCCTAACATTGGATGTCTTTGGTCGTTTTCCTCTTTAGCCGGTTCAATTTCAGAACAGACTGGCTAAGGAGAAGGGATGGAAGAGGGAAGGTTAATCGAGTACCCAAAAATGCTTGATGGAGTCGGATGTGTCAGAATGAAAGTCGCAATTACCGCAGTCAAGCTGTAAATTACGACACATCGGAATCCTTTCTCCTGATAATACTCTGCTATTTGCAAAGCTCTTTTCGGGGCTATGTAGCGTGAGATTGAGAACGAACCAAGAAGAAACATAAAAAGATTCAAATCGTTGAAGCGATACATCTGCTAGGTAGACATATTTCATAAAACCGAACAGCTGAGACGGATTTGGCTTTTATGTACAACATTTCACATCATTTTTAAATTCCAAAGTTGTTTGCAGTTTGTTCATGCGTTTCCTAGCGGAAGTTTAGAAATTTTACTTTTCATTTCAAGGAGAGTTTCTACGACCAATACGTTTCGTTGTGAAAACGGTCGATTTTTCTCAAGCTGGAATTCCATAAAATGTTTGTTGTTGCAACGACTCAATCTTGTTAACCTGGACAGCAGAGTTCCTGTAGTGCAAGCTCTTGACAAGATTGGAAGCAGCTGTGATGACGAACGAGTCTATCTTTCTGATGACGCACCTACAGTGCCATTGTCTACGAACGTTAGCTCTATCCCAACAAAAATACAAGAATGTGATTCCCATCTCAGTAATACTAGGAAGTTGACTAACGTCTGGTCAGGAAAAACATACTGATCAGAAATTTTAGTCAGGGTCAGTTAAACATACTGATGAGACATGTTAGTCAGGGTCAGGTGAAACATACTGATCAGACATGTTAGTCAGGGTCAGGTAAAATATACTGATCAGACATGTTAGTCAGGGTGAGGTAAAATATACTGATCAGACATGTTATTCAGGGTGAGGTAAAATAAACTGATCAGACATGTTAGTCAGGGTCAGGTAAAATATACTGATCAGACATGTTAGTCAGGGTCAGGTGAAACATACTGATCAGACATATTAGTCAGGGTCAGGTAAAACATACTGATCAGACGTGTTAGTCAGGGTCAGGTGAAACATACTGATCAGACATATTAGTCAGGGTCAGGTAAAACATACTGATCAGACATATTAGTCCGGATCAGGTAAAATATACTGATGAGACATGTTAGTCAGGGTCAGGTAAAACATACTGATCAGACATGTTAGTCAGGGTCGGGTAAGACATACCAAGACCCAACCTCGGCTTCCTCGCACCCCTCACTGGAAACGAGCTGTTGTTCACGACAGCCTGGCTAACGAGGTGTGGGATCGACGTGTCCCGTAGTAATGAGTGACACTCAGCTGAAGCCAACGCATAGCACAACCGCCTGAAGGACTCTGACCCATCTTCATCAGCACGCTCGGAATGTGAAGAAAGCTATAGCAGACTTAACGTCAATTTCAGGGCTTACAAAAAAGAGTTTGCCTACTCATAGTGGACATTGACAACAACGACAACCTCAAAAATAGAGAAGCAAACAGAAACCTGCAGATAAAAGGACAAGGACAGAAGCTGGAAAACAGTACAACTCGAAAATACCTAGATGTAAAGTTGGATCGCACGCTGTTCTACGCGATACACTGCCATAAAGCAGTGGGGGTGGGAGGGGGGGGGGGGGGTGGGGGGGGTGGCGTGGTTAAGTGACACGGCTCATAACTTGAAGATGCTGGGTTAACTTCTCCATCACCTCACCGGCATTTTTCTTATTAATAGATACACTTTGTCTATAACAAAATCAGTTTATTCTTCCGATATTATGCCATTTTAGACGCTCGTACTGTTAGGCGGTGTTAGATGAGATAGGACGGAGTTGTGACGTAAGCAGGCAAAATGGCTGCCGGCACTGAGGCCTTTTACTAAAGATGGCCGTGACTCAGATCACCCGATGATCTGACCAAACGAAGAAGAAAAAGAAAAAGGTATGGAAAACTGACAAGTGGAAGTAGGTGGATAAACAAACACATGAAGAATAAATAAAAAAGAAAGAAAAGAAGAAGAAGAAAAAATAGTATTGTAGCAAAGAAAGACGAAGAATGGAAGAGGAAGATTAAGAAGAAGAAAATGAAAATGAAGAAGAAGAAAAAGATTTAGAGCAACGCAAGACGAAAAATATTAGAAGAAGAAGGAGAAAAAGAAGAAAACGAAGAAAAACAAAAAGATTTAGAACAACAAAAGACGAAAAATTGAAGAAGAAGAAGAAGAAGAAGAAGAAGAAGAAAAAAAGAAGAAGAGGAGGAAAATGAAGAAGAAGCAATACATTTGGAGCACTGAAAGACCAAAAATTGCAGAAGTAGAAGAAGAAGAAGAAGAAGAAGAAGAAGAAGAAGAAAAAAAAAGAAGAAGAGGAGGAAAATGAAGAAGAAGCAATACATTTGGAGCACTGAAAGACCAAAAATTACAGAAGTAGAAGAAGAAGAAGAAGAAGAAGAAGAAGAAGAAGAAGAAGAAGAAGAAGAAGAAGAAGAAGAAGAAGAAGAAGAAAAAGAAGAAGAAGAAGAAGAAGAAGAAGAAGAAAAAGAAGAAGAAGAAGAAGAAGAAGAAGAAGAAAAAGAAGAAGAAGAAGAAGAAGAAGAAGAAGAAGAAGAAGAAGAAGAAGAAGAAGAAGAAGAAGAAGAAGAAGAAGAGGAAGAAGACTTAGAAGAAGAACAAGGATTTTTAAGGCAATTCTCCAATCTATCTTTAGGTCAACGATCTTCAAAACCCACAGTAAACTAGACAAGTTGGTTCGTCGCCCAGGAGATGAGATGGAAGAGCCTGTCTGTAACATCTCCTGTACCAACTTCACCCTGAAGATGAAAGATGTTGTCGCTGGTGGCCCAAGCACGGTCAAGATAAAGGTGTTTGTACTTAACGTCGGCGACTCAGCGGCATTAGAATGCCCCAAGGCACCGAAGGATATGCCTGTTGCTTGGATAAACGGAACGAGGTAGGGTCTATCCGTTGCTTTACCATTATATATCTATCTATCTATCTATCTATCTATCTATCTATCTATCTATCTATCTATCTATCTATCTATCTATCTATCTATCTATCTATCTATCTATCTATCTATCTATCTTTCTGTCTGTCTGTCTGTCTGTCTGTCTGTCCGTCCGTCCGTCCGTCCGTCCGCCCGATCCCCCCGCCCGCCCGCCCGCCCGTCCATCCATCTATCCATCCATCCATCCATCCATCCATCCATCCATCCATCCATCCATCTATCTATCTATCTATCTATCTATCTATCTATCTATCTATCTATCTATCTACCTATCTATCTATCTAACCATCTAGCTATCTATATATGTATATATCTATATATCTGTCTATCTACATACCTATCTATATCTATCTATCTATCTATCTATCTATCTATCTATCTATCTATCTATCTATCTATCTATCTATCTATCTATCTATATATCTATCTATCTATTTATCTTTCTATCTAACTCAATATCTAAATAAGAAACTAACTGTTTGACAGACTGGCTAACTAAATTACTAAATGTGCAACTCACCAACTAATTGACAGACTTACAGACTAAATAACTTACTAATTTATTAACTGACTGACAAACTTACTAATTTATTAACTGACCGATTGACTGACTAACGTACTAATTTATTAACTGACTGACTGACAGAATGACTAACTTACTAATTATTAACGGACTGACTGGCAGACTGACTAACTTACTAAGTTATCGACAAGCTGACAGAATGACTAACTTACTAATGTATTAACTAACTAACGGACAGATTGACTAACTTACTAATTTATTGACAGACTGTCTAACTTACTAATTTATTAACTTATACACTAAATGACTGACAGACTGACTAACACTGATTTATTAACTAACTGATTGACGGACTGACTAACTTACTAATTTATAAACTAGCTCACTAATTGGTTGACAGACTAACATACTGACTAACTTATTAATATATTAACTTATACCCTAAATGATTGATAGACTGACTAACTTACTAATTTATTAACTAACTAACTAACTGACCGACTGACTAACTTATTTATTAATTAACTCACTAGCTGACTAGCAGACTTACTATTTTATTAACTATTTAAATAACTGACTGACTAAATGAATGACTAACTACTTAACTAAGTAGCTAGCTAACCAGTGAAATTAAATCAAATCGCTTAAAAATCAGTTTTTTTGCCTTACCTTTCCCAGAGTCCTGATTCGACCTTGGCTGAAAGGTCAAACCGATGGGCGTGTCAGTATAGACGAGAGCAACACATTCCACATCTCCAGTGTTCGACTGACCGACGCAGGGCATTACCTGTGTGCTGTAGGTGGTAGGGTCCTTGGCCGAGTAATGGTAGGTGTGGAGCCTATCCCTCTGGAAGCCCGGACATGGCGCTTTGCGTGGTATTTGATGTGCTCGTATCCGTTCGATTTTGCCCTTTTTATGTTCTTTCTTCACGCAAGGCACGTTGAAAGAAATAAAGTTTTGAATTATGATCTACTTGAAAACCTAGAGGAAGGGAGTGTTGAATCTGGCAGTAGTGATGCTGGCAGTAGTGTTAGCGATATTAATGTTAATCGTAGCAATATCTACAGTAGAGGTACAATCAGCAACATCATCACGAGTGCAAGCAACAACAACAATGTGGGTGCAGGTAGAAATGTTAATTGAGGCCTGGGGTTTTAACCGATTGTAAGCAGAAAACAGCCTTTGGTAGAATGCGCTCGATGGTGTGGGAACGTCGTGGTATCAGCGCCAAGACCAGACTCAGTCTGAGCAATCAGCGCAAGATTGTCATGCAGTGGATACCTTCTCACTGTGGAATACCAGGAAACGAGAGAGCAGATCGACTGGCAAAGGAGGCTGCTGCAGACGAGCAACCAGATGTGCCAGTTACATACCAGCAGAAGATAAGGATGATCAAATCAATCAGAAAGCCACCAACAGAAGATAAGGATGATCAAATCAATCAGAAAGCCACCAACAGAAGATAAGGATGATCCGATCAATCAGAAAGCCACCAACAGTAACACCAGACGATTACCATAACATGAACAGACAAGAGCAAACTGTTGTGTTGCGCCTTAGAACAGGACACAACCGACTCCGCAGCCACATGTACACAAAAATGAAGATTGGCAACTCAGCCATGTGTACATGCGGACAGGCGCTCCAGACAGCAGAGCACATACTGCAAAACTGCCCCGAATATGATATACAGAGAAAATCTCACTGGCCAATAGAAACAACACTGGAAGAGAAACTTTATGGACCTGTATGTGAACTACAAAAGACAGTGAAGTTTATACAAGAGACAACATTGCAGATAAAGACAATATTTTAAAGCGAACGAAAGAAGAAGCAGAAGAAGAATAGGAAGAAGAGAGAGCGAAAGAAAAAGAAAAAGAAGAAGGAGAGGAAGTAGAAGAAGAAGGAGAAGAAGAATAGGTAGACGAAGTCTACCGTGTTGCCATAATTCAGACCCAACTCTACGTCTGCGAAAGCTGGACTGTTTGCTCTGGACATGCAAGGCGGTTAAACCACTTCCACACAGGTTGTCTAAGGTGAATGATGTTCGTCCATCACATGTGATGAAGACCACTATCTTTGTTCAAGCCGTGTGGACCGTCTTCTCTCTAGCTGTGTCCGATGAAATGGGTGACTTTCACGGTGATTTAGATTATAGTGAGGAAGATACTGTGCCCTGTGTCAACCTCACTCTCTCGCCCTGAGCTACATTTGGCCAGTGGCAAGACATTGTTGAGACGACTGGAGATAGCACAGGATGCATATTTTTCCTCCGGGTTTACTCGCGAAGCCTTTCTCGTAAACATGTATCTCGCAAAACGGCGAAGGGAGGGATGGGGGGAGAGGGATGTAATCTATCATTGTGTGTCTTTTCTTTCTAATAACTACAAGACGACGTAGGGACATCACTAAACGTGTGAGGGATGTTTGTTGCTCATCTTTCTAACCGGGCAGGGCGCAATCTCTTCTGCCGACGTGTTCTAGCCCGTTATAGTCCCTATTCATTTCGTAGCCACACCAAAACTGACGCTGTCTGCAGCTAGGGCGACGTGCGATATTCTCGTCAAGTTCATCCGTGTGCACTGGACCGCGAAAACACGCTACAGGTTTAACCTGAGGCGAATACTTCACATCTGATGACAGGATTTTGTTACTGACATCGAGGTTCTCTCGAGGGCCGGCATGCCCAGCATCCATGCACTGTTGCAAAACAACTAGGATGGCACGGTACGCTCCTACGAATGTCCAGACGAACGGCTCACAAAAAAGCTTTTCTACGGTGAGCTGAGGGAAGGATGGCACGCGGCAACATCCATTGAAAAGAACAAAACAAAGGAAGTCTTGGATGAATTAAAGATACAAAGAGAACACATTAACGTAATTAGACCCAGAAAGTTCAGAAATTGTGGTCAGACCTTGCTGAAAACAATATTAAAAGGAAAGTTTAAGAGCAAACGCCAAAGCTAAGGAATGACGTAATTGGGATAGCATCAATAGATGGGCATGGCAGGCCGGGTACACTGGACCGTGAAATACGAAACAGGGTAACCGAAATACTATTTCAAATGGCAATGACAAAGCCAGGATAATCGGAGGGAAAACACCACAAAATGAATGAACGAACTAATCTAAATGGAAAACAGCAACGAATTTCCTTGGACACAAGTGTAAGTCGTTAACTAGTATGAATCCAGTCAAATCCGTGGTCTGGTGGTATTCCTGCTGGACTAAAACACTAGAGCAAAATTAGATCCGCGGCCTGCTAGACGCCATATTTGCTGATTGACAAGGAAACGGCTGACAGGTTGTACCCTCAAGGCAAGTGATAGAGAACGTTCGGGATCAACTACAACTGACCTTTGATATGGAGGTTGAACCTGAACTGCTCTTCTTTAACAATTTAAGTTCTTGTGAGAGTTTAAATATCAGAATGCGTTACGTTTATAGTGCATTGTGTTCTCGCGCCCTTGTTTGAATTGTTACGTTTTTGTGAAAGTTTAATCAATAAAAAGAGCATAAATAATATTGTCTATGGTTTTTATGTTCTTGAATTACATTTTACGAGGTATGTTCAAATTAAACCGGACCAAATTGCAACAAGTGAACATACGTACAATGCGCATGATGACGTCACTTCTGGTGTAAACATCACATACCAACCGTCAAGTTTGCACAATTTTAATATCCTACGACTAATAGTTTCCTCAGTAGACCGTTTAAAACATGGCAGGTGTGATACGGAATCCGTCCAGAGTTGATCAGCGAGCAGTGAGTCGGATGTTTATAGCTGAAAGACGTCGACCAGTTGATATTCATCCTAGAATGCAGACAGTGTACGGTGACAAAAGTGTGTCCAAGACAACAGTGAAGTAGTGGACAAGGATGTTTAAAGAAGGACATGAGTTAACGCTACAAAATGCGCCTGACCTAGTTTCGGAAAATCTTTCGTTAACTCGCGTTAGCAAGAAACTGAAGTATCGAAAGATGTGTTCACAATGGGTACCTCAGTTGCTGATAAACCAGCATAAGAAAGGACACACGGGATGGAGTTTGAACCACTTGCTGCAAGACGAAGATGAGGGTGATTCGTTCTTTTCGCACAGTGGCAGGTGAACATGCCTCGGTCAAAATTCTTCAGCAGTTAAAAACCGAATCTCCGCTCACTGATCAACTCTGGACGGATTCCGTATCACATCCGCCATGTTTTTAATGTTCTGCTGAGGACACTATTGAGTCAGAGGATAATGCAATTTTGCAAACTTAACGGCTGGTATGTGCTGTTTACACCAGAAGTGACGTCATCATGCCCATCGTACGTATGTTTGCTTGTTGCAGTTTGGTCCGCTTTAATTTGAACACGCATCGTATGTTCATTTAACAGTTTATCTATACAGCATAAAAAATGGAAATGGAAAACGGCCCATAAAAGCGATTCTATTGCTCCTAGAGTCTGCCATGTGCTACTTCGTCTCTTTCATTGCTGAACGTATCAACGACAGAGCCTGAACTGTGTAACTTCCGCTGCAGCTCCTAAATTTTCCCATAACATTCTGTCAGGTAGCTATTTACAACTGGGTCGACTGGGAAATGCGAACGGTCATACCTTATGCGATCTGCCAATCCGACCCCGACGTGAATATTGTTTTCACACTTTTATCCAATCCTTATTTCCTTCTCCATGCCTCTATCTGTTGCATGTCTTTTCCTATTTCCAGTTCGGCGCATTACTTCTACCATATCACCATTTTGGCCGTTACCGACCTCTCCGTCTCTTCATCCACTTTCTACGCCATCTTGGCATGTCACTTCCGCTTGCTAGTTTCTCCCCCTTGCTTTCTGACCTCTGACATGTCCACAGACGATCAGACCTGTACACGATATCGTGATATCCGGTTACGTACCCTTTCTCGCTCCTTTATGCATCCATCCCTTCATCTATGAGTCGCTAGATCATTTTTGTTGTTCGTTGTCCCTGATGAGAGGCATTTTGGTCGAAACGAAGATTTGGCTTCTGTTTTCTTTCTTTAGCGTTGTATCGAATCATACCTTTAAATATTTATTGTTGTCTTTTTCTGAAACATCCAAGTGTCCCTATGTTCAATACCTTGATCATTTTTATGTTATGTTATCATCACAAAAACACTTGTTTACCAGGCCTGTGTCCTCAGCACTCTTCTTTGCGGCAGTGAGACATGGTCTACCTAGATGCACTAGGAGAGACGGCTAAACAGCTATCACATGAGGGGCCTGCGCAGAATCCTGGGGGTTGGGTGGCAGGACAAGATCACCATGGCAGAGGAGTGGGGGAGAACAGGCCCTGTCACAATCTTGTCCATGCTTAGTCTTTGAAGGCTCCGATGGCTGGGACATATTCGAAGGATGGATGATGGCAGAATACCAAAATATCTTCTCTATGGGGAATTACAGTTGGGGAAAAGGTCTCGGGGCCGGCCACTACTTCGGCACAAGGATGTATGCAAGCGGATATGAATGACGCAGGCATCGATATGGAATCATGGGAACAGGACGCCATGGATCGTATTACATGGAGGGGCAGGATTAAGCATGGAATACAGACAAAGGAGATACTGATTGCTGATAGGCTAAAGACTCAGAGTTTGAGAAGACACGCCACATCATGCGATGCCGCAAACGGTCCTGGCATTTCTTGCACATACTGTGGAAGACGCTTCTCTGTCCCGATTGGTCTTACGAATCACATTCGTTATCATCATGGACTGTAGTTGCATACCTTTTCAAAGCAAAATTACTATCGTCTGACAAGACGGAAAGCGCTAATAGATATCAACAGTGAACTTTGACCCTATTAGATATGCACAAACGTACGATTGAGATGTGAGAAATGCTGGTGACGAAGTGTGGCAGGAAAAATAATCCGCCTCACAGTTCTCAACAGCACGCGGAGGAATATAATAGGGACTACATCGGTTAACTACGATATTGAATACTTTGCACGTTGACTCTAGATAGTGATCATCATCATGTAGCATGTCCTTTATAGAACGTCGCTCCCATCACAGTCTGTCTGAAAGATACTCGTTCCCTTTGCCAAAACTCTAGCCTCTGCCACAGTCATTACCAGGCATTCCTGGATATCTTTGGTGCCATCGTCTTCTAGGTCTACCCCTTCCTCTTTTACCTGGCACCATACCTTCCATCGCCGTTCTATCAAGACCGTTGTGTCTCTCGATGTGACCAAAGTATTTGCATTTTCTAGCCAAAATGGAATTGATAAACCAGTTCTCCTCTATACTCAACTCTTGCCGAATGTCTAAATTTATCTAGATAGTACTGCAAAATATTCATGCCCCTTTGCGAAAATCCCATTTGAGATCCCATCTTGGCCCGAATGCCAAGTGAAAGGCTTCCAAAGAGGATCCTGTATAGGGAACTGGGTGAACGAGAACGATCAAAAGGATGTTCAAAAAAGGGTTTAAGGGACAGTCTGAAGGAGTCTCTTAAGTGCTGTCAAATAGACCTTAACACCTGGGAGAACATGGCTCGAAATCGCTAAACGTGGAAAAATGCGGTCATTAACGGCGTTGAACTCAGCGAGGGTCTCCGTATCCAGGCAGCCCGGGATAGACGTGCAATCAGGAAGTCTAAAGCAGAGAGAATATCAGAAAAATCAGAAATAGCAGTCAACTGCTGGCTACGTTTGCCAGGCGTGTCAAAGAAAGATCTTTTCAGGTTCAAATTGGCTTGATCAGCCATGAGCGCACACACATACTCAAAGTTGCATTATAACATGTGATGATGTTGGAGGACCTCATCGACAACCATGAACGAATTATTATTATTATTACTACATTGAAGTAGGTAAAAATAAAGTAGTAAAATAACCCATAGCATTACTGCCGTAAAGGGTGTGAGGTGTTAGCGATCTCACATTTCAAAGGCTCGGCTATATGAGTGCGGTAGCCATCTCCTCTCTCTCGCCGCTTTTACTTCCCGGACTGAACAGGTACCAATTTAAGGCTGGGTCGACCAGGGATCCGTTGCGGTCTGAAAAACGTTACCTCCTCAACTGGGGAATGAACCCAGGACCACTCAGATGCGAAGCCAGCACGCTAACCACTGCGTTACGCGGCTTCCTTAAAATTGAAGCACCGAAGATAAAGTAGTTTGGACATTTGACAAGGATGATCTATGATCAAGCTGCAACGAATTCATACTGCATGCAGGTTTCAGCACTACGAGCAAGAAGTCGACCACGACTACGATGGATAGAAGGCATCAAAGAAACACTCCAAAAGATCAACATGTCGGCAGCACAATCTTCCCACCTAACGTAAACCAGAAGGGGATCAAGATGCTGAGCAGCGCATGAGCTGCAGTGGTCAGCGACCCATAACTGACTGCTAGCGTCAGGGCCAGCGAACCATAGCTGCCAAGACCCTTCTACACCTCCACGCGGTGATCCTGGATAGCAGGCTGCAGCAGGGCAGACTGGCTAAGAGGAAGGGATCGAAGAGGGAATGCTAACCCGGTACTCAAAAAAATGATTGCTGAAGTCGGATGTGTTGGACCGAAAAGTGCAAATATCGCAGCCAAGCTGTAAACTATGACACAACGCATTCCGTTCTCTGGACTACATTCTGCTACTTACCCTTTCAGGGTTTGGTAGTGGGAGATTGAGAACGAACGAAGAAGAAGAAGAAGTAAACCAGAAGTCTACGAATTCATCCTCTCTGCGACGCTGCGAGGCAAGAGGAGCAGGGCACGGGCAGAAGAAGAGAATTATTCTTTTCCACCCAGCTACCACGCTTATGTAAAATAAGAAAAGAAAGAAAAGAAGTCTGTAAAAATCAAAACGACTCAGCAAATGAGTCACAAAATCAGATATTGGACGCCCATGCTCCCAATTGCACTAACTATCGGTGTGCACTTCTCAGAAAGAAGTCGGTTACAAATAGTAATCGTTTTGAAATGAAGATAAGAGTGCTTGCTTTTGTATTAGTGTCTGCGCACTTATAATTTGGTATCGATATGTACCGGTGAAATCTATCAATTCCATGATGAAAATGTTAATGGCGTGATTATGTAGCCCAATTATTGTATGAGCCGTGTTCAAATGAAACCGGACCTAACTGCACCAAGTGAACATACGTTCGCATGGAATGATGGCGTCACTTCTGGTGTATACAGCACATACCAACCGTCAAGGTTGCAAAATGTCATTATCCTTTGACTCATAGTTTCCTCGGGAGACCGTTTAAAACATGGCGGGTGTGATACGGAATCCGTCCAGAGTTGATTAGTGAGCGGTGATTCGGTTTCTAACAGCTGAAGGATGTCGACCAGTTGACATTCATCGCAGAATGCAGGCAGAGTATGGTGACAAAAGTGTGTCGAAGACGACAGTGAAGAACTGGACAACGATGTTTAAAGAAGAACGTAAATTAACGAAAGATCTTCCGAGACTATATTGTTCCTTCAGAAGACGTTATCGTCAAAATTGATGCAGCAATTCGGGTGGACCGTCGCCGGAGCTTACGTTCGCTAGCAGAGGAATTCGCTGTGTCGCAAGTAACAGTTTAAATGGTGGTGAGCAAGAAACTGAAGAATCAGAAAGTGTTCACAATAGTTACCTCGGTTGCTGATAAACCACCAAAAGGTAGAACGCATGGGATGAAGTTTGAACCACTTGATAAAATACAAAGAGTAGGGTCATTCGTTTCCTTTACCCATAGTGGCAGGTGAACACGCCTCGGTCGACATCCTTCAGCAGTTAGAAATATAATCACCGATCGCTGATCAACTTTGGACGGATTCCGTATCACACCCGCCATGATTTAAACGATCTGCTAGGGGAAACTATGAGTCGGAGGATAATGACATTTTGCAAACTTGACGGTTGGTATGGGCTATATACACCGGAAGTGACACCATCATTTGATGCGTACGTATTTTCACTTAGTGCAGTTGGGTCCGGTTTCATTTGAACACGCCTCATACTTTATTTTAGCAGTTTCTCGCTCGTCAAGTTTTCGTTTATGAAATGTAAGTTTGATAATAGTTGCAATCAGTCTAGGTTTGTGTGTTTACGCTATGCTTTGTTCTTTAAAATGTGGATATATTGAAAAATGAGTCGAGTCTTGTGGAAAGACTGGAAGACTATTAAAGAAGTCTTGGAGATATTGTGAGTACAAAGAGAACAAATACATGAGATTAGAGTCTGGGAGTTAAGGTATTTTGGTAATCAATAAATAAGTTAAGGCTGTGTCGGTACTGAAGGTTATCGCGCGATATGAACAGAAATAAGAAACGGCTCAGTGACCGCAATATTACAAAGAACAAAGGAAAGCACGTTACTGTCGCAAGGTCTTTGTCATGCGCATAGAGCATACGAAAACAGTTAACAAATCACAACAAAAACAGCACATGATGTATACGAGGTGTGGGGACTGTGTAGTCTCGAGTTAAGACGTCGACCTTGGGTGATAGAGGGAAGTGAAGAGACAACACATGGAAGTGAAGAGACAACACAGGGAAGTGAAGAGACAACACAGGGAAGTGAAGAGACAACACAGGGAAGTGAAGAGACAACACAGGGAAGTGAAGAGACAACACAGGGAAGTGAAGAGACAACACAGGGAAGTGAAGAGACAACACATGGAAGTGAAGAGACAACACAGGGAAGTGAAGAGACAACACAGGGAAGTGAAGAGACAACACAGGGAAGTGAAGAGACAACACAGGGAAGTGAAGAGACAACACAGGGAAGTGAAGAGACAACACATGGAAGTGAAGAGACAACACAGGGAAGTGAAGAGACAACACAGGGAAGTGAAGAGACAACACATGGAAGTGAAGAGACAACACAGGGAAGTGAAGAGACAACACATGGAAGTGAAGAGACAACACAGGGAAGTGAAGAGACAACACAGGGAAGTGAAGAGACAACACAGGGAAGTGAAGAGACAACACAGGGAAGTGAAGAGACAACACAGGGAAGTGAAGAGACAACACAGGGAAGTGAAGAGACAACACAGGGAAGTGAAGAGACAACACAGGGAAGTGAAGAGACAACACAGGGAAGTGAAGAGACAACACATGGAAGTGAAGAGACAACGCTGAAAGGAAAAGGAAAAATAAAAACTCAGTAGAGAGTTATTATTCCAAGGTCGCATCAACCTAAAGTCAGACATGACTGAAATGGGGCTACTATAATCAGACATGACTGAAAGTTGGCTACTATAATCAGACATGACTGAAAGTTGGCTACCAACTAACTAATATATGTGGCCTGATCTATATCTGTCATTACATTTTCTACTGCTATTTCGTCTAGTCCTGCTGATGTCTTTTTCTTTAGTTTCAATATGGTCTTTTGGATTTCTATACTACCTGGTGGGTCCAAGCTCAAGGTCTCCTCTGCTGTTTGGATGTTTGGTGTTTATTGTGGTGTAGTTCTGTTTAGGTTTTCTTTGAAATTAGTCAACACATCGTTTCTGTTGTTCCTCCGTTGATGTCAATATTTTCCTTTGTCTGTCTTTGATTGATTTGTCTGTTTGTGTATTTCAATTTGCCATTTTCTTTGTTAACGAGTAGAGATCTCTGATATTTCTCTCACTCTTTCCTGCTTTCGCTGCGCAGTTTTAATGCTCTTTGTCATATAATGAGGTCAAGACCATAATTAAAGCCAACTTCCGGGTAAAATGGGCTGATCAACACCCCGACTTCCGAAAAGAAGACAACTGATATAACTTAACTAGAGAAGAGCAAGTCATCATCTTCAGACTGAGAACTGGGCATAACACACTCAATGGTCATCTTTACAACTAAATGAAGATTGGGACAGATGACAGGTGCCCACATGGGGAGCATATCATGACCCTGGAACACATCCTACAAAGCTGCGTGCTTACGCAGGAAAAGAGAGAACAATACTGGCCTCGTGAGATAGATATGAGACAAAACCTGTATGGAGACGAAACAGCCTTACAAACAACGGTGTCCTTTGTAAGAGAAACCGGAACCTTGATCTGAGGATGAACGAAGAAGAAAAATAATTCTCTTTGTGCATACCTAGACCACTTCTTCGCGTACAGAGAAGGATTGGCAAAACTACTGTACTGCAAAACTGTCATAATGAATCCATTACAAGCAGATACGTCATACAAACGCGCATCCACTGGGCAAAACTTCCACACTACAAACAGATAAACACACGCATTCATCCACTGGCCAAAACGTCCACACTACAAACAGATACACACACGCATTCATCCATTGGCCAATACGTCCACACTGTAAAGATACACACGCGTGTCCATACAATCGCCAATACGTCCTTAACTTAACTTCATTATACTGGTTTAGAAGGCTCCGCGAGTCTGTGCACAACCAGTTTATTTTCCTCCCCTTAATCTAAAAATAACCGTTCACATCAAATCGATTCTTGATTGCATTAACTGACCTTGCCGCTACTATTTCCTGTGACAAACCGTTCCAAGCATTCGGCATTCTCTGACTAAAAATAATATTTCCTTATATCTAATCGTCCCGAGTGGTCTGCCGGGGTCTTTGTGTATGACAAGGACAAGAATAGCACCACTGCCTGATAGAGAGCATGTCGTAATATGCGACTAACTGTGACATGGCATAAAACCCGTCATGGTTAGGTGGCTCAATCGTAGTCATCTAGGCAAGAAGCCCTTCTCCCGGCTACACCCAGCTCGGACCGGCACAGAGGCATCTGCCCCTGTAGAAGTACAGGTCGACTAAGAACTAAGAACTAATCTAGACCTAACTATAATTTGTAGTTGTGCCCTCTTGCTATTCTACGTTTTGTCTTGATAAAACCGAAAAACCAAAGGTCTTAGTTTGAAAAGGGCGTGCTTTCGTCAGTAGAACCCAGAAAGCCCAACCTGTTATCAAACAAAAAAACAAAACATTAATTAATACAACTTGCGTCCCTTGACAACTAATTGTTCTAGTTACCTCCCATGCTGTTATTTTGTTTCCTGTCAAGAAGATGGTCGTCTGCTTCTAGTCACTGTCAAATATTGACATTATAAACAAGTTGTCCTTATGAAGTTACCTCCTTGCTCTGGGGACATGATGGAACGCAAATATGCGAAGTTTTTCCTCAGTCTGGTAAAATTGTGAAGCTAATTAACTCTGCAAGTCGTCATTTAGCGATTATTTTTGGTTTTGTGTGACTGTTTTAATTGCCTTTTTGATTTTGAATGTCATCAGTCATTCAGTGTGTCACGGACGAAGTCTTTTAATTAAATAATAATGAAACTAATTTAATAGGAATTTGTCTTATTATTTTCCCTATTCATTCTATTTTGTTTCGTCTTCTTTTTCTTTTTCGAATGCTTTTAGTTATCAACTTGAATAAGCACCTGTTATAGTTTGAGGTTCTCAATAATGACAATATTAATATTATTAGTCAGGGTCATGCAAGATCAGACGTGTTACTGTTAGTTAGGGTCAGGCAAAACATACAGATCAGTCGTGTTAGTTAGGGTAAGGCAAAACATACTGATCGTACTTGTTAGTCAGGGTCAGGCAAAATATACTGACCAGACGTGTTAGTCATGGTCAGGCAAAATGTACTGGCCAAGACCCTCACATCTACTCACCTATAGTCCTCCCTGGAAACAGGCTGTTTTCTCCGGCAGTCTGGGTAATGTGATGAGGGATTGACGTGAACCCGGTGGTAGTGAGCGACATGCAGATGAAGCCAAGCATAACACAACCGCCTGGAGAATCCAGGTCCATTATCATCAGCACGCTCTGGATGTGAGGGAAGGTACAACAACCCACCACTTAACGTCCTTATCAGGGCAGACAAAAGAGTAAATCTACTCATAGGCATTCAACAACAACAATATATCATAGTCAAAAGTTGCTGTGTTGGTACAATGTAGACATCATATATATATGTCTACACTGGATATGTACAGCTTACACTGGAATATGGCATGGGTGCCTAGGCATCAGCAGCAAAGACCAACCTACAGAAATTAGACAGGGCACAGAATACCGGACTCAGAATTATTACCGGAGGTCTGAGCGCAAAGAAGGAAAAATACTAAACCTGACAAAAAAATACAAGCGAATGAATAAACATGCAATGCAGGGAAAAGTCAATGAGTTAACAAGAAACCGCATAAAGAGAACAAGCTTCAATCATCTATCAAAAACCCTTACAGCAAGGAATAGTGACATCATATCAAAATGTCCAACGACAAGAAAAATGATACAGGCATATGAAAATACAGACCAACAGCCCAACTTCACGGTGTAAGAGAAAATACCAGGTATCGATAGAAAGGTGGAAGAATCAGACCATGCATTGAGAGAAAAACCCTAAAGCATATTGGAGACGCCTATCCTCAACCCATGTGGACGCACATCTACACAGATGGATCATCAGAGGAAGCATTGAGGAAAGGAGGGGCTGGACTCGTTATACTTCTACAGGATGGAACCGTTATAGGAAAAGCAAATGCTGCCACGGAGCCCTGGACAAATCTAAGAACAGAGTAACAGGCAATAATTGAAGCAATCAAACTATTGGATGAAAAGGGGTTATAGGATAACAAAATAGTGCTTTTGTGTGACTGCATGGAAATTTTGCAGGCCACACAAAGAGAACCACGAGATAGTATGGAAAGAGAACTGATATGCCACAATAAAATCAACCTCCGGTGGATTCCAGCTCACTGCGGAATGAATGGGCGGACAGACTGGCCAGGGAGGGAAGACAAAGAGAACAATTCAACCACCCAGTGTCACTGCCAGAAGTCAAGGCACACATACAAAAATAATATAAACAACAGTGGATAGAGAGAACAAACAGCAAATACCCACAGGACCCAATAAATGGGTTGAATAGGAAACAGTATACCACAATTTTCTGCCTCTGAACAGGTCATTGCAGACTAAATGCACACATGCATAAAATGAAAGCAGCACAGACTGCACAATGCACATGTCAGAGATAACCCCAGACCCCAGAACACATCCTGCAAACATGTCCACTGCACCAAAGCTCCAGTGAGAAGACCTGGCCTAAGGAAAGAAACATATAGAACAAACTGTGAGGAACCATTAAGGACCTGCGACTGACATGTCACTTCATGGAGGCGGCCCATCTGGGGACATAAAACGAGCATACGAAACCGAACGCAAAGAAGAAGAAGATATATATATATAAACATATATATGTATATATATTTATATGTCGACATCAAACGAGGTTTCTGCACTGAATAGTAATGTTGAATAAATAAATAACACCTGATGAGTCTCATTAAGTCTTTGCATGTCTATTAAAATAAATTCAAGGCTTGTCCCATAGTAGTTATACTACACTCGTGGAATGAAGTTGTTAGAGACTTCAGTATACTGTCAAGGTTTGTCCCATAGTTACACTACTGTCGGGGAAATTAAGTTTTTAGAGACTTTAGCATACTAAGTCAAGGCTTGTACCATAGTAGTTATATTACTGTCAGGGAATGAAGTTGTTAGAGACTTCAGTATACTAAGCAACAGCTTGTATGAGGTAGGGTTGCCAGTTTTTCCCTTGATGTCTTTTACTTCCCTAGTTAAGTGCCAGGTACCCATTTACGGCTGGGTCGACTGGAGACGTGTGCATCAATCCATGAAAGGAAACCATCAAGGATGCCAACTCCTATATCTACCTAGGCCAAGAGATAAATGCCACCCACAAAATTACAACAACAAATTTAGATGGGGAATAGCAGTTTGGCATTCCTTCAATTTCATTAAGTCAGAACTCCAAAAGATGAAAGACTTAACTTACCTTGGTTAGGTTGATGTTCAGGTTTGCCCTTAACTGTGTCATATAACAGACAGGATAATTTGTTCTAGTCTCTCTTCACTATTTAGGAGAATACCTACCATCAGCATATCTAAATTCTTGTATTAATTCCCAAGGATTGTAAACGTTCAAACTTTTCATAATTTTGGTCATTTTTTACAATTCTTGTTATGGTTTCTACATAGATATTGAATAGATAAGGGCAGAGTATATTTATTAGTTCCTTGGTCAGTGACTGATAAAGCAGTCAGTGACCATCATGCCTGATAGTGTCTTTAACCTTTAGCACACTACATTTATTTTGCAAAAATTTTCACAACTTTATATTTCGCTATGGTAGTTGACTTTCAAAACTTGTAACTTTTCTGTTTGTATAAATATGATTCTCTTGTGTGTAAAGACACAATTGAATAAAGAACTTGTTGGTGATTGTTTTTGTTGTGTGTTTGTTAGTTTCTGAGATACAAAAAAGATAAAGATGAAGGCCTAGTTGCTTCGATAGAAATCCATAGAAACCACAACGTATCGATACTGTGTTTATAATATCGACACAACTGTTAGTTTTCAATTCAAACGTAATTATTACATCTAAACAAACAAAATAAACAGATCTACTCGATAAAGATCTTTCCCAACAACCTACTTCACCTTTTGCAAAAAGTCGGCTTGCTCCAATCTGTGAAATAAGAAGAAAAATCATTCAAAATCCATTTGTGGTCTAACATACAATACTTTTACTGGCAATAAAACCTGTGTAGATGGACGTGACGTATTCAGCATTTAAAAAAATGTCCAAAAACAAATTTATTTTCAATTTCTAATTTGTAGGTCAAGTGTGTCAACTGTCAGTTCAGTGTAGCATGCTAAAAGTTAAAGGCAACAGCACACTCCCTCCACTACAGCCGGTCTGTCGTGAGCCATTCTTCTTACAGTACCCCAACATTCATAATTTAAATCTTAACCTCTATGTTTCTTCACCAAGTTGTCTAAGGCCGGCTTCTCTTTTGCCTTCCCTCTGGAGTCCACACCAAACAGCAATTTTGTCTTCCCTCTGGAGTCCGCACCAAACAGCTCTTTTGCCTTCCCTCTGGAGTCCGCACCAAACACCTCTTTTTGTCTTCCCGCTGGAGTCCGCACCAAACAGCTCTTTTGCCTTCCCTCTGGAGTCAGCACCAAACACCTCTTTTTGTCTTCCCGCTGGAGTCCGCATCAAACAGCTCTTTTGCCTTTTCTCTGGAGTCCGCACCAAACATCTCTTTTGTCTTCCCTCTGGAGTCCGCACTAACACAGTTCTGGTGATGGTGCCTGGTTCCTCTCTTGGAACATAATCTTTTCAAATCCAGTGTTTGCTGATTATCATGGTATTCATGTCTTCTTGGTGCTCCGGGCAAATAGCTCTTGGTTGGTGAAATCCCTACAGACTTCCCAGGTGGAGCTGAGTACTCCACGGTCTCGGGATGAGGAGTGTGTGTTTGACCAATGTTTTTGTCAGGCTTTCTTTGTCCATGTTTGACTCCGTTTTTTTCGCGTTCCGCCCCTGAGACCTCTGGATTGTGTCCACCTTTCGGATCAGCGGGACACTTATTGTGCTGAGAATATGAGGTTGTGAGAGGTGCGTGTAACCTCAGGTGGAAGGGTGTAGGAAGAAGGCAGTTTTAGTCCTAGCAGGAAGGTCCTGAGTAGTGATAACCTAGACTGAATTCTAGGGGTGCAGTCAAGGGGAATGAGGACGCCATCATAGACTGGTTTCTCACAGCTTAAGCCAGGCACAGTCGCAGTAAGATGAAGCAAAACAAACAGGATAACCGATCAAAAGTACATCAATTTCACAGAATAAAGTCCTTGAAACCACCTGCTGCAGGAGTTGTCAATTATAATCCAAATAGGAACTAGCAAACAGAAGAAAACGACACAAACACTGGAGCGAGTCAAGAGCTCAGCCAGTCAGGCGCAGCCATCTTACTTTCAACATACTTTCTTAGAAAGGATGTATGAAAAGATGCCAACTTTAATGTTTCTCGTTCCGTTACCCTCCATCCCATACAGAAGCACAGAACGCATGCAGCTCTTGTATATTCTTAGTTTGGTATTTATGGTGTCCTGTGATGACTTCCAAATGTTGTTCAAGCTGGCCATGTTCATCTTACTTTAGATGTCTCTGTTCATTCTGCCATCTGGTGTTACTTCTTAGGGAGGGCTCAGGGATTTTTTATCTCCACTAAATAATAAATGATTATGAGGAAACTATTACAGAATACCAACAAACCAACAATCCAACAAATTGAAAATTTGGAGAACCTATGATTTTCCTGTGACAGCATATGGCTGTGAAACATGGACAGTTACCTAAACATCAAGGAAGAGAATCGAGTCCTTCGAGTCAACATTTTATAGAAAGGTGCTCAAAATACTGTTGCATGAAAAAAAGAAGAATGCAGAAATTCGATAATAGTTGGGTATAACATAACTTAATGTCTTTATACTGGTTTAGAAGACTCTACAGAGTCTGTATACAACCAGTTTCTTGGAGGGTGGTTTAACCAATGTGTGAGTCTATCTTAATAGACTCAAATACTAGAGCTAAGTAGACCCGCAGCCAGGTATGTTCAATCTATAGCTGCTCTTAAGAAACGACCTGGGGAAAGGTACAAATAACTTGGGTAGATATTTTACTTGAATTTTAGTTCAGGCAGTGGCCATTAAGCCTACTTTTTTAGATTTCTAACTGCCAAGAGATTTTTAATGTGCTCGACACTGAACGGAGTCCAATCTCACTACCCAGATATCATGGGAATTTTTACCAGAAGATCCACGTGGAAAAAATCCGTCTTAACCGTGATTCAAATAGGTGAGCTCCGGCACCCGAGGCGGACACATTACCTGGAGACCACTGAGTCCCCATATATAGAGGAGAACTGGATCATAAATTCCATCATGAACAGAGATTTCAAATACTTTGGCTACATCAAAAGATGCAGCGGTCTGGGGAGAACGGTAATGGAAGGTATGGTGCAGGCTAAAGACAGACCTAGAAGGTGATGGCACCAAGATGTCAAGCAATGCTTGGGCATGACTCTAGAGCAGGCTGGTGATTTGACAAGTGATCAAATTTCGTTCAGACAGGCTGTGATGGGAGCAACGTTCTGCAAAGGACATACTGCGTGATTAAATAATAAATATTTTGCCTTGTCGAAGTTTGGTCTTTCATAAATACTCAGTCAGTTATTTTTCATGTTTGTTTTCCTTGGTGTTCAGAAGGATGTTTTCGGAGGAATGAGAAAGTTCAAGCCTTGTGCAAAAGCTGTTCCGTACTGTTTAGAATAAGTTTTTATTTTATTTACCTTGTAAAATAATACCTTAGCCGTACAGAAGTTTGAGCGTTAAATCACTTTAAGCTGAACCACCCGGTAATGATGAGAGACAGCGTTGAGTTGATAAGAGCAGTCATGGACAGTCTACAGAATGATGAAGAGACAGAGGGTTGTGAAAATGCATATGTGCAGAGGATGATAGATTTGGGAGTGACTAGGGGAGAATGTGTGTTCTGTCTGGAAAGATCCGAAGAACACAAAATCATCACCTGATTGGAACTCTGAGTATATATACACTTGGCTGGCTGCTTGGAGGGAGAATGGAACACTCATGGGAATGTCCCCTGTGTGATGATGTTGGTTCCTAGTACCATGAATCAAGTTGAACCAGCAAGGCAGACTCATAGGTGCTCAGTCCCGTTCCCAGTGGCTATCTGGCCTGTCTCATTCATTACTGTATCAATAAGTTTGAAATGTTCAGAGTTCAGCCCTGTTTATGGTTGACTGGAATTAGGAGGAGTGATAATTATAATTGTTTTATGCAGACATTTCCTACAGTGTCTAGAAAAGAGAAGAATTCGAGGTGACTTAATACAGGTTTATAAGATAATCGAAGGAAAGGATAAATTAGACTATAACAACAAAACAGATCCAAATGGATACAGGCCCATAAGCCTACTGAGCTGTGTCGGCAAGCTGATGGAACGGATGATAAACACCAGACTGATGTGGCATCTGGAAGAAAAACGAATACTAATTCCACAGCAAGCCGGCTTTAGACAGCACAGATCCACTGAGGACCAGGTCATCCTCATAGCCCAGGAGATAGAAGATGCCTACCAGGCACAGAAACACACAGTAGCTGTTTGGGTGGATCTGGAAAAGGCATTTGACAAAGTCTGGAAAGATGGACTTAGAGTCAAGCTAAGAAGAAGTGATGTTTGTGGGAAGATGTACAAGTGGATCAACCACTACCTCAAACAAAGAACGGCCAGAGTCCAAGTACAAGGGCAGATGAGCAAAAAGGTGACACTCGAGCAGGGAGTACCCCAAGGGGGAGTACTGTCACCCACACTCTTCCTGGTATATATAAACGATATTACAGAGAATATACCAAGAAGAGTCCATAGCTCAATGTTTGCAGACGATCTGGCTATGTGGACCTCTGAAAAGAATCTCACCATAGCAAGAAATCGGATGCAGACGGCCCTAACATCGCTGGAAGAGTGGGCGAACTCATGGCTGGTCAAAATAAACGAGGAGAAAACCACATGCACAATATTCTCGCTTTCATTAAAACCCAAAAGTACCAAATTAAGTCTAAATGGCAAATTCCTGCAGCCAAACGACAACCCAACCTATCTGGGAGTCACATTTGATCGGCGCATGACATGGAAAAGTCAGATTGAGAGAAACCGAATGAGAGCCAGAGAAAGAATGGCAATCATGAGGAAACTTGCTGGCACAAGCTGGGGAGCAGACGAAGGCATACTAAAGAAACTGTACACTGGAAGAGTGAGACCAGTTCTCGAGTATGGCATTGCGGCATGGACAACAGCAGCGAAGGCGAACTTCGATAAAGTTAACAAACTTCAAAACCAAGCCATGAGAATAATAACAGGTGGCATGAAGTCAACGCCAATTGTAGAACTTGAAAAGATAACAAAACTGCAATCCATGACCGATAGAAGAGACTGCAGAGCCCAGCTGCAGTCAGAGAAGCTCAGAAGACTGACCGACCATCCAATGCACCAGAGACTAAACAATTTGGGAAATGGGAAACTAAAGCGGAGAAACTTTGCAGAAATAGCCAAAGCAAAGATGCACGAAGATCCCATAAACGCACTAACAACACCAAAACCCATCACTACTGTACGAAAACCTACCTGGAGGCAGGATATATTTCCAGAGGTGGTAGAAAATATACCAGGTATTGCAAACAAAAACTGCCAGACTGAAAAAGAAAGGAGAGATACTACCCTAAGCTTCATAACGAAAAGCTACCCAAGCATGGACTGGACCCATGCATACACCGACGGTTCTGTAACAAACACAACACAGAACGGAGGGGCAGGAGCATTCCTGAACCTACCAAATGGCAGAAAAATAACACTGTCATTCGCTACTGGTAAGTACACAAGCAATTTCAGAGCGGAGGCAGAGGCACTGAGGGCGGCAGTGGAAGAAATGGTGACACACAATGAAAATGAAAGCCATATAGTCCTGCTTACAGATACTCTCGCCGTAGTCACAGCGCTAAAAAGCCAGAAAAACACTGAGCTTAATGACTTAAGAGCAGCACTCTGCAAACTGTGCCAGCAGTCCGCACCAAAAAGGGTAGTGGTACAGTGGGTCCCATCACACTGCAACATCCAAGGCAACGAGGAGGCAGACAGACTGGCAAAAGAAGGTGCAAGACTACCACAAACAGATACTAGTATGACGTACGAAGAGTCAAAACGGCTTATCAAAGCCAGATACATGACCAAATGGGAAACCGAACATACTGGTTACACCAAAAACGATGCCTATTACCAGTTGAACCGAAGAGAGCAGGTCGTTGTCCTCAGACTTCGCACTGGCCACAATAGACTGAGGTACCACCTATTCAACAAATTGAAGATAGGGTGTACTGGTAAAATGACCACTGAACATATTCTGCAGAACTGCCCGACATACGAGGATCAGTGAGAGCAGATGTGGCCATCACCAGTGGATCTGCAAGACAAGCTCTATGGCAGTGGCGACAGCCTCAGGATGACCGCCGCTTTTTTCGAAAAAATAATGGTTACTGTCTGACTGCGTACGCAGAAGAAGAAGAAGAAGAAGAAGACTATAACAAGTTTTTTTCAAAATACAACCACCTACAAGAACAAGAGGACATAGCTACAAATTAACTAAAGAAAGGTCCAGATTAGATATTAGGAAATATTTTTTAATCAGAAAGTGGTGAATATGTGGAATGCATTGCCACAGGAAGTAGTGGAAGCAGGTACAATTAATGCATTTAAGAATAGATTGAATGCGCATAGCTTTTAGAGCGGGGTAATGCAAATGTAACTGGTTGTCTACAGACTCTGCAGAGTTTTCTAAACCAGTATAATGGCGTCAAATTAAGTTAAGTTATTTCTTTATTTTACTTTCCGTCCACTTGCCCCATTGAGCCCTGAGGAAGCTGAAGTAGCAATTCTTGGACCATTTGTGTTGCATCAGTTGTTGTAAGCCTGTGTGGAAGATATGCTGTAGTTTTATTTGTAAGAAACTTTTTGTTTTACGAACAAGAAATCATATTTTCATCATGTGAGAATAGGAAAAACAAGGATGCACATACTAACATAATTGTTTAGAAACATCAAAATAAAATTTCTTCTTTTTCTTCGTTCGTTCTCAATCTCCCACTACTAAGCCCTGAAAAAGGCTTTGCAAGTAACAGTTGGCTGTGATATTTGCACCTTTCGTTCCGACACATCTGACTTCAGCAGGCATTTGTTAGTACCGGGCTAGCCTTCCCTCTTCGATCCCCTCCTTAGGCAGTCTGCTCTGTTGCAGTATGTTATCCAGGATCATCGCGTGTTGGTATAGAAAGATCTTCGCAGCTCTAGTTTGCTGATTCTGACACGAGCAGTCAGCTATTGGTCATTGACTGCTCCAGCTCATGCACTGCTCAGCATCATCATCCAAAATTAACTTACAAAAACCGTTGCTATTTAAGATACAATGGATTCAAGACCAAAGGCCGACAATGAAAAAGGTGTCTTGCGGAAATATCTGAGGTCGTGAATGCCACTTTGCATGAACACAGTCTTATTCTAGAGATCCCTTCATTGTTCGTTCGTCCATCACAAGTGATGAAGACCACTCTCTTTGTTCACCCGTGTGGACAGTCTTTTCTTTTGCTGTGTCCGCTGAAATAGGTGACCTGCACCGTGATTTGGATTAAAGTGAGGAAGTAACTGCGCCTTTTGTTAACCTCACTCTCTGGTCCTGAGCTACCTTTGGCCAGTGGCAAGATATTTATCGAGATGACTGGAGATATCATATGATGCAGATTTTTCCTCAGGGTTTACTCCCGACGCCTTTCCCATAAACAGGTATCCTGCAAGGCAGCGGATGGGGGATGACATCTACCATTGTGTGTCGTGCCTTTTCCATAACCACAAGAGGTCATAGGGACATCACTCAGCGTGTGAGTGAGTCTGGTATCTCTCCCCAGCTGTGTTCACTTCATTATGGTAGTGTCTAAATTTCTCACACGCCCATTTCGTGAAGTTTGGCCGTGCGAGTTAGGCTGTGATATAAGACACAGATTTAAACGTAGTGTCATTCATATAGTCGATGTTCAGACCAGGATAATCGGACGGAAGAAATCACAAAAAACTAATGAATTAACCAGTCCAAATGGAAAACAACACCACGTTTCCATGAACACAAGTGTAAATCGTCGACTAGTGTGAATTCCAGGCAAATCTATTTTCTGGCAGCATTCATAATGAACCAAATTAGTAGAGCAATGTAGACCCGCAGCCAGTTACAGCGCCATCTTTGTTGCATAATCAACAAAGTATCTGTCTTAACAATTTCCTATCAGCTGTCGTTAATCCAGCAAGATTGTTTTTGTGATCCCTTCATAACTTGACGCTGAAAGGCAAAACAGGATCTTCTTTCTTCTTATGTCGCCTCACTACTACCTGGTTGTAGCTTAGTGTCGTGATATGTATTTGTCTTTCGCCTGTCTCATGGTCCTAGTAACATTTTCCCCCATTTTACGGCAGATCTCATTTACGCTGTCTATCCATCTTTTCCTCTGTCTACCTCTCGCCCTTCTTCCTGATGTTCTCCTGTAGAACGTTGCATTAACAATGTCGCCTGGTTGCATTCTCACAATGTGGCCAAACCAATACATTCTATTTCTCGATAAAATTTAAGCGAATACTCATGTTTGTGATTCTGTCTTTTCTGGTGTTGTTAGTGACCTTCCGTAGGCACCGCATTTTGCAGGTGGCTAACTTTTGTTCCTGGACCATATTCAATGTCCATGTCTGGCACTGGTAACACAGGGTTGGTATAAAAACAGGATAGGTAAAAAAAAGAATAAACTTACCATTGAATTGAAATATATTTTACTGATGGAACAAACAAGACACAAACTAAACTACTAATTCATGCATGTACTAGAGACTATGTCTCACAAATGATGATGGACATTTACACCGATACAATGGCCTTTATCTAACACAACACTGTCAATTATGTCAGGACCAGGGCTAAGGTAAACACCTTCAAAATGTGATGGGTCAGATAAAGAGTGCTTGAGATGTTGAAAGCAGTGTTTCTCAAATTGGAAAATATGGACCCTTCCAGACAGAACAGGATCTATGGAGATGTCAGTGGCCTCAGGCTGACCTCTTCTGTTTTTATCTATATTAAAGCCGACGTCTGAAAGGAAAACGTATCAAGGCAAAAAAGAAAAAGGCTCTTATATTAGATAATATATTGGAGAATGTTCTTAGTCGTATATTGGAATGTTGTTGACCTCATAGCTTAACTTCTTTATGCTGGTTTAAAAGATTCTGTAGAGTCTGTATACAACCCGTTTCTTCTACTGCACTTGATCTCTTCTTCTTCGATCAACTGATGCTATGCTTCTAGCTTGATGAAGTTCACAAAGGAGACTGTGCGTTTCAGGTCTTTGCCAGTCCCCAACAGCTTTTCGAGCATGGTCGCTGTCCCAGGCTAGACTGCCTCTCTTTGGTTTGCATAGGTGGGGCAGTCCTGCAGGATATGTCCTGGTGTTTGCTTGGGTGCTCCACAATCGCACGTGATGGTGGTGTCTCTGAGACCTATACTGTAGAGGTGCGCCTTAAGTCTGCAATGTCCCATTCTGAGCCTGAAGATCTTTGTCTGCCCATCTCTGCCAATTTTGTCTATGTTGTCATTTTCTGTCTTGTATTCTTTATGCTGGTCTCTCCATTCTGTCCTCATGGGTTATTTAATGAGTGTCTTTTCTTCTTAATAGCTGCACTTGTTCTAAAAATAACTAAGTGCATCCAATCAATTCTTGAATGCATTAACTGACACTACACCCACTATTTCCTGTAGCAATGCATTTATACTATCATCACTCTCTGACTAACAAAATATTTTCGAATATCTAATCTGGACCTTTCTTTAATTAATCTGTAGCTATGCCCTGTTGTTCTTGTAACTGGCTAAACTTTGATAAATTTGTTATAGTCTAATTTATGCTTTCCCTTTATTATCTTATAAACCTTTATTAAATCCCCTCAAATTCTTCTCTTTTCTAGAATGCAGGCCAGTGTTTCTGAGTCTTTCCTCATATCTATAATTTCAGAGCTTCACCTTCGGTTTAACCTCAAAACTATAATCCCGATATTGCACAATCAGTTCTGTTGCTCTTATTTGTATCCTTTCCAGCATGTTTATAACCCCTATACAATAAGGACCACATAAAAGTCTTACTAATATTTCATACAGTTTGACTATCACTTCCTTGTTCCTATGTCTAATATTGCAGATGTTCTTAAATTGGAAAACAATCAGGGTCTCATATTGGAAAAAATGTGTCTTAACAATTTTGTTTCAGCTGTCTTTAATCCAGCAAGATTGTTTATCTGATATTGTCTTTACATGGGACAGCGTTATCTTTTTGTTCCAATCTTAAGTGTTCTTTATGACACAATTAGTGTACATTAAACGGCTTGTCATAGCTAGTTCTATCTCATGCGAATATAAATATTCGCAAGCTATCTTTACAACCAGGAGTCTCACACGAGCTCGCTGCATATGGGCTCCTATGCCTTATCATATCACGATTGAAAGGCCTGGCTTACACAGATGATCTGGTACTTTTGTCAAACAGCTATAGCCAAATGGGGATTCTCTGGCGAAGTGGTTAAGCCGTCGGCCTCATGATCAGGTGGTGTGGGTTCGACTCCGGACTCTGCCGTCTTTTTCACGGGTGCTTGATGTGGAGTCCCCTGCATCTCGTAGTCGCCCCCTAGTCGTCTTGTCCTTGACTTGCCACTGGGGTCAAGCGGCACGAGATGAGAAAGTGAGGATAAAAAGTAGCACAGTTAATCCTTACTAAAAAGAGCGCTAGCAAAATAAATTATGCCATCATCGTCTACGATGGACGGCGGCCTTTGCTTTTGCCTATAGCCAAATACAAGAGAAATTGGATGTTGACAGAGCAATCAGTCAAATTTGGACTGAATATCACCTTCTCAACCCCGTAGTCCGATCCCTCTCCAAGGACCTGTCTGACATGGTTGACCCACACCGGAGTAATACTCCCACTGACATAGCTCCTTTGGGGCGTGCAAGCTCTCCAGCGTCAGCAAGGTGTGATTATTTTACGATTGAACAAAGAAGTATGAGCATTTGCATAAACATCCAAAACTCACTATATATGGTTGACCATGAATCTCAACTCATTATATGGTTGACCATGAATCTCAACTCATTATATGGTTGACCATGAATCTCAACTCATATGGTTAACCATGGATCTCAACTCATTATATGGTTGACCATAGATCTCAACTCATATGGTTGACCATTGATCTCAACTGATATGGTTAACCATGGATCTCAACTCATTATATGGTTGACCATGGATCTCAACTCATGATATGGTTGACCATGAATCTCAATTCATATGGTTGATCATGGATCTCAACTGATATGGTTGACAATGGATCTCAACTCATTATATGGTTGACCATGGATCTCAACTCATTATATCGTTGACCATGGATCTCAACTCATATGGTTGACCATGGATCTCAACTGATATGGTTGACAATGGATCTCAACTGATATGGTTGACCATGGATCTCAACTCATTATATGGTTGACCATGGATCTCAACTCATTATATGGTTGACCATGGATCTCAACTCATTATATGGTTGACCATGGATCTCAACTGATATAGTTGACAATGGATCTCATCTCATTATATGGTTGACCATGGATCTCAACTCATTATATGGTTGACCATGGATCTCAACTCATTATATGGTTGACCATAGATCTCAACTCATGATATGGTTGACCATGAATCTCAATTCATATGGTTGATCATGGATCTCAACTGATATGGTTGACAATGGATCTCAACTCATTATATGGTTGACCATGGATCTCAACTCATTATATCGTTGACCATGGATCTCAACTCATATGGTTGACCATGGATCTCAACTGATATGGTTGACAATGGATCTCAACTGATATGGTTGACCATGGATCTCAACTCATTATATGGTTGACCATGGATCTCAACTCATTATATGGTTGACCATGGATCTCAACTCATTATATGGTTGACCATGGATCTCAACTCATGAAATGGTTGACCATGAATCTCAATTCATATGGTTGATCATGGATCTCAACTGATATGGTTAACCATGGATCTCAACTCATTATATGGTTGACCATGGATCTCAACTCATTATATGGTTGACCATGGATCTCAACTCATTATATGGTTGACCATGGATCTCAACTCATTATATGGTTGAATATGGATCTCAACTCATTATATGGTTGACCATGGATCTCAACTCATTATATGGTTGACCATGGATCTCAACTCATTATATGGTTGACCATGGATCTCAACTCGTTACAAAGTTTACTGTAGCTCTAACTAATTACAAAGTTGATAATATAAAGTTGACAATAAAGTTGACGATTAAATAGTGGACCATAGATCCCAACTCATTATATAGTTGAACATAGATCCCAACTCGTTATATAGTTAACCATAGTTAACAACTCATTACATAGTTTACCATGGATCTTAACTCATTATATATTTTGCTGTTAATCCAAACTCTTTTTATGGTTGACTGAGAATCCGAACTCATTTTATAGTTGACCGTTAATTCGAACTCATTTTACGGTTGACCATGAATCCGAACTCATTTTACGGTTGGTCGAGGATCCGAACTCATATCGTTAACCATGGATCCAAACACGTTATTTCGTTAACCATGGACCCTAACTCATTATATCGTTAATCATGGATCCAAACTCATATGGTTGACTGTGAATCCGAACTCATATTTTATGGTTGTCCATGGATCTGAACTCATTATATGGTTGACCATGGATCCGAACTCATTTTACGGCTCACTGTGGATCCAAACCCATTATACGGTTATCTAATACGAACTGTAAATTTCCATTCAGAAGATGAATGTATCAACAATATATTAATTCAAAAGTTGAGGGGATACTGCATGGCAAAGCGGTTAGTGGCAAGAAACACAACTCAAGCAGCATAACCCTATAGAAATAACCCTACACAAAGTTGTACTCAAATCTGATATACTGGACCAATAGGCACAAAACACAGTACAATTTGCTCCCCCTTATGATACAATGTGAACGAGGAAACAAAATTGTTTAATATGGACAAAAATCATTAATCCAGCAGCACCATTTAAGTGACGTTGCATTTAAACGGCTAATATTTATCTCTATTTCTAATCAGTTCTTTCAATAGCTTTTGTCTCAGCCCTGTAAAGCCTTATTTCTGTTTTACCTGTGTAATGTAATAGTTTTTCTAGATGGATGTGTGTATGTGTGTGTCAACTACTCAGCAGAACATTAAATGTGGTAGCATTTGCGTTTAACACATTTTTTAGAAGTGTCTGCGTGTCTTAGCTGTGTGTTAAATTGAGATTTTTCGTATTTCTTTTGGTAGGCAGTGTTCTGGTAAAGCTTCTGGATGTGTTCTTTATTTCTTCCTTGTTGATCATTCTCAAACTCCCGCTACCTATCCCTGAAAAGGACTTTGCAAGTGGTAGGATGTAGTCCGGAGAACGGAATGTGTGGTGTAATAGTTTACAGCTTGACTGTGATATTTGCATCTTTCGGTCCGACACATCCAACTTTAGTATGGCATTTTTGTGTACCTGGTTAGCCTTCCCTCTTTGATCCCTTCTCGTTAGCCAGTCTGCTATCCAGGGTACCACATGGAGGCGGAGAAGGGTCTTGTCAGATCTGGGTTACTGGAGCTGACAGTGTCTTCAACTTTGGGTCGCTGACCCCTCCAGCTCATGCACTACTCAGTATCTTGGTGGTTCGCTGGCCCTGTTGCTAGCATTCAACTTTGGGTCGCTGACACAGCTACAGCTCATGCACTGCTCAGTATCTTGGTGGTTCGCTGGCCCTGACGCTAGCACTCAACTTTGGGTCGCTGACACAGCTACAGATCATGCACTGCTCAGTATCTTGTTGGTTCGCTGGCCCTGACGCTAGCATTCAACTTTGGGTCGCTGACCCCTCCAGCTCATGCACTGCTCAGTATATTGGTGGTTCGCTGGCCCTGACGCTAGCACTCAACTTTGGGTCGCTGACACAGCTACAGCTCATGCACTGCTCAGTATCTTGGTGGTTCGCTGGCCCTGACGCTAGCATTCAACTTTGGGTCGCTGACCCCTCCAGCTCATGCACTGCTCAGCATCTTGGTGGTTCGCAGGCCCTGACGCTAGCATTCAACTTTGGGTCGCTGACCCCTCCTGCTCATGCACTGCTCAGCATCTTGGTGGTTCGCAGGCCCTGACGCTAGCATTCAACTTTGGGTCGCTGACCCCTCCTGCTCATGCACTGCTCAGCATCTTGGTGGTTCGCAGGCCCTGACGCTAGCATTCAACTTTGGGTCGCTGACCCCTCCTGCTCATGCACTGCTCAGTATCTTGGTGGTTCGCAGGCCCTGACGCTAGCATTCAACTTTGGGTCGCTGACCCCTCCTGCTCATGCACTGCTCAGCATCTTGGTGATTCGCAGGCCCTGACGCTAGCATTCAACTTTGGGTCGCTGACCCCTCCTGCTCATGCACTGCTCAGCATCTTGGTGGTTCGCAGGCCCTGACGCTAGCATTCAACTTTGGGTCGCTGACCCCTCCTGCTCATGCACTGCTCAGTATCTTGGTGGTTCGCAGGCCCTGACGCTAGCATTTAACTTTGGGTCGCTGACCCCTCCAGCTCATGCACTGCTCAGCATCTTGGTGGTTCGCAGGCCCTGACGCTAGCACTCAACTTTGTGTCGCATCTAAGGCCTGTTGCATCGATCGGCCACTACCATGTCCAACTGCTGAGGCTTTTTCATGCGTAGTGTGTTGACCGAAATCCCTACAGACTCCCCAAATGGAGCTGAGTACTCCACTGCATTGCGATGAGGACTGCGAGGAGTGTGTGCTGGACCAATGTTTGTGTCAGGCTTTCTGTGTCCCTGTTTTTTCGTGTTCTGCCCCTGAGGCCTCTGGATTGTGTCCACCTTCAGGTCAGCGTTACCCTTGCTGGGCTGAGAATAGGAGGTTGGGAGAGGTATGGTATAACCTTCGGTGGAGGGGGGCAGGAGGAAAGTGGTTCGGTCCAAACAGAAAGGTCCTTGAGTAATGATAACCTGGGTTGAATTCTGGGCTGCAGTTAACCGCAACGTTGAATGTCATCATGGACTGGTTTCCCGCGTCTTAAGCCAGCTACAACCAGAATAAGAATACTCACAATCCGCAGTGCTATAAAGAAGCAAAGACACTCACCAAATGATTCATAAGGACTGAATGGAGAGACCAGCACAAAGAATAACCTATAACGATGTGATCCATTCATTTTGCTGTTCTTTTTGTTTTTATCACTGCAGATCTTCAGTTAATTTATCCTTTTCGCAAACCTGAAAACAAATATCTCAATAAAAAAAAACATTGACACTTTAACAACTGAATTAAAAAATTAAGTTAGGCGCAATATTTTGTGTGTGGAATACACTGTACAAGAAGTGAACAATGACGGACATACGTTTCAATCAACGGGTAAGATTGTTTGGATATGTGAATGGTTTGTGTTATTTGGAGGAAAGAGTAGACAGAAACCTACTACGATCTGTTTTAGTTGCTCCTCTTCTATCATGAAGTAGAGCCTTCTACATTGGGCTATCTAGGTCTACTTTATGTTTTTTTCTGGTTTTTAGCCTCTATTGGATGAAGAAGCTGGCCCCTGCACAACCCTCCGTAGTTTGACCTGAACATTGGTTGTAGAGCCTTCTACCATGGGGTATAAAAGTCTGTTTGTTTCTGGCTTATAGTTTCTTGAGGATGTCTCTTCACCTGGGTAGCACAGCCACAGACAATCAAACATGGGCGAACCAAAACCCAAACTAACATAATAAATAGATCCTGTCCAAGATTTATAACGTTGGTCCACTGATAACAGAATCGATTGTGACTGAGCCAGATTTTATACAGTAGAAGCAATTAGTCCTATCAGCATTTGTTCTTTTTGATTCACCTGAATTGAGCCTAAAGTATAGCCTAAGCTTCCTGGTTGTTTTGGTTTATCTTTGATTTAAATCAGTGTGAGCAAAAATTGTTTAAAATGCATAACTCCACCGCCCCTACTTGAATCCTGGTATTCTTCTTCTTCTTCTTCATCGTACGCAGTCAGACAGTAACCATTATTTTTTCGAAAAAAGCGGCAGTCATCCTGAGGCTGTCGACACTGCCATAGAGCTTGTCTAGTGTTACCACTGGTGATGGCCACATCTGCTCTCTCTGATCCTCGTATGTCGGGCAGTTTTGCAGCAAATGCTCAGCGGTCATTTTCCCGGTACCACACGGGCATTTGTCAGTGCCATCTATCTTCAATTTGTTGAATAGGTGGTACCTAAGTCTATTGTGGCCAGTGCGAAGTCTGAAGACCACGACCTGCTCTCTTCTGTTCAACTGGTAATAGGCATCGTTTTTTGTGTAGCCAGTATGTTCGGTTTCCCATTTGATCATGTATCTAGCTCTAATAAGCCGTTTTGACTCTTCGTATGTAATACTAGTATCTGGTTGTGGTAGTCTTGCACCTTTTTTTGCCAGTCTGTCTGCCTCCTCGTTGCCTTGGAATCCGGGTATTCAATCAGGCAAGATTGTCTGATGCCAGGTAGCCAAAATCTGCTTGAATCATGTACCATGATGGTCCATATGTCTGATGATCATCCTGTTCATCTCTTCACGGGCGGATGAAGCTGTATGACCTTTGAAAGATACTCTCCTCGTCCATCTATCATCAGTCATGGCCGGCTCGTCTGTACTTTCGTATTGATGCAGATTCGACGACATCCCAGAACTCTAGTGGCAGATGTTTCTCAAATAAATATTTAAGACTCTTTGCTTCGTTGCTCTTTTGGTAGCACAGACTTTCTTTGCATCTGATTTGCATAGACTCCAAACCTCACACCAATATACTATAACTGGGACTATCACTCCTTAACTCTCTAAATTAAATACCAACAATTCTTTTAACACAAATTAAACAAAGCATGTATTTTTCACACAAGTAAAACAATATGCACACCCATCAAATCACTATACTCATTCTATCCTATTACACTGTTCTTCAATTATTTAATTAATTCTAATGTCTCTCAAAAGGTTGGTTATGATCACTTCTCTAACTGACTAAGATTACTTCTAAAGGTTCGTGTAAGTAGCACAGGTCTTACTCTAGTACTAAACTTTACCCAGGGTTCTCATCACGTGGTCGGAATCTAGCAATTGTTTTATTCACTGCTACTAATGACAGGGCTT
This sequence comes from Ariolimax columbianus, assembly GCA_036924085.1. Lineage (NCBI taxonomy): Eukaryota > Metazoa > Mollusca > Gastropoda > Stylommatophora > Arionidae > Ariolimax > Ariolimax columbianus. Next base: position 63,665,142 of record JAVGWX010000017.1, read on the forward strand.
TGCTACGGTAATCCTGCTAAGCCCGAGAGGAGCCGCAGACATTTGGTTCACGTACTAGGCGGATAAGCCAACGGAGCGAGGTGAGGGATTACGGCCGAACGCCTATAAGCCAAAAACCCCGCCCAAAAGCAGACCAGCACGAATGCAAAGGGAGGCTTCGACATGGTGGGGACCTGGGGGCCACGCTCCAGCCCCGCCCGGTCAAGCCGCAGAATGAGGTCTCTGCCGTCCGCTGATAAAAGCGGGCGGGAAGCTGCTCGATATTCACCCCATACGGCGATGAGGAATGAAATCATTTGTAGAAGACTTAGTTCTCGGTCGGGTGCCCTAAGCAGTAGATCAGCTACCTCACTGCGAACTGCTGAGACTTAACCCTTGACCATGAGATATGTCCGCCCCCTAGGCGGACAACATCTCCGTGCAAGACTAGGCTTGTCACCTGGTCAAATGCACTATTTCGAGAGGAATCACAGGTCGCTGACATTTGGTCCACGTGCTTGGCTGATAAGCTAACATCTGAGGGATAACGGCCGAACACCTCTAAGCCAGAATCCCGCCCAAAATCTCAGCACCGCTGAGATGGGAGGCTACGACAGGGCTGGGGCTTGTGTCCCGGCCCGATCGAGCCGCAGGAATGCACCTGGTAAAATGCACTCCTTCCTCGCTCTTTGCATCTGTCTGCTTTCAGTCATTCCAATGGACGCAGAAGAGATGCAGTCCAGCGGACATTGCACCTCCTGTCCTATGGTGACAAGCTCCCGGGTGGCGGGGAATGCTAGGCGTACCATCACTGCAGATGAGCCGAGAAAATAAAGCGAGCAAAAAGATACCTCACTCATATGCATATGCTACGTTTCTGGCAGGACGTGACGATCCTGGGAAAAAGTCACACTGGACTGCATCTCTTCCGGGATAGTACAAACTAGTACATAGTCCATCATATCATTGCCAAACGCTATAGACACGAGTAGGGAAGACTCGATAGTCCTGCAAGACAACTTCCCAAGAGAGACAACTCTGACCAAAAACAACTGCTGCCTTGCAGTCAGGCTGGGGACAGCCAAAGGCTAAGGAGGGCAACCCTACAGAAACGCCTGTTGAAATCGGATGCACTGAGCCACTGGCTAACAAATTAAATCAGTGCAACGTAAATATCGCTGTAAACAGCGTACGATGAAGAAGAAGAAGTTTTATTCACTGTCTATCTCTGTGCGTTGAAATAAAGGATGTCTATCTACAATTTCTCAGTCCTCTTCTATCTGTCCTCTCAGCTTACTAAAAATGGATGTCTGCTGGACCTTTTGTCTCGTCTCACGTAAAGCAGATGGTGACTGCATCTGTGCTCATGTCTGCGGCTGTGCTCGTGTCTGCGGCTGTGCTCGTGTCTATGACAGACGACAGTGGTTGTGTTACTGTGGTTGTCAGGACGAGGAAAACCCACAAATGACGTCCTTGTGAACTGATTTTCCTCAGCTGACCTTATTCGACCTTTTGCCACGGTCACCCTGTAATGTAATTGTTAAGTCCCTTTTCTCAGTACAAAGGCTTACTCATTTTCATCTCTTTACCGAGAAAAAACAACTTCCCACATCACTACTTTACATCCGATGATCAACAATTTTGATTAAACAAAACCCCACATAAACGCAATAAACATCATTGAAATAATACATATATGTATATGTACCAATGTAGGGTATTTTCCCCATCAATAATTATTCAATAAGTACATCAACAAAAGATAACACCCCTTATATTCCGGGTGAATTCTGAGCCTACGCACGTGCGCCATACAAACAGCTAGTGCCACATCCCACACCTCTCACTGTAGGTGTCATCCGTTATAGCGGGTACAATCCTCCGTTCTCCATGATGCTGAAACGTATCAGACCCATCATCTCAGTAGGACTGGTTAGCGTTGTCTGGCTACACCCATCCCATACGCTGTACACACAGCATTGATTAGCCTTGCTTGGCTACAACCATCTTATACTCTGTACACACAGCATTGATTAGCCTTGCTTGGCTACAACCATCTTATACGCTGTAGACACAGCATTGATTAGCCTTGCTTGGCTACAACCATCTAATACGCTGTACAAACAGCATTTCGTCGAAACCAACCAAAGGAATAGGAAGCTTACTCTTTCCTAATAGATAATATTGGCCGGTATATGTCATCCGCTCTCTTACAGCAACAACTACTCCATCAATGTTGCATTTCTACGGGTACTCTCCCTTTCTCTTTGATGCTGAAACATATCAGACCCATCATCTCTTTAGGACAGGTTAGCCTTTCTTGGCTACAACTATCAACTACGCTGTACCAACAGCATTCGTTGAAAACAAATAATTCGACCTACATTGGTCGGCCAGCCCCAAACTTGCATTGTTTGATAGTTGAGGACCATGTCTCGTTCAATGAACTGAAACTCTCGGGCCGGGTTCTCAAGTTATGTTTGGGTACCATGAACGGAATTTAAAGGGCTTCCCTGGCTTTGTCTCGTTGTACCCCTGTAACTCTGTTACATGACGTCCGTCATCTGCTGGAGTATCGGGTTTAATGCCGTTGAAGCTGAGTCTCTTGTTCAAGAACTCCTTTATTTTGTGGCAGTTATTAATTTTCTAGCCTTGGTAGACATGCGCACAAAATTTATTTTCAAAATTACATGTATATTATTTTGTTTCCGCCCCAAGTGTTGCCAGGGTCCAAATAGAAAGCAAAGAACTATAACCTGTAAAAAGAACAACTAAAGAGGGTTGTGCATGGGGCTGGATTCTCAATCCTGTAGAACCTTCAAGCAGCAAAAACTTCATAGATTTGGGCAGGTTAATCTATCTGTCACTTAGTCTTCTTCATGTCTTGTAGTCAAATCACCTTGTTTTCTAAGCCTGCAGTGGTATATGGGACAGTTAAAGTTCATCTTTATACTTTTCTTTGCTGTAGTCTATAAATGATTGAGATAACGGAAGTCAATCTTTATACTTTTCTTTGTTGTAGTCTATAAATAATTGAGACAACGGAAGTCAATCTTTATACTTTTCTTTGTTGTAGTCTATAAATGATTGAGACAACGGAAGTCAATCTTTATACTTTTCTTTGTTGTAGTCTATAAATGATTGAGACAACGGAAGTCAATCTTTATACTTTTCTTTTTTGTAGTTTATAGGTAATTGAGACAACAGAAGTCAATCTTTATACTTTTCTTTGTTGTAGTTTATAGGTAATTGAGACAACAGAAGTCAATCTTTATACTTTTCGTTGCTGTACTTTATAAACGATTGATACAACAGAAGTCAATCTTTATACTTTTCTTTGTTGTACTCTATAAATGATTGATGCAACAGAAGTCAATCTTTATACTTTTCTTTGTTGTACTCTATAAATGATTGATGCAACAGAAGTCAATCTTTATACTTTTCTTTGTTGTACTCTATAAATGATTGATGCAACAGAAGTCAATCTTTATACTTTTCTTTGTTGTACTCTATAAATGATTAGACAACGGAAATCAATCTTTATACTTTTCTTTGTTGTACTCTATAAATGATTAGACAACAGAAATCAATCTTTATACTTTTCTTTGTTGTACTCTATAAATGATTAGACAACGGAAATCAATCTTTATACTTTTCTTTGTTGTACTCTATAAATGATTAGACAACAGAAATCAATCTTTATACTTTTCTTTGTTGTACTCTATAAATGATTAGACAACAGAAATCAATCTTTATACTTTTCTTTGTTGTACTCTATAAATGATTGATGCAACAGAAGTCAATCTTTATACTTTTCTTTGTTGTACTCTATAAATGATTAGACAACAGAAATCAATCTTTATACTTTTCTTTGTTGTACTCTATAAATGATTAGACAACAGAAATCAATCTTTATACTTTTCTTTGTTGTACTCTATAAATGATTAGACAACAGAAATCAATCTTTATACTTTTCTTTGTTGTACTCTATAAATGATTGATGCAACAGAAGTCAATCTTTATACTTTTCTTTGTTGTACTCTATAAATGATTAGACAACAGAAATCAATCTTTATACTTTTCTTTGTTGTACTCTATAAATGATTAGACAACAGAAATCAATCTTTATACTTTTCTTTGTTGTACTCTATAAATGATTAGACAACAGAAATCAATCTTTATACTTTTCTTTGTTGTACTCTATAAATGATTAGACAACAGAAATCAATCTTTATACTTTTCTTTGTTGTACTCTATAAATGATTAGACAACAGAAATCAATCTTTATACTTTTCTTTGTTGTACTCTATAAATGATTGATGCAACAGCAGCCAATCTGTTTTTTTCCCCCCTATTAATTAATTTAGACAACAAAAGTCAATCTTTATGCTTTTCTTTGTTGAACTTTATAAATGAATGAACACTGACAGAAGTCAATCTTTATACTCTTCATTGTCAACAGGTCAAAGAACTCATCCCTAAGGATGTGGATAAGGAGAGGCTATTTGACTGTCTCCGGACGTATCAGTCGTAAGTTTACATAACCATAACATTTGTATGACCTTAAACGGCTAACATTGTTTCAACATCACCTTTTTCACACATTACACAATAACATGAAACTGCTTACAGAACCAGAAGAAGTTTGTCAGTGCCGGTCTTTAGATAGCAAGTAAAATTAATTTAAAATATAACAAACACTTTTCAATCTGGTCCAACATTTTAATTGACTACAGGAAGTGATGTTTTTAAAAATCGTCCTTAATTTGTATGCTTGCTTCAATATGGAAAAAATAAACACACAAAAATTTATTTCACCACAGTGAATTTTTCAGTTCGGGGGGGGGGGGGGGGGGTCACATTGGCCGAGAGGCGAATAATACGGTTGGTTGTGTCTCAAGAAATTAAAACGCAAAAAGGTTGGGTTTTGAATCCCATAAATTTCAATTGTTCCATGGCCTTAATGAAATGAAATTTCTATTCAGTGCGCAATATACCTTCCACCAGGCCTAGTAAACTGCAGGAAATAAAAAATTTGATGAAAAAAAGCATACTGCGGACAACCATATGTTTGAATACAAGAATTCCAAATATAGAATTAGCAAATATGTTACGTTATGCAGAGCTGACATGACTGCATTCCAGAAGATCAATTAGTTCTCAATGTCTTTATGCAGAGGATAGATCTATATAGTTCCTGTATCACCATGGTTATACATACTGTGGGGATAGTCAAGGGAGTAGAATGGATCCACACTGGTGATAGAAAGAAAGCTTAGAATTATCATAACTTTAGACACGGAATACAGAAAGTGGTGAAATAAGAAAATGGAGCTCGAGTTCCTTCTTTTCTTCTTCATCGTACGCAGTCAGACATCAATCTTTATTTTTTCGAAAAAAGCAGCGGTTATCCTGAGGCTGTCGACACTGCCATAGAGCTTGTCTAGTGTTGCCACTGGTGATGGCCACATCTGCTCTCTCTGATCCTCGTATGTCGAGCAGTTTTGCAGCAAATGCTCATCGGTCATTTTCCCGGTACCACACGGGCATTCGTCAGTGCCACCTATCTTCAATTTGTTGAGTAGGTGGTACCTCAGTCTATTGTGGCCTGTGCGAAGTCTGAAGACCACGACCTGCTCTCTTCTGTTCAACTGGTAATAGGCATCGTTTTTTGTGTAGAGCTCGAGTTTAACTAGCTGATGACACTTATGCCACTGAAACTCTCATATATACCTATAGTTTCTCCAATCGCATATGTTCCCTCTAGGTTTTACACAAAATATAATATTTTTCAGCGTAATTTTCTCTCATTCCGCTGACATTCAACCGGAGGATCTTGGTGTCTGATACCCTATCCTGCGGGTTGACAAATTAATGTTTGGTCAAGCAAAATATACTGATCATACAACCTAGGGCCAGGCAAACCATACTGGCCAAGACCCTCACCTCGGCTTCCTAGTAGCTCTCCCTGGAAACAGGCTGTTTTTATGGCAGCCTGGCTAACGAGGTGGGCGATCGACATGATCTCTGTAGTAGGAGTGACACGCAGATATGAAGCCAAGCATAAAAGAACTGCCTGGAGGACCCCAGTCCGCCTTCATCAGCACACTCGGGATGTGAGGAAAGCTACTGCAACCCACCACTTAATGTCCTTTTCTGGACTCACAAACGTACTCAATGTGGGCATTCGCAAACAACAACAACCCTACCCTGCCATTGTATTCTTAACAATCCATGGAGGCAGCTTGTGTGTACGTGGTTTCTTTGTCTAGCATGCCCGCTGTAGACAATCTCCATCTCACTGGCATACAGAACGGTGGTGAGCACTACAGCTTGGTAGACTTTGAGTATCGTATCAAGACTAAGACCCCTCCGATCTCGCACGCTGTTGCACAGCCTCCCAAAGGCAGCACAGTCATTGCAGGATTCTGTTGCTGACCTCAGAGTCAATGGTAGTTTCCCAGGTGAGAGTACTGCCAAAGTAAGTGGTTGTCTACTGATTGGAGGCGTTCGTTCTTGATTCTGATATCTTGGCTGCTATGTACTCCACTTGAGACTGAACATCAATGTGAAAAAAAATCCTTAAAATTAACCAGATCAACAAAGATCAAATCATCATGGAGAGAGAGAGAGAGAGAATGAATGAGCGTGAGAGAGAGAGTGAGCATGAGAGTGAGAGTGAGTGTGAGAGAGAGCGAGAGAGTGATAGTGAGAGACAGAATGAGAGAGAGTGAGTGTTAGAGAGAGAAACTATCTCTCATCCAATCATCATGGAGAGAGAATGAGAGAGTGAGATTGATTGATTGATTGATTCATTCATTCATTCATTGATACATTGATTGATTCATTGATTGATTGATTGATTCATTCATTCATTCATTCATTCCTTTACCTATGTTTGCAGCACAATTGACAAGTTATGGGGTAGAAATGCAGATGTAAAGTCAAGAATTGAAAAGACAAGAGAGGTATTCCTGGCATTAAACACAACATGCGGAGATCCAGAGGAATCAAGATTCACACCAAACTTATTCAACGCCAGTATCAAGTCATTGCTGTTATATGGAGGGGAGACTTGGAGAATGACTAAGATGGACTCCAGTCCTCCGTTAACAGATGCCTATGAAGGATAATGGGTACAAGGTGGCAGGACATGGTGAGTCAACGAAGACCTGTGAGAAAGGAGCCAACAACAGCCTCTGGAACAACAAATTAAGAGAAGAAAAAAGACAGCTGATCAATAGTATTTCTATACCAACTCTCTGCTACAAGTGTCAAACATGGACTCTCACTAAGGTACAAGAAAGAAAAAACATTGTATGTGAAATGAGGTGTTTGATAAAATGGACAGGAATGGACAGAGTACGAAATGAAGTAATCAGACAGAAGGTCAGTGCAACACACACCTTGCATTGAGTACATAAAAAAGCAGAGAATAAAATGGTTCGGACACCTGAGAAGATTGCAACCAAAGTTACCAGCTGCCCATATCTACAATACCAGACATCAGGATTGCAGAGCAAGAGGCAGACCACGAAAAAGATTGATAGAAGGTGTCAGTGAGACACTGAAGAAACACGGAATGACAACATCAGCTACAAAACTGGTACATGACAGAAAACGACACCTCCCCCACGATGTCTAACGACACCTCCCCCACCACATCTAACGACACATCCCCATAATGTCTAACGACACCTCCCCACCACATCTAACAACACCTCCCAATGACGTCTAACGACACCTCCCCATGATGTCTAACGACACCTCCCCTCCATGTCTAACGACACCTCCCCATGATGTCTAACGACACCTCCCCACCACATCTAACAACACCTCCCCCTGATGTCTAACGACACCTCCCCACCACATCTAACAACACCTCCCCATGATGTCTAACGACACCTCCCCACCACATCTAACAACACCTCCCCATGATGTCTAACGACACCTCCCCACCACATCTAACAACACCACCCCATGACGTCTAACGACACCTCCCCACAACATCTATCAACACCTCCCCACAACATCTATCAACACAAGTGCACAGAAGATGAAGATGAACTTCCTATTCCACTGATACACTTGCTGGAGTGACACGTGTACTTGATTATACTGAACCTTTATTCACTGATGAATTTCCATAGCTTTTACTTCTTTGCTACTAAAAAAAACTGGTAACAAAACGTTGCTCCTCAATGACACAGTTCACTAGGGGTAACCATCTTCAAATGACTAATTGTCATCATATAGCTCATCTACACCGTGATGCCACATGCAAGACACTCTACATTTATAACAAAGATACTGTCAATTTACTTTTCAAAGATGCACTCTTCTTCGGATTTTCATTTCAAGCCCCATTGTTTTTTGTGTATTATTCTTCTTCTTTGATCAACTAATGCTGTACTTCTAGCCTGGTGAGATTCACATAGGAGACTGTGTTTCTGGTCTTCGTCGGTCTCACACAGCTTGTCGAGCATTGACGCTCCCTTGGGCCAGACTGCCTCCCTTTTATCTGTACACACATATGGCAGTCCCGGAGGATATGTTTCGGTATTTGATTGGGTGCTCCATATTCGCACATGGCATTGTCTCTGAGACCTATTTTGTGTGGAGGTGGGCCTTGAGTCTGCAATGTCCTGTACTGAGTCTGAAGATTTTTGTCTGCCCATATCTGCCAAGTTTGTCTAGGCTGTAATTTTCTGGCTTGTATTCATTGTTCTGGTTTCTCCATTCCGTTCTCGTGAATCATTTAATGAGTGTCTTTGCTTCTTTATAACTCTGTGGATGGCGAGTATGCGTGCCACCACTTCCAACTTTTACGATCTCATCTGCTTTCTCGTTTCTTTGTTTATACTAAAAGACAGCTTGTTTTTTTCCACAGGAGCCATGACCTTTACCAGCTTCTGTCTGACCTTCGTCTGCTTCTCAATGAGCCAAACAAACTGGAGTTATATGAGTTTGTGAGGTAAGTAACTTCTTCCTTCTTTTTCTTCTTTCTTTCTTTCTTCTTCTTCCGTCTTCTTCTTCCTTCTTCTTCGTCGTCCTCCTTCTTTTTCTTCCTTCTTTCTTTTTCTTCTTCTTTCTTCTTCTTCTTTGTTCTTCTTCTTTTCTTCCTTCTTCTTTTTCCTTCTTCTTCGATCAATTGATGCTATGCTTCTAGTTGCCCACTATCTTCGTTCGTGATGGGTACCTACTACTACTATTACTACTACTACTACTACAACTGCTACTACTACAACAATGACAGCAATAACAATGACAACTACTACTACTACTAGTAATACTGCTATTACTTTTTCTACTACTACTACTACTGCTACTACTAGTACTATAACTACTTCACCTACTACTACCAGAACTACTACAACTACTACTACTACTAGTAATACTGCTATTACTTTTTCTACTACTACTACTGCTACTACTAGTACTATAACTGCTACACCTACTACTACCACAACTGCTAGTACTAGTACTATAACTGCTACACCTACTACTACCACAACTGCTACACCTACTACTACTACAACTGCTAGTACTAGTACTATAACTGCTACACCTACTACTACCACAACTACTACAACTACTAGTACTAGTACTATAACTGCTACACCTACTACTACCACAACTACTACAACTACTAGTACTAGTACTATAACTGCTACACCTACTACTACCACAACTGCTACAACTACTAGTACTAGTACTATAACTGCTAAACCTACTACTACCACAACTACCACAACTGCTAGTACTAGTATTATAACTGCTACACCTACTACTACCACAACTACTACACCTACTACTACTACAACTGCTAGTACTAGTACTATAACTGCTACACCTACTACTACCACAACTACTACAACTACTAGTACTAGTACTATAACTGCTACACCTACTACTACCACAACTACTACAACTACTAGTACTAGTACTATAACTGCTACACCTACTACTACCACAACTGCTACAACTACTAGTACTAGTACTATAACTGCTAAACCTACTACTACCACAACTACCACAACTGCTAGTACTAGTATTATAACTGCTACACCTACTACTACCACAACTACTACAACTGCTAGTACTAGTACTATAACTGCTACACCTACTACTACCACTACTACCACAACTACTACAGCAACTACTAGTTTAGTTTAGTCGAAGAATCAACATCATTGCACATGATTTAACCTATAAGTTCTTATCCATATTTGTGTCTTTTCTAGACACCATAGGCTGGTTTTTCTGAGTCTTTCCTCATAACTGTAATTCTGTTTTGTTGCTCTTCTTTGTTTCCTTTCCAGCATGCTTATATCTCCTCTACGATAAGGATTCCACACCTGAACACAGTACTTCAATCTTCTTGATCTTTATCTTGATGACTCGTTCCTCAGTGTAGCTCCAGGTCCCAACTTCATCTCCAGTGGACCCTGATATGGGCTATGGAATCCAGTGCGTGATAAGAACTCCTAGAAACATCTCAGATATTGCAGCGAACAGCAAGAGAGTCTGACCAACGCATTGTAGGTCTTCCTCGTCATCTCTTCTTACCTCTGGGGTACCAGACTGCTGTCGCTGTGATCCATTGACCATCGTTTCGTCGTAACATATAACCTGTCCATCTATGTTTTGCCTTGTCTGCATGGATTACCGCATCATTCACTAGGGACAATCATCGTATGTCTGAATTGTGGAGACCTTGCATGTGTTGGTTCCGGAGAGTGATTCCGACCAAAAATTTCTCTTTGGAGGCCTGGGTCACTCTCAATTTGTCCTCTAGTGATTTTGTTAGTGTCCACATCTCAGCTTGTAGCACATCGCAGGGAGTACAGTGGAATTGAAGAGGGAGGCGTGTAGGTCTTGGTCATGGCAACCGTACTCTAATCTCGGTCTAACTAATGCTTTGTACAGTTTGACTAGGGAAGGAAGACTAATGTCTGGTCAGGCAAAATAAACTGATCAGATATGTTATATAGGATCAGACAAAACATACTGGACACGACCCTCACCTTGACTTCCTCATAACCCTTCCTGGAAACGGGCTGTTTTCATGGCAGCCTGGCTAACAAGGTGAAGGATCCCCGTAGTAGTGAGCGACTCACAGATGAAGCCAAGCATAGCACAACCACCTGGAGGACCCCGGACCACCTTCATCACCATGCTCGGGATATGAGGAAAGCCACTGCAACCCACCACTTAACGTTCTTTTCAGGACGAAAGTGTAACCTTCTCATTGTGGGCATTCACAAACAGCAACAACAGTTTGACTATCACTTCCCTGTGTTGTGTCTCTCTCCTAGGCCCCTTATACTGCTGCAACATCAGATAGAGTACTGTAAGAGAACTCCTGCTGCACCTGGTGTAAAACTGCGGACTGTTCGCCTTTACCACCATCACGGAGAGAGCCTGGGCTTTGCTGTTCGAGGAGGTAAGTGATATTCTCATATTTATTCTTCTCATTGTTGTTCTTTGCTAACTCTCTCTTTCTCTCTCTCTCTCTCTCTGTCTCTCTATATATATATATATATATATATATAGAGCTGGTTGTAAGAGGGGATTAACTGTGGGACATGGCATAACATCGACCATGGTCAGGTTTTTTGTTAAGAGTAGGATAGATGGCGCCTAACAGACTGTGGGTCTAGTTTGCTCTAGTGTTTGGCTTGCACATTCGCTAACCATTCACCACGGAACTTGTTCAAATGCAGTGAAGTAATAAGCTGCTCGGGCCTAGCCCGCTAAGCAGGAAATTCTTCTCCCGGCTACATCCATCTCACGCCAGAACTGGGACCTGCACAGGAGCATCTGCCCTTGTAGAAGAAGAGGTCAACTAAGAACTAGGATACAAGTATATATATATATTTATAATAAATATATATATATGTAACTATTTATCTATTGATACTCTAATGAAATGAAATGTATTGAACAGATATTAGGAAAAAAATGTTAGGGCTCGTCTGGGATTTGAACCCCATACCCTAAACTTCTTGCATCTAGCATAGATTTTACAGAACATTCCTACCATCACAGCCCGTCTGCATGAAACTCGATCTCTTACCAAATGTCCAGCCTGCTCCAGAGCCATGCTGAAGCATTGCTTGACATCTTGGTGCCATCTCCTTCTTGGTTTGCCTTTTCCTGTCTTGCCTGGTTCCATTACTGTTCTCTCAAGACTGTTGTGTCTTGTAATGAGGACAAAGTATTTAAATTCTTTGTTCTTGATCAAATTTTATGAACCAGTTCTCCTCTATGTCCACCTTTTGTCAAATGTCTGCATTGTTATTTTATTTTAACATGCTATTTTGAGGACTTTTCTATAAATTCTCGATTCTCTTCCTTGATGGTTGGATAACTGTCCATATTTCGCTGCCGTATGCTGCCACAGACAAAACACAGGTTCTCAAAATTGGGGATATTCTACTATAGTTTCCTCAGCTTGTGTATCCTCTGAATTTCTATTGCCAATCTCCTTCTGATTTTCTTTGACCGTTCGCCATTATTTTTCAATTCTGAAGCCCAGATAGATACTCGACCTGTTTTATTTCTACACTCCCGAACTTTAAGTTGACCTCTTGTTTTGAAATCTCCAATGATGACCAAGATGTCTCTTTTTTCAACTTTTTCCATCGCTTCTTGCAAGGTGTTATAAAAATCATCCATTTCACAATCGTCTGCTGCTGATGTTGGTGCATACACTTGAATTATTGTTAAATTTCTAGTCTTTTTCTTTAGTCTGATTACAATTATGCGGTCGTTGACTGGATTGTAACCGAGTAGTGAAGGTGCTGTCTTCTTTGACAGAATAAAGCCGACCCCGCTTTTTCCAGCCTTGTCCGTCCTAGAGTATATAAATGTTTCTCCTGAGGAGCTGGTACAGTGCCCTTGACCGGCCCATCTATGCTCAGAGACTCCAAGAATCTCTATCTTGGTTCTCTTCATTTCTCTTCCGATCATGAATAACTTGCCCTGGTATAGGCTCCTGACATTCCAGGTGCCTATTCTTAGTTTTGTTTTTAGTCCCATTTCAGAGTTGTCCACTGTAATGCAGTCAGGCTTTAGGCCGTCATCTCTATTACTTGTACTCACTCTGAAATTGGCCTCTTCCCCAGTTGGCGTCGATGATCTGCCTGGTCTGAGGGCCTCACCATCAGATCTTTGCGTTTCGTTTCTCTCGACTGTCATAGGTTTCTTGGCATTTTACATCCAGTAGTTTGCCATTGCTTTCTGGACATTGTTCTGGCCGCTTACCAACTATGGTCTCTGGTGCGCCCTTAGCCAACTAGTCAACTACTATAGCGAGAAATAAATGTAATTTAATTAGGTAAAATTTTTCTCAATGACTTCATGGCGCGCTAAAGGTTAATGTCTGCTGCCTGGGCAAAATTCAAATGACGTTAAAAATCTACCAATTCTATTACGGGATCTTCGCTGGTGCTACAGAGCTTGTGCGTTGTGCTGAGATTCTTCAAAAATATGGAGATAACAAAGCACTTATGGGCTCATCTGTGGGCAATGACGTTGATTGTTCGACTAAAACTCTGGATAAATGAAACCTGCGAGAATTAATAGTATAGAGATCAATTATTTAAGTAGTCACCTGAGAGTTGCTAGAGCCGAAAAGAAGAGCAAAGAATAATAACGCTGTCACCTGTCAATCATGTAAGAAGCACTAACAAGGGTTGGGGCGGCTATCTCATCCTTTAGAAATTCTAAGCAATGAAAACGTAGAACAAATAAGGACAAGTCAACTAAGCAGACAAATTCAACTCAACCAACCAAGACAGAAGCAGGTCCTTTGTCAAGAGGAAGACATGGATGGAGCTGGAACAGATGGTACAGGAAGTGAGGACTTGGTGTGCATTTGTTGAAGAGTGCTCGGTGGTGAAATGAGAGATTTTAATTTATTTATTGATTGAGCAGCAAAGATGGCGCCTAACAGGCTGCGGTTCTGACTTTGCTCTCGTGTTTTAGTTCATCATGGATGCCGTTAGGCCACAGATTTGAGTGAGCTTCATACTAGTCGACGACTTACACATGTCCACAGAAACGTGTTGCGCTTTTCCATTTGGATTATTTCATATGAATTATTTCATTCATATTGTGGTGCTTTTCCTTCCGATTGTCTTGGCATAGCCATCAGCTATTTGAAATAGTGTTTAGGCTACTCTGTGTCACATTACCTAGGTCCAGTGCACACGGCTGAACTTCGTGGGGCTGGCGCCCTGTTTACCGACCGTGCCAGTTTTGGTGTGGCTAGGAAATTACACATGGGCCAATAGTGGACTAACCTGTCGACCGGGAGAGATTGGACCTTGCCCTGTTTCAACATGCCTAAGAACATTACTCACATGCTGAGTTGTTTTTTTGTTTTGTTTTTTGCGTTCGCCTTATTTCTCAAATCGCCAAGGCGGTGTGCGTTGCACTGTGGTTTTTATTTTGCGCCTGTCGGCCCAGTGCATCTGACTTCATCATGCATTTTATGTTAGGGCCTGTTTCTTCCTGCATTTTCTAAGGGTTTGCTTCCGCGGGGTAACGGCCGGTGCTGTGATGGGGATCGAACCCAGCACCTTCTGGTTGTGAGCCGTGTCACTTAACCACTAGCCCACGCCGTCCCCACACGCTGAGTGATGCCTTAACCTTCTAGTTTTCGTATGTTTTTTATTATGTAACAAACATTTAGACTTACCCATTTTTGGGTACACCAGTATATCCATGAAATTGCCACAAAGCACTGATAATGTTCCTAACCAGATCGGCAAATCTGTTAGTTTCCACTACAAACGTATTTATAACATCTGCATTAGCAAACTAAACAGACCTATTTGTCTCTCAGTAGTGGAATAACCTTCCAAATCCATATTAAAGAGACAAAAATCATTAACAAATATGAATAACCTTACAAATCCACATTAAACAGAGACAAAAATCATTAACAAATATGAATAACCTTACAAATCCACGTTAAACAGAGACAAAAATCATTAACAAATATGAATAACCTTACAAATCCACATTAAACAGAGACAAAAATCATTAACAAATATTAATAACCTTACAAATCCATGTTAAACAGAGACAAAAATCATTAACAAATATGAATAACCTTACAAATCCACGTTAAACAGAGACAAAAATCATTAACAAATATGAATAGCCTTACAAATCCACATTAAACAGAGACAAAAATCATTAACAAATTAAAGTTAATCTTGTTGTTTACAAGACAGAATGAAGGGGCCTCGTTTTCGATTCAGCTGTTTCTATAGCAGAAACTGGTGATAACACAACGAATATACCGATAAGTATACAGAGACAATGCCACGAATGAATTTTTTTCATGAATGATTCAGTAAAAGTTAATCCTCACAACCCTCATTCCAAGGCAGTGGAATACTCGGCTCCCCTCAAGAAGTATGCAGGGACATTGGTCGACACCCTTACCATGAAACCACATGCCGCCAGGGCTTCATTTCCAGAAGTTGGAAGTTGAATGAGAATTGTAATTTGGACTGTCCTTTTTTTGCTGCAGAACGTGGTTATGGCAGGGGTTGATCGAAACAACGGGCCACTGATGTCTAAGCGAACATTATTGTTATTGATTGATTGACTGATTGATCATATAAGCTGTGCCAATTTGTATTCTTTTGTCAGGATTTGAACACAGTGTGGGCATCTTTGTTACTGAAGTAGCTGCAGGATCGCAAGCAGAAAGACAAGGCCTCAAGGTATGCTTATGTGACTATTGACATCAGATGGCCTGTTTCTTTTATCGTCTTGCTGCATTTGAGACATAACTGGCCCCTTTACAGGAAGCCTGTATCATAAAGAGTCTGCAAATCATATATTTTGGCCACATTAATGGAGATGACGGAGAGGAGACGAACGACTGGTCAGGCAAAACATGCTGATCAGACATGGTAGTTAGGTCAGGCAAAATATACAGACCAAGACTCTTCCTAGAAATTGGCTGTTTTCGTGGCAGCCCGGCTAACGAGGTTGGGGATTGATGTAATATACCTGCAGTAGTGAGCAACATGCAGATGAAACCAAGTATAGCACATCCGCTGGGAGTATCTCGGTCCACCTTCATCAGTATACTTGGCACACACGCTTTCCAGGGCACACAAAAAAGTCATCTAACTCATTGTGATCATTCAACAACAACAAAGATTTGATACTCTTTTTCTTATAGTTGGTGTAGCTGATGTCAGTCATACTTGAGTTGGGCACTCTTAACCTTTAGTACTCCGTGTCCGATCCCTTAAAACCAACTAGGCCTACAAAAACGGTGTACGGAAAAAAGAATTTTTTTTGAACGGAGTCACTCCCGACAGCCATTTTTTTACTGCTGAATACGTCCTCCATATATACACGATATTTTGCCGGTTAAAGTATTGTATGTTAGATTACAAATGGCTTTGGAACAGTTTTAATTTTGTATACGCCGTTTGGAGCAAGCCGACTTTTTACGAAAGGGGAAGTAGGTTGTTGGGAAATATCTTTATCGAGTAGATCTGTTTATTTTGTTTGTTTAGATGAAAGAACTACGTTTGAATTGAAACTAACAGTTGTGTCGATATTGTAAACACAGTTTCGATACGTTGTTGTGGTTTCCACGGTTTTCTATCGGAGCGACTAGGCCTAGTGGTCGAGTCCAAATTTTTTCCGAGATTTTCATAAATTTTCAACTTAATCTTTTTGTATCTCAAAAACTAACAAACACACAACAAAAACAATCACCCACATGTTCGTTATGCTATTCTGTGTATACACGCCAGAAAATCATATTTATTGACAAACAAACATAAAAATTACACAATTTTTAAGACGACTACCATAGCGAGAAATTAAGAAAATTAATTAGGTCAAATTTTTTCAAAAAAACCGTGGCGTGCTAAAGGTTAACCCTACCAGACCGCTGTCCCCATTTTTAGGTAATTCCTAACTGCCGCTAAACCGCTGGACCTAATTTTAGGTAATTTGGATAGTACGTCATAAAATGCGTCAGAATCTAAAAATATCCAACCAATCGTGGTTAATCCTCGTGATTAGTCATTGCAAATGGCTGCCTCCATGTTTGAATTGATTTTGTGGGGTTTAACGTGAACAAATTAGGAAAATTGACAATGAAACGAACGGCTGATGAACCAAGCACTTCAACAGGAAAGCAAAGTAAGTCTAGGCTTATGACAGTCCAACAGGTGATCAATAATTTGGTTGATTCAGACTCTGTTCAAGTGAAACAGACAGTGAGAGCTCGAGTGATGAGATGAAGGCTTTTCTTGGACTGAGGATCTATATAGAATACTCATGAATAAAGCCCAGCTATCAGGATTATTGGACAAATGAGGGCTCTTTGTTGTGTTTACTCCCGGATTTCGAAATGTTTTATGACTCGAGATAGATTCTTTGCCTTTTACTGGATGGATTGGCACACAAAGGTGGAATATTGACGTTAGATGAAAGGTAAACCTATTTTCTACAATGTCTCCAAGTTACATCTTATTCTAACCACTTGTTTGCATGTAACTAACATTTTTCTATATCATGTTGGTTTTTTCTCTTTAATGCTCTGGAACCCAAGAATGGGGGACAGTTGGGTTCAGGGCCTTAGGTCTGGTAGGGTTAATGACTTTCTTTTGTGGTGGGTTACAGTGGCTATATATATGCTGACAAGCAGTTCAAACTGCTGAAAATATGCAGCAAGACTGGTATATGCTTAGGCAAGTGTGTACTGGTCCACTGAGACAAACTTCCACACAAAGCTGTTTGGAAACCTTAAAAAACTCTCCACCACAGCGACCTTGACCTTTTGAACACTGGCCTATAAAATCTCATTCCCCTGTGCTCCTGAGAAAGTATGCACAAGGTAGACATCTGAGGAAAGATGTTTACTATGACAAAACTGTGCTCTAATATCATTATTCTATCTCAAATTGACTGACGATCATCTCCAATGTTTGTCCTTGTTATGCCAGTAAGTTGTGGAATATATTTATTGAGGACCTTCCTGTATCAAATGTACTTGATACATTACATCGGATACACCCCACCAAACCGCAGTCTGGTCCACTGAGGGACAGGAACAGTTCTAGCTTGATCACACATGTCGTGGGGATGGCGTGGGCTAGTCGTTAAAGGACAAGGCTAACCAAAGGTGCTGGGTTCGATCCCCATCACAGCACCAGCTGTTACCCTGGGGAAGGCAAACCCTTAGAAAGTGCAGGAGGAAGCAGACCCTTACATAAAATGCATGCCGAAGTCGGATGCACTGCGCCGACAGGCGCAAAATAAAAACTGTAGTGCAACACACACCACCTTGGGGAATAGAGAAATAAGGCGAACGGCAAAAAAAAGCACAAAAAAAACACGTCGTCATTCAAAAAATTACATGTCCTTTTCAGTATAATCACCATCTAAATCCAATTTATCGGACTCCAACCAAATCTGTGAGAATACTACCAGGGACTTGTTCTGCTGTTAGCCTTTTTAAACGGGCATTTTCCAAATTACATTTCCATTACGAAAATCACAAATTTCCTATTTTGTGGATGCTGCCACATTAGTTATCTGTTCTGTGTAGACGTCATGATATTATGGCCAAAATCTAAGCAGTGCAGCCCGAAATGTGCAGCACCTTAGAGTCCTGGTCTGGTCATGATAGCCCTGCTTTATTTAGATATTTGCAAGTTGACTTCAGCCTTGGGCTAACTGGGGTCAGCAAACCTTATTGGACTGCTTGTCTCAGGTCATCATACCTTATCTGACTATTTGGGTCAGTCAGGTCAGCAAACCTTATCTGATTGCTTGTGGTTGGGTCAGTGAACCTTATCTGACTGTGTGTGTCAGGTCAGCAAATCTTATCTGACTGCATGTGTCAGGTCATCATACCTTATCTGACTGCATGTGTTAGGTCATCATACCTTATCTGACTGCTTGTGTTGTGGTGAGCAAACCTTATCTGACTGCTTGTGTCAGGTCATCATACCTTATCTGACTGCATGTGTCAGATCAGCAAACTGTATCTGACTGTGTCGGGCCAGCAAACCTTATCTGACTGCTTGTGTCAGGTCAGCAAACCGTATCTGGCTGTGTCGGGCCAGCAAACCTTATCTGACTGCTTGTGTCAGGTCAGCAAACCTTATCTGGCTGTGTCGGGCCAGCTAACTTTATCTGACTGCTTGTGTCAGGTCAGCAAACCTTATGTGACTGCTTGTGTCAGCACTAGCATACCATAACTGACAAAGACCCTGTTCTACCTCCAAGTTACATCCCTGGAAACAGACTGCACTCATGCAGTCTGGCTAAAAGAATATGACTTGACGGAAGTCAAACCTGGTCCCAAAAATACTGTACTGAAATTCACTGAATCTTGCTGAAAGACATATCGCAGCCTCGCTGTAAACTACGACACGGATAAATTAGTTTTTTTCAAAATACAGCCACCTACAAGAACAAGAGGGCATAGCTACAAATTAACTAAAGAAAGGTCCAGATTAGACATTAGGAAAACATTTTTTTTAGTCAGAGAGTGGTGAATGCGTAGAATACATTGCCAAGGAAGTAGTGCAGGCAGGGACAATTAATGCATTTAAGAATAGATTGGATGCGCATAACTTTTAGAGCAAGGTAATATAAATGAAACTGGTTGTATACAGACTCTGTTGAGTCTTCTAAACCAGTATAAAGATGTTAAGTTAAAAAAATTCCATTTCAGGTTGAATACCAGGAAGAAAGAAAGAATCCACCAGTCAGATTCCCCAGGTTCATACCAGTTCTGAGTTGGCTGTTGAAGGTTATAACCAGAAAGAAAAACAACTAGCAGCAAAAGTGGTTTTTATTTTTATTTGAACAGGTCGGAGATGAGGTTGTGAGAGTCAATGGGTTTACCATTGCTGAGGCCATACACATTGATGTTCTGAACTTGATCAAGTCCAAGGAAGATATCGTTCTCAAGGTCACATGTAAGCAGTGCTGCATGCGCAGTTATGTAATGTAGTGTTTCCTTCTCTCATGAAGTTACTTATAGTCAACTCAACCCTGCAGACTAGTCCTGCAAAACGCTGCATTGAGAGATGGAAAGAGTTGACTCACCTTGATCAAGTTACAGCAGGAAGATGTGCCTGAGCATCTTCTGAGTTATGCAACATAGCAAAGTAAAGATCCTGTCACGCCATGAGGTGTATAGGAAATATGGTGTTAGGCCCATATTATTTGGTGACCCACGGCACATAATAGGTGATGCGATCAGTATCACACCAGCCGCCTTTAATTCCCGAGATTTTTTTCTGGGACCCAATATCTGTGACTGAGTCGACCACAGGAGTCGACTTGCGATCAGAAAACAATCCCCCGTTAACATGCCAGTGTGGCATATTGGGAATCTGGCGTTAGACCCACATTTTTCTTGACCAACGACACACTAGGGATGATGTGGTCAATATCATATCGGATGCCTTTACTTTCTAGATTGTTCTGAGACCCAAATTTTTAGGTTGGCTCGACCCCAGGAGCCATTTTTGTGATCTGAAAAATTGTACACCAACTGGATATAGAACCCTGATCGCTTGACTGGAAATTCAATGCACTAACTACTTCACTACCTCTCCTACCCACTTTAAAGTCAATTCTAAATAGTTTTATGTTGTTATTGTTGTCACAGATCCAGCAGCATCCGGGCTCTTGCCCTTTATCCCAATGTCATGTAATAGTGTCTGCATGTGTTTATCAGCTGTTGTTTAGTGCCATACAAAGTGTTTCATTTATCTGGCCTCAGAGGAAGAACCAAATAGTTTTATAAGTGTTAATTATTTTTTCTAAGAAAAATAAATTAAATATATTTTAACTTACATTAACCAGTCTTTTAAAACAAACACTGGTTTCACAATTGAGAATACAATAAGAGTAACTTCCCTTACAATATTTTCTTCCTTTTCGATCAACTGATGCTGTGCTTCTAGCCTGATGAGGTTCACGAGAATGCATTTCCGGTCTTTGCTGATCTCACAAAGCTTTTCGAGCATGGTCACTCTACCAGACTGTCTTTCTTTGGTCTGTATAAGTGGGGCGGTCCTGCAGGAAATGTCCTGGTGTTTGCTTGGGTGCTCCTTAATCACATGTAGCATTGTCTCTAAGACCCATTCTATGGAGGTGGACCTTGGGTCTGCAATGTCCCGTTCTGAGTGAAGATCTTTGTCTGCCCATCTCTCCCAAGTTTGTCTATGTTGTCATTTTCTGACTTGTATCCTTTGTGCTGGTTTCTCTATTCTGTCCTCATGGATTGTTTTAAGAATATGTTTTTTTATTGTCTGTTGGTATGTGTTGTTGTTCTTGACCTGATCCCTTCTTAGCCAGTATGTCTGCCTTGTCATTTCCATGTATATTTGAGTTACTAGGATCATTTGGATAACTATCCTGACTTCAGTTCAGTTCAGTTCATCCCGTAACCCATCAGGTCGTTGGGGCACACACGAAGACACTCCCAAAATCCCATGCCATCCCTCTCTGTCTGTCGCCGCCTGACGTATCTCACCGGGACGAAGGCCTGACCATTCAGTGATGTTGTCCACCCATTTCTTCCTTGGACGTCCTCGCCCTCTCTGTCCCGGTACGTAACCAAAGAGTATCGAGTTGGTAATTCCGTTGGACCTCGCGACGTGCCCGCACCAGGCCATCTTTCGTCTTTTGATAGCTGTGAACAGATCTTCAAAAGGACCAATAGCGTCTTCAACTCTCTGACGAATTACTACGTTTGTGACACGATCTTTATATGTAACAATTAGGAGTTTTCTATAGCACTTCATTTCCATTGCATGTATTTTGCCCTGGATATCTGCTGTAATGGTCCAGGTCTCGCAGGCATACAGAAATATTGATAGCACCTGACTTCATGGGATGTAATGAGCTGGTTAACATCTAGGGAGTCTGTTAGAATGACTATTTTTCTTGTAGTTGTCTTTTGACTGATAAAAACCTGAGTTGCCGAGTCATTGACTCACTCTTTTTAAACTGTCAAAAGTATGATATGAATATCATCACATCAAAAACAGAGACAATGAATATCGGTAGAAATCACACCAACACTTGACATTCAGGTGAATGAAACAAAAATAAGCAGGTAGAAGAATTTAGATTTTTAGGAACTGTATTTACTGTGGATGGCAGACTCGATAGAAAGTTAGAGATGAGAGTGGAGAGAACAAACGCTGTTAACTGTCTCCACTACTAAGACGCTGCAAGATTTCCCTCCAAGCAAAATATCAGATAATAAATAGTACCTTCATCCCAACTCAGTGCTACCAATGCCAGACAATGACATTGAATAAGGCCCATGAATGAAAGTTAGCCACCTGCGAAATATTCAGTGCCCATGAAAGGTTACTAACAACACCAGAAGAGACATAATCACAAATATGAGTATTTGGGAGAATGTTGGAACAATTCCCTGCCTACAGTACATTGAGCAGCAGAGAAGGAATTGGTTTGGCCACATTGTGAGAATGCAACCAGAACACATTGTTTATGCAACCTTCTACAGGAGAACATCAGGAAGAAGGGCGAGAGGTAGGCTGAGGAAAAGGTGTATGGGCAGTGTAAACGAGACCTGCCGTAACATTGGGGAAAATGTTCTTCGGGCCACGAGAGAAGCAAAAGACAAATACACACCACAACACTAGACTACAACCCGGTAGAAATGAGACGACACTGGGCACAACCTGGTAGAAAGTGAGACGACACTGGGCTACAACCCGGTAGAAAGTGAAATGACACTGGGCTACAGCCCGGTAGAAAGTGAGACGACACTGGGCTACAGCCCGGTAGAAAGTGAGACGACACTGGGCTACAACCCGGTAGAAAGTGAGAAGACACTGGGCTACAACCTGGTTGAAAGTGAGACGACACTGGGCTACAGCCCGGTAGAAAGTGAGACGACACTGGGCTACAACCCGGTAGAAAGTGACATGACACTGGGCTACAACCTGGTAGAATGTGAGACAACACTGGGCTACAGCCCGGTAGAAAGTGAGACGACACTGGGCTACAACCTGGTAGAATGTGAGACAACAACAGAAGAGGAAGAGAACTATTATATCAAATCCTGAAACACTAGGACAAAACGTAACAAATTTTGTTCAATGTGCAGTTAGCAATATTAACATCCTTCTTGTGACAAGAGGTCCCCGGAAGAGCGGTAGGAATGGCCTTGCGACCATTATTAGTTAACATCCGTATCTTTCTCGTCCTCAGATATTGGAATGCTGCCAGTGAAAGAGTAAGTAGAACAATGGTTGTCCTCTTTCTTAGATCTTTGGTCAACGGCTGGCAAAGTTCAGGACAGTAAGGTACCTATTTATGGCTGGGTAGACTGTGTTATGTCAAAGTTGTGATATTTGAGCATAGTACTTTTGCCATATGAAGCACTACAAGTTACACAATGAAAAAAGTGATTGTATGTTTTAATATTTTTTTTTCTTGAGATCCTCTGTCAATTTTGTTCTTTTTATTTTTTTATTGTGAGGGTAAGTCAGTAAGTAAGTCACAAACTGATACGGGATAGCTGGAAAATGTGCAATGTTATGTCAGTCAGGTCAGATCATCCTGTATCCAGTGAGGTCGTTGGGGCACACATGAGGACATCCTCACAACACCACGCCACCCTTCTCTGTCAGCGTCTGCTGCCTGTGCCTCTTTTGCTCGGAGATTGGTCCATTCTTTTATGTTGTTCTCCCACCTCTTTTTGGGACGGCCTCTTCGTCGTCTGCATGCACCTTTCCGTGGAGGATCAAATTTGGAAGACCATTTGATCTCGATATGTGACCGTACTAAGCGAGTTTCCTTCTTTTGACAGTTGCCAAGAGGTCTTCAAAAGGTCCTATTGCTGTTGTAATTCTATCTCGCATTTCCTCATTTGTAACTCGATCTTTGTACATGATGTTTAAAAGTCTTTGGAAACATCTCATCTCCAAGGCCTGTGTCCTTCGTTGAAGGTCAGCTGTAACTGTCCATGTTTCACAAACATAGAGGAATATTGACAGGACCAGTGTACGCATTAATCTGATTTTTATGTCAGTAAGTAGGATAAATTAGACTTTTAACAAGTTTTTAAAAATACAACCAACTACAAGAACAAGGGGCCACAGCTACAAATTAATTAAAGAAAGGTCCAGATTAGATGTTTGTAAATATTTTTTTTAGTTTGAGAGTGGTGAATGCTTGGAATGCATTTCCACAGAAAGTAGTGGAGGCAAGGTCAATAAATGCATTCAAGAATAGATTGGATGCGTATATATTTTAGAGCAAGGAAATGTAACAGAAACAGATTGTACACAGACTCTAAAGAGTCTCCTAAACAAGTATAAAGACGTTGAAGTTAAGGTCACAAACTGATAGCTGGAAAATGAACTAAAGTCAGTAAGTAGGTCACACACTGATATGGGATAGCTGGAAAATGTACTAGGGTAAGTCGGTAAGCAGATCACAAACTGATATGGAGTAGCTGGAAAATGTACTAGGGTGAGTCGGTAAGTAGATCACAAACTGATATGGGGTAGCTGGAAAATGTACTAGGGTAAGTCGGTAAGTAGATCACAAACTGATATGGGGTAGCTGGAAAATGTACTAGGGTAAGTCGGTAAGTAGATCACAAACTGATATGGGGTAGCTGGAAAATGTACTAGGGTAAGTCGGTAAGTAGATCACAAACTGATATGGGGTAGCTGGAAAATGTACTAGGGTAAGTCGGTAAGTAGATCACAAACTGATATGGGGTAGCTGGAAAATGTACTAGGGTAAGTCGGTAAGTAGATCACAAACTGATATGGGGTAGCTGGAAAATGTACTAGGGTAAGTCGGTAAATAGATCACAAACTGATATGGGGTAGCTGGAAAATGTACTAGGGTAAGTCGGTAAGTAGATCACAAACTGATATGGGGTAGCTGGAAAATGTACTAGGGTAAGTCGGTAAGTAGATCACAAACTGATATGGGGTAGCTGGAAAATGTACTAGGGTAAGTCGGTAAGTAGATCACAAACTGATATGGGGTAGCTGGAAAATGTACTAGGGTAAGTCGGTAAGTAGATCACAAACTGATATGGGGTAGCTGGAAAATGTACTTTTTCTTGAAAATACAATACAATGGAAACAACAAAACAAGCAAACAAAACTATACAGTCTTTAGCTCGTATTTCAACTTTACTAAAGTATTTTCAAAGAAAGAAACAAATCTATCCGGTAAGACCTGAATGTAGAGGAGAATTAACTCATAAATGGCGTAATGACCCGAAAACTGAGGTTTTTTTTTTACACGTCAAACGAAACAACGGACTGGAGAGAGCGGTTATGGAAGGCATGGTCACTGGGAAGAGAGACAGTGGCCAACCGAGAAGACGGTGGACTTGGGACATCAAGGAGATGCTGGATTTCTTCTTCTTCGTACGCTTTCAGACGTCGCTGGATTTGATCTTGGGGCAGGCCGGAAGACTGGCGAAAGATAGTTTCCTACAGACAGACTTTCATGAGAGCAACGTTCTGCAAAGGACATGCTACACGATGAGGAAAGTATTTTCAGTTAATTTCTGGGGTTTATTTTTTCAGTGATCCTAGTGGCCCAGTGACATGGCAGTACGTGGATTCCCTTGATGATGGTAGTGATCAGGTAGGACTTTGACAAGCTTTCACCATTTTGTATATTAGGCTGGCAACATCGTTATGTTAAGCATTTTGAGCGGTCCACTTACCTACCTAATAATAGCTGTCCATCGCAATAGTAGATGGCGACAGTGTCAGACATGTGTTCAGATATGACTGAAATAACAGTTAGTTAGTTGGTTGGTTAGTTGGTTGGTTGGCTGGTTAGTTAGTTAGTTGGGTGGTTGGTTGGTTGGTCAGTTAGTTAGTTAGTTGGTTGGTTAGTTAGCTAGGTAGTTGGTTGGTTAGTTAGCTAGGTAGTTGGTTGGTTAGTTAGTTAGTTGGTTGGTTAGTTGGTTGGTCGGTTGGTTGGTTAGTTAGTTAGTTAGTTAGTTAGTTGCCCATCACAAGGGATGATGGTGACATCATCAGGAGGTTTATCTTAATGAATTAACTTGCTCTGTATTTGGATTATAGTGAGGAGGTAACTGCGCCGTTCATCGATCTCACTCTCTGGTCCTGAGCTAACTTGGACCAGTGGCAAGACATAAGTCAAGACGACGATGCAAGTACTCTGGTCCCACCTCTCTCAAGACCAGGGATCACTTGAAAACTTGTGGGATTTGATCACCTACTGTTTCCTTTCATCTCATTGAGAGACGGGTATTTTATCTCTCAACCACAGTGACGACATCAGCACGCTCAGGATGTTAGGAAAGCTACTGCAACCCGTCACTTAACCTCCTTTTCAGGGCGCACAAAAGAGTTGACCTCATTGTGGGCATTTGAAACAACTACAGCAACCATCCACAGGCTTCCTGCATGGAGGCTGTCCCATGCTCTGTAGAATTAGAAGGATCAGGATATAGAAAGGAGGTAGTTAGCTTTCACAAATATGTGCATGTGGCTAGCAACTTCATCATGTTCAGTATATTCTTACAGCACCATTATCAAAACAAGCATGTGAAAAGCTTTGGTGCAGACTTCCTGACAAATTTCAGTGGTTATTCTATGGTTCATAAGCAGTAGAAGGAGAAAGTAAAGTGTGCTTGGAGCTAGCAACCTTATGATGTAGAAGAAACTACTACAACTGCTACTGCACAAGCGTAAGAAGTGCTTTGGAGCAGGCTTTCTGCAAGGAGTGTAAAATGCAGTGGTGACTTAATGCTCGGGAAGAAGTAGAAAGAAAATTAAGAGTCTCTCTTGTGAACCTCACCGGACTAGAAGCATAGCATCAGTTGATCGATGAATTAGAAGAAGACTTTATCTAGTCTCTGCAGGAAGACTGTATCCGAGATCTTGCAATGGCTGATTATAAGGTTTTTTTGTTTTGTTTTATTTACATGATGAAGTTGCCAGGTATATCATAAGTCATAAGCTACCCGTTCCTAATTAATGTTGTTCAGGGCCTAGGCCTGTCTCCATTCGTGTAATCTTGTCACAAATTTGACAATTGGATTAGCGATTATGCTGGCGCTGTAGTGGTCTGGGCTGTTGGTTCTTGGGTTGGTATTGGCCATCTCTTTTCTGATCAGCGGGCCAGGCTTGAGCACTACTTCAATCCGGCTGCTGTATCGCTCCTCTGCCACCCTCTATTTACTTGTCAATCGTGAGGTGAGGATCACCGTGATCCCGTAGTAATGAGTGTCATGAAAATGAAGCAAAGCATAGCACAGCCGCTCAGGATGTAAAAGTAAAGTGGAAATTCAGCAGATTTAACCGCTGGTTGGAAATGGAGTTTTTTGAAGACTCGATAGGACTAACCCACAGACTGAGAGGTGGGGTGGCCAGTGCCCTTCCTTGCTGTTTTTACTTTCCCTAACTCATGCGTCGGGTACCTATTTACAGCTGGGTTGACTGGAGAAACGGTCCTCGATTAAAATCATGACCCAAATATTTAAGTCTCCGGACGCGATTTAAACCGAGGCATGCTGTTACCACAGAAAATAGCGAATTGCTCGCTATGAACTGAGCTAAAGCGCCCCTCACTCTGGATGTAGGTAAGCTAATTAAGTTGGTAGAAAGTGTCTCTCAGGAAGGTATATAACTTGTTATTTTTTTGTCTTTCTCTTCATCGATGGGAACAGGAGGAACATCAAAGAAAGAGACATTCTCCAGACATTAAAATCTTTATTGATAGCACAGGGCATGCTTCTCTGGGTTGTAGGTAGGTGGTGGGCTTCAGTTTGGTGAATGTGGAGTGTGAGAGGGTTATGTTTGGTGGATGGTGTGTGGAGGAAAGGAGAATGTGAAAGGGCTATGTTTGGTGGATGGTGTGTGGAGGAAAGTAGGGTGTGAGAGGGTTATGTTTGGTGGATGGTGTGTGGAGCAGAGTGGCATGTGAGAGGGTTATGTTTGGTGGATGGTGTGTGGAGGAAAAGGGGATGTGACAGGGTTATGTTTGGTGGATGGTGTGTGGAGGAAAGTGGGGTGTGAGAGGGTTATGTTTGGTGGATGGTGTGTGGAGGAGAGTGGGATGTGAGAGGGTTATGTTTGGTGGATGGTGTATGGAGGAGAGTGGGATGTGACAGGGTTATGTTTGGTGGATGATGTGAAAGGGTTATGTTTGGTGGATGGTGTGTGGAGGAGATTGGGATGTGAGAGGGTTATGTTTGGTGGATGGTGTGTCGAGGAGAGTGGGATGTGAGAAGGTTATGTTTGGTGGATGGTGTGGGGAGGAGAGTGCAGTGGGAAAGGGTGATGTTAGGTGAATGTTGAGTCCTGTATGACATGGGAAAATAAGATTGGAGAGTTCAGTTAATGCACGCCAAGTGTGAGTAAATGTTAGGTTTAATAATAAATACTAACAATAAAAAATGTTTTCATTGGTAAGATATTTCCTCTTGAGTAATCAATTTATGTGGCCAGACATGTCTTCACTGGTACGACCGGGTCTCAAGCGACTAAGGCACCGAACAGACATGTCTTCACTGGTACGACCGGGTCTCAAGCGACTAAGGCACCGAACAGACATGTCTCGAGAGCACACTCACTATTCTGAAGCATCGTCGTTTTGCACAATTTGGATATGCGGCCCCCTTGCCGAGGATCTCCCCTCCCAGTTCAGTTCATCCCATAACCTCTTGAGATCGTTAGGGCTTCCTGCTGACATCTCCACAATCCTGCGCCATCCCTCTTTGTCTGCAGTTGCTTTTTGTGCCTCCTCGGGTCATCGGTTAGTCATTTCATAGATGTTGTCTTCCCATCATTTTCTCTGGTGTCCTTGCCCTGCACTGCGTCCTGTAGTATCGTATTGACAAGCAAGGCCCTTGGATCTCGAGACGTGGTCATACTAAGTCAGATTTTGCCTTTCGATGGTTGGTTTCGAGGTCGTTGTACAATTCACATTCTCGATTCTTCGTCATAATTTATCATTTGTGATTCAGTCTTTGTGGGTGAGATTTAGGAGTCTTCTGCTGTCGGACCAAAAGGTGCAAATATCGCTGTCAAGTTGCAAACTAGCGACACAACGCATTCCGTTCTCCGGACTACATCCTGCTACCTGCAAAGCCCTGTTCAGGACATGGTAGTGGAAGATTGAGAATGAACGCAGAAGAAGATCTCTATGACCTGGATTCTTCTTCCCTCTCACCAGCTCTTAAAGACGGCCATGAACATCACGGATGGGAAGCGACCCTCTCTGTCACTGTATTTCTCTCCCCCGGCCGTCTACACACCACCTGGTTAAGTCAAATCAGAAAGACATCACCTTCATTGTGTGCAGTCTGAGACACAGACACTCAAGGTGTTCATAACAGTTTGCGTGACAGGCCCTTGTCACCTAATCAGACCACTACCTACTGACATGGAGAGGAACAGTTTGATCCAAGGAATATGTAGATACGAATAGTACAAGAGGACACCAAACCTACAAGAACTTAATGCCGAAAGGTAACAATGATAGCCGTTCCTTCAGCTCAGCAGCTTTGCCCTACCCAAGTATTCCTCTGAAGAAGTGTTTACAAAGGGTGTCTAATAAATATCTGGATTCTGTCAGGATAATCCTAAAATAAAATTTATTAAGTATATAAGCTATTCCAAATGAACAGTGTATGTAAATATGAAAATGGTGTAGGAACGGTTCACTCTAGGGCAGGAACAGTGTGTTGGGGTGAAATTTCTGGGGAAAGAAGGTTCAAATCTCATTGAAATTCATCGTCAACTGTCATGTGTGTTTTGAGAAAATACTGTAACATGTTCATCAGTGTTTGAATGGTGTAAACGCTTTCGTAAATCCATTGAGGAAGAGCCCTGTGAATGTCAACTGAAAAAGTGTCATTACGAATGAAGCCGTATATAGTATTGAAAAGGTTATTTTGAATGATCTGCGAGTTACTGTACGTGAAGTCACAATGGCTATTGGTACAAGCAAAAGTTCTGTGAGCATTATCATCAGGGATCAACTCAGTTTTCATAAAGTTTTCCGTCGATGGGTGCCGAAACAACGTTTTTTTTACCAAGAAGGTGTCCTTCTCTAACATGACAATGCAAGACACCATACGGCTGCCAAAACTGTGGCAGTTATTGACCAATTCAATTGGTCTTACAGTCCTGAATCGGCTCCGAGTGATTTTCACCTTTTTGCCCCTCTGAGAAAGCATCTCGGAGGACAAAAGTTTCACAATGATGACAAAGTGTGTCGGGAAGTTTTCCAACAGAATTCTGCGCTGACAGAATACAGAAGCTCGTTGCCAGATGGGACAAATGAGTTGCAGTGGCAGGTGACAACATCGAAAAATAATACAGGTAATTTAAATTTCTCTCTTATAGTTGTCTAGAAATGAGTCCAGTCCGGATTCTTACTGAACGACCATTCTTCTTCTTCTTCTTCTTCGTACACAGTCAGACAGTAACCATTATTTTTTCGAAAAAAGTGGCGGTCATCCTGAGGCTGTCGCCGTTGCCATAGAGCTTGTCTTGCAGTTCCACTGGTGATGGCCACATCTGCTCTCTCTGATCCTCGTATGTCGGGCAGTTCTGCAGCAGATGTTCAGCGGTCATTTTACCGGTACCGCACGGGCATTCGTCGGTACCACCTATCTTTAATTTATTGAATAGGTGGTACCTTAGTCTATTGTGGCCAGTGCGAAGTCTGAAGACAACGACCTGCTCTCTTCTGTTCAACTGGTAATATGCATCGTTTTTGGTGTAACCAGTATGTTCGGTTTCCCATTTGGTCATGTATCTGGCTTTGATAAGCCGTTTTGACTCTTCGTACGTCATACTAGTATCTGTTTGTGGTAGTCTTGCACCTTCTTTTGCCAGTCTGTCTGCCTCCTTGGTGTCTTGTATGTTGCAGTGTGATGGGACCCACTGTACCACTACCCTTTTTGGTGCGGACCGCTGGCACAGTTGGCAGAGTGCTGCTCTTAAGTCATTAAGCTCAGTGTTTTTCTGGCTTGTTAGCGCTATGACTACGGCGAGAGCATCTGTAAGCAGGACTATATGGCTTTCATTTTCTTTGTGTGTCACCATTTCTTCCACTGCCGCCCTCAGTGCCTCTGCCTCCGCTCTGAAATTGCTTGTGTACTTACCAGTAGCGAATGACAGTGTTATTTTTCTGCCATTTGGTAGGTTCAGGAATGCTCCTGCCCCTCCGTTCTGTGTAGTGTTTGTTACAGAACCGTCGGTGTATGCATGGGTCCAGTCCATGCTTGGGTAGCTTTTCGATATAAAGCTTAGGGTAGTATCTCTCCTTTCTTTTTTAGTCTGGCAGTTTTTGTTTCCAATACCTGGTATATTTTCTACCACAAACGACCATTCAATATGTATTATTTCCTCTATCTTCCCAGCATCTTAAGTGAAAGTGGCCCTGCTGCCGTCCATCCTGGCATATTTGTAGAGAAAGTGCGGCCAGGAAGTATTGCTGATCAAGTTGGACTGGAACCTGGTGACCAGATCATGGAAGTTAACGAGACCAGCTTTAGAAAGATTAACTGGCAACAGGTAAAGCTTCTGCGGACTCCGTGGAACACTGTTGTTCTCATTCTAAAAATTTACATTTTTCAGTCTGGGCTAATTTTTTCGACTTGTGTTTTTTCATCCAGGTCAAATTGCTGGAATTCTGTTTCGTCAAAGTTTTATTCAAAATAAAATAAATTAATATTGAACAAATTGAGCTAAAATTACGATCTAACATCGTAAGACACATAATTAGACGATCTGTTACATGAAGTATTGATAATAAACATTATATTAGCATGAGTCGTCTGCCGGGGTCGTTATGTATAACAATGACAAGAATAGCACCACTGTCCCACAGTGATAGTGTTGAAAAAAAAAACAGCACACTTACCTTAGGCTGTCACGCTTCCAGTGTCCGTCGGTTTAAAAAGAAAATTAAAAAAGTGCCGACAACGGATTACCGATGTTTGCCGTAATGTCTAGGTCTGTCACTTCGACTGTAAATGTAATTATTGTATCTAAATAAACAATCTAAACGGATCTATCTCCGAAAAATCCGTTGCAGGAATCTGACTCCTCCAATCTCAACAATCAGTGAATCTTCAAATCCAAGCGAAAAACATAAATCGTTTCCAAACGCTTAAAACTAATTCCACTATCGCCTTTGTTGGTAACTAACCGTACATTATGGACGTTGAAACTCTCTACAATTAAAAAACAGTATTGTTGATGCGCTGCGTGTTTTACATGACGTCAGTCGGCCAGACTTGTCGTGCGCGTGGTAACGGTTAAACGTCAGTTGTGATTGCACGGATGCAACCATATTGTAGATTCCGAAAATTTAAAAAAAATGAAATTCCACAAACAAAATAGCGAAGCACAAATGCATGTTTCAGAGGTCAGTTTTAGTTGTAGCAGGAGGATGTTTTAAGGCTTTCTGCAACAAATTTCGGTGCATACGAGCTGAAAAGGGATATTGTATCATGTAGTTCAGCAAGAGGTCAAACCGTTTAACGGAACAATTTTAGGAAGTAAACCCTAAGAAAAATCTGCATCCTTTGCTATCTTCAGTTGTCTCAATAATGTCTTGCCACTAGACAAAGGTAGCTCAGGACCAGAGATCGAGGTTGACAAATTATGTAATCCTTACTCACTTTAAGTCAAGTCATAGTACAAGCCACTTTTTCACCCATTTCAGCGGAAAGAGCAAAAGGAAAAGATTTTCCAAATGGTTGAACAGAGAGAGGGGATCAAGATGCTGAGCAGTACATGAGCTGCAGTGGTCAGCAACCCATAGCTGACTGCTAGCGTCAGGGCCAGCGAACCATAGCTGCCAAGACCCTTCTACACCTCCACGCGGTGATCCTGGATAATAGGCTGCAGCAGGGCAGACTGGCTAAGAAGGGATCGAAGAGGGAATGCTAATCCGGTACTCAAAAAATGCTTGCTGAAGTCGGATGTGTTGGACTGCAAGGTGCAAATATCGCAGCCAAGTTGTAAACTACAACACAACACATTCCGTTCTCTCGACTACATTCTGCTATTTACCCTTTCAGGGTTTGGTAGTGGGAGATTCAGAATGAAGAAGAAGAAGAAGAACAGAGAGAGTGGTCTTTATCACACACGATGAACAAACAACATCACCACCTTTATGTGCTTTTATCAACTTTTAACCTTCAGCTTCGATCTATTCATTTCTACATATGACATTCTTATGTCACCTTAAGCAAAATATGTTATTTCTTCTTCGTTTAGGCTGTTTTGGCTTTGAAAAGCAGTCGGCAACTGACCATTGTGATACGGCAGAACACAGTAAGTGTATAAGACTTAATAAAGTGGGGGTCCCCAACTCTTGACCCCACTGGCTGTTTTCAGTTTGAGACCCCTTCTCTAGAGCTTAACATAAAGATTGTAAAGTTTGACCCTTGAACGCTGGCTACACTGTCTGTAAAATCCCATTCCCCTGTGCTCCTGAGAAAATACGCACAAGGTAGACATTTGAGGGAAGCTATTTACCATGACAAAACTATCTGCTCTAATTTCATTATTCTATCTCAAATTGGCTGAGCTGATCATCTACATTGTATTACATTGGATCAACAGAGGTGTAAATAGAAATGACGAGCGGCTCACCCATTTATGATTGGCAAATGATATCGTACTCATCAGTCGTACAATAGAGGAAGCCGAACAATCCTTGAACGACATAAATGGGGTCAGCAGAGCTGCTGGTTGTTGTTGTTGTTGTTACTATTATCCCATAGCTGCTGAGCAAGCCTGCTCTTGACAGCCCAATGCCATTCTTATATATATACAGGTCTTCTTCAGTTGTGTCACTGATCCGTACAGTGTGTTGGTAATTGTCGGCAGTGATTGTAAGAATCTTTTCCTCATGTCCGCAAGCGCATTGCACTCAATGAGTAGATGTCGAACTGTTTCATCAGGATGAGAGCAATGTCTGCATAAGGGCAGGTGCTGGGGATTGATGTGGTTCAAGTGGCTATTAACTCTGGTATGTCCTGTTTGGAACTGAAAGATGAGCTGCTGGTCTTCTTCTTCTTCATCGTACGCTGTTTACAGCGATATTTACGTTGCACTGTTTTATTTTGTTAAGCCTGTGGCTCAGTGCATCCGATTTCAACAGGCGTTTCTGTAGGGTTGCCCTCCTTAGCCTTTGGCTGTCCCCAGCCTAACTGCAAGGCAGCAGTTGTTTTTGGTCAGAGTTGTCTCTCTTAGGAAGAGTCTTCCCCACTCGTGTCTATAGGGTTTGGCAATGATATGATGGACTATGTACTAGTTTGTACTATCCCGGAAGAGAGGCGGTCCAGTGTGACTTTGTCCCAGGATTGTCACGTCCTGCCAGAAACGTAGCATATGCATGTGAGTGAGGTATCTCTTTGCTCCCTTTATTTTCTCGGCTCATCTGCAGTGATGGTACGCCTAGCATTCCCCGCCACCCGGGAGGTTGTCACAATAGGGCAGGAGGTGCAATGTCTGCTGGACTGCATCTCTTCTGCGTCCATTGGGATGACTGATAGCAGACAGAGGCAAAGAGCGAGGCAGGAGTGCATTTTACCAGGTGCATTTCCGCGGCTCGACCGGGCCGGGCTGAGACGCAAGCCCTAGCCATGTCGTAGCTTCCCATCACAGCGGTGCTGAGATTTACGGCGGGATTCTGGCTTAGAAGCGTTCGGCCGTAGTCCCTCAGATGGTAGCTTATCAGCCAAGCACGTGGACCAAATGTCAGCGACCTGTGATTCCTCTCGAAATAGTGCATTTGACCAGGGACAAATCTGGTCATTGCACGGAGATGTTGTTCGCCTGGTGTGCGGACATATCTCATGGTCAAGGGTTGAGTCTCAGCAGTTCGCAGTGAGGTAGCTGATCTACTGCTTAGGGCACCTCGACCGAGAACTAAGTCTTCTACAAATGGTTTCATACCTCATCGCCGTATGGGGTGAATATCGAGCAGCTTCCCGCCCGCTTTGATCGGCGGACGGCAGAGACCTAATTCTGCGGCTCGACCGGGCGGGGCTGGAGCGGGAGCCCCAGGTCCCCACCATGTCGAAGCCTCCCTTTGCAATCGTGCTGAGCTTTTGGGCGGGATTTTGGCTTAGAGGCGTTTGGCCGTAATCCCTCACCTTGTAGCCTCGCGCCGTTGGCTTATCAGCCTAGTACGTGAACCAAATGTCTGCGGCTCCTCTCGAGTTGAGCAGGATTACTGTAGCAACGCCCTGTCATTAGTAGGGTAAAACTGACCTGTCTTCCGAGGGTCTATTTCCAGCACCCGTTCAATATTAGACCGGACGTATCAATAGAGGGCTTTTTAGTTTGTCAATGGCCAAGTTTCTGGAACCTGCGATTTCTGCAGGGTTAAGACCAGATTACCATAGCAGACGCTCTTTCATTAGGGGGTTAAGAGACTGACCTGTCTTCCGTGGGTCTAATACCAGCACATGTTCACTATTAGACCCCACGAAGGTGCTCTCGATTTGACAGTCATTCTACAGTATTGGCGTGTTAAGTCAATTTAAGCCGCAACTCCACTCCTGATAGTGCTCTTCCGTCAATTCCTTTATCAAACACTGAATGCAGACCAACCGAGCCACAGAGGGCATAACCCCAGATTTCTGAGGGTCTAAATCCAGCACCCGTTCCATATTAGACCCAAGGAAAGTGGTCTCGGCATGTCAGTCATTTCAGTGTTGGCCGTGTTGAGTCAAATTAAGCCACAGGCTCCACTCCTGGTGGTGCCCTTCCGTCAATTCCTTTAAGTTTCAGCTTTGCAACCATACTTCCCCCGGAACCCAAACACTTTGGTTTCCCGGAAGCTGCCTGCAGAGTCATCGAAGCAACTCCTGCGGATCGCTAGTCGGCATCGTTTATGGTCAGAACTACGACGGTATCTGATCGTCTTCGCGCCTCTGACTTTCGTTCTTGATTAATGAAAACATTCTTGACAAATGCTTTCGCAGTAGCTCGTCTTCGGCGATCCAAGAATTTCACCTCTATCGCCGCAATACGAATGCCCCCGTTTGTCCCTGTTAATCATTACCTCCAGTTCCGAAAACCAACAAAATAGAACCGAGGTCCTATTCCGTGCACCATTATTCAGGCAGCCGAGGCCTGCTTTGAACGCTCTAATTTGTATAAGTAAACGCGCCGGCCACCCAGGACGCTCAGCGAAGAGCACCCGTGGGAGAGAGCCGGCAGACGGTAGGGCAGAAGACAACGGGCAGTGAACCGGCGCAAGCCGGACCGCCTGCCTGCGCCTGAGATCCAACTACGAGCTTTTTAACTGCAACAACTTTAATATACGCTATTGGAGCTGGAGTTACCGCGGCTGCTGGCACCAGACTTGCCCTCCAATAGATCCTCGTTAAAGGGTTTAAAGTGTACTCATTCCAATTACGGGGCCTCGAAAGAGTCCCGTATTGTTATTTTTCGTCACTACCTCCCCGTGCCGGGAGTGGGTAAGTTGCGCGCCTGCTGCCTTCCTTGGATGTGGTAGCCGTTTCTCATGCTCCCTCTCCGGAATCGAACCCTGATTCCCCGTTACCCGTTACAAACATGGTAGGCATGTCACGTACCATCGACATTTGATAGGGCAGACATTTGAAAGATGCGTCACCGGCACATGAGGTCATGCGATCAACACAAAGTTATCCAGAGTCACCAGTGGGGACGCCGCAACCCCGCGAGGGGAAACGACAATTGGTTTTGAACTAATAAAAGCGAGGGTCGGAGCTTGGTAAGCATATATTAGCTCTAGAATTGCCACAGTTATCCAAGTAGGATCGTGTCATCTAAGGAACCTCGACTGATTTAATGAGCCATTCGCGGTTTCACCGTGAGAGTGTGAACTTAGACATGCACGGCTTAATCTTTGAGACAAGCATATGACTACTGGCAGGTTCAACCAGATATCTGTCGGAGACGTACGTACCACACACACCGGTCGGTGGAGGACGGGTGTGTAAAAAGCCTCACTGGGACCGACTGACAAACGGACGGACGGTTGTTCCCCTGTCCCTCACTCCGTCGACCTAGGACCGATGACAGGGGCCCCTACACGTACCAGGCGACCGACCGACCGACCGGGCTCGCTCGAGGAGGGATGGCAGCGCTCTGCGCAGAACTGATCCCAACGACCCCGGCGATGAATTTCACTGGGACTAGAGACAATTTGGCTTTCCATTTGCCGGTCACAAGCTCTTTGCGAGAGTCTGACCACCAGCGAGACGAACTGTCGAGCTCTGCTATAAGCCTTAGATAAATCACCACCGACTGACGTTTCTCGATACGGACCAGAGCAGCGCACCTCGGCGCAGGCGACGACAAAAAAAACCGCATCCCGATACCTCTACGGGGAAAGGCGAGCAAGCGTTTTCGGCAAGCCCGCGCTATCGCTCCGTCTGGCGGGACTGAGACTACCCCAGATAGCTGCTGGTCTGAAGATAAGTACAACACAATACCTCAGAAACTCTTACTACCCAAAACAGGACATGAAGCTAGGAGAGGAAACCATCGAGGATGTCAACTCCTATATCTACCTAGGCCAAGAGATAAATGCCAACCACAAAATTGATCACAAAATCTCTAGATGCTGAAAAGCAACTTTTTATTCCTTTAAGCCAATACTCCAAGATATAAAAGACACCACGGCAAGTGCATACACTTTCATTAACATGGTCATTCCAGAAATGATTTATGTATGTGAAGTGTGGAACTTGCGCAAAACAGATGCAGAGAAGCTCAGAAACACTCTGAGAGCAATGGAACGGCGAATTTATATACAGGTTAAGATCCGAAACGAAGAAATTCGATATCAAACTTTGTTTCGAGACAGTGGAAGCAGCGATATCACACAAAAATCGTTGGGCTGGACATGTGGTAGGCATGCCTGACAACAGATGGACACGTAGAACAACATTTTGGTTACCATATGCTTGTACACGTCCACGGAGTCGCCCACCTATGTGATGGTGAGATGGATGACCAAAGACCTAGGCTCGCATTGGTAGACCGTTGCAAAAGATCAGGACGCATACAGAATATTGTGGGCTTCCTGGCATACCTTCCGGACTGATGCCGGGTCTTATGTGATCATCCAATGCTCCTATTTGTTATGCCAGTAGGTTATGAAATATGTGGAAGAACATCCTGTATCAAATTTACTTGGCTTGGCTTCGTTCGTTCTCAATCTCCCGCTACCAAGCCCTGAAAGGGCTTAAGTAGCAGAATGTAGTCCAGAGAACGGAATGCGTTGTCGTAGTTTACAGCTTGATTGT
Source organism: Ariolimax columbianus (assembly GCA_036924085.1). Taxonomy (NCBI): domain Eukaryota; kingdom Metazoa; phylum Mollusca; class Gastropoda; order Stylommatophora; family Arionidae; genus Ariolimax; species Ariolimax columbianus. Next base: position 63,703,465 of record JAVGWX010000017.1, read on the forward strand.
GATATTTGCACCTTTCGGTCCAACACATCCGACTTCAGCAAGCATTTTTTGAGTACCGGGTTAGCATTCCTTCTTCGATCCCTTCTCCTTCGCCAATCTGCCCTGCTGCAGCCTGTTATCCAGGATCACCGCGTGGAGGTGTAGAATGGTCTTGGTAGCTCTGGTTTGTTGGCCCTGACGCCAGCAGTCAGCTACGGGTCGCTGACCACTTCAGCTCATGCACTGCTCAGCATCTTAATCCCACCAAATTTACTTGATACATCTCGTAGGATACCCCCCTCAGACTGTAGTCTGTATCTGAGCATTTGCCACAGAGGACTTGTCTACCTCCGACGCATGCAGTCATGCCTGGCAGCTTCATCCTGCAGAGTGTGATCCCAGCAGAGGCTTTCCCTGGAGACCAGGCTCCATATCTACACTACCTGTGGCATCCCTATCCTCCTGGGCGATTGTAGCAGGACCTGAAGTGTCGCTAGGCCTTCCTCCATCAGTGCAACCAGAGGAGCATCCTTGAGACCACTTGCACGATCTAATTTCTAATAGTAAGTTAGTCGTCTGGTATACTCATCTCGCGGCATTACCTTGACGATTAATCACCATTGTCTCTCCCTCTTCGGTCACATGACCCGCCTCCCCCCGAAAAGTCTCAGCCCACCAGATGGTCCAGCTGGACATGGAGTCGAGGGAGTGGGAAAAGGCCTTGTTCATCCTGGAGGCTTCCTTGAGGCTGCCCTTACAACGCATGGTTGAAACAAATCGCCCTCTTCCCAACAAAACTTAAGGCCACCTAGAACTCGGTCATCAGACATGGTCACGGAAATGGAAAATAGGCACTGTCATGGTCTTTTCCATGCTAAGTTTTTGATGGCTGAGATGGCTCCCATGGCTGAGATGGCTGCCATAGCTGAGAAGGCTCCCATGGCTTAGAAAGCTCCCATGGCTGAGATGGCTCCCATGGCTGAGATGGCTCCAATGGCTGGGATGGCTGAGATGGCTCCCATGGCTGAGATGGTTCCCATGGCTGAGATGGCTCCAATGGCTGAGAAAGCTCCCATGGCTGTGATGGCTCCCATGGCTGAAATGGCTCCCATGGCTGAGATGACTCCAATGGCTGAGAAAGCTCCCATGGCTGAGATGGCTCCAATGGCTGAGAAAGCTCCCATGGCTGAGATGGCTCCAATGGCTGAGAAAGCTCCCATGGCTGAGATGACTTCCATGGCTGAGATGACTTCCACGGCTGAGATGGCTCCCATGGCTGAGATGACTCCCATGGCTGAGAAAGCTCCCATGGCTGAGATGGCTTCCATGGCTGAAATAGCTGAGATATACTTGGAGGATAGAGGATGACAGAATACCCATGGATCTTCTTTATGGGGAATTACAATTGAGGAAAAGGTCTCAGGGGGCAAACCACTACTTCGGTACAGGGATATGTACAAGCAGGATATGAATGACGCAGGCATCGATTTGGAATCATGGTATCAGGACGCCATGGATCCGGATCAAGAATGGGATACAAGCAAAAGAGATACTGATTGCAGAAAGGCTAAGGACTCAGCGTTTGAGAAGACACTCCACACAATGCGATGATGCAAACAGTCCTGATTTTCCTTGAAAATTCTGAAGAAGACGCTTCTCTGCTCGGATTGGTCTTACCAGTCACATTCATTATCTTCAAGGACTGTAGTTACATCCCTTTTTTTCAAAGCACAATTTACTATTGTCTGACAAGACAGAAATAGCCAATGAGTTTCAATAACAGTGATTTTGCATGATGAGTGTGTGATAAGATACTGTCAGATATTTCATTTAATTGCCAGGGCTCAAGTCTTATCAAGAGATGGACATCGACTCAGTCTGCCCCCGTCAATGGCTCACATAATACCACTGTCAACACTGCACTGCCAGCTTCCCCGTTAGGGCTCAGTAACATTGAACCTATTTATAGCACCATCAACAAAACGCGTGAGGCACTTACTTCTGAAGCTCCGGAGAGAAGGTATGGTTTGCCAGATAGGCACATTTTTTTTGGTTGCCTAATTTTGTTGCTGGAAATGAGAAAATTATTGACCAGAAAATAAAGATTAAAAATAGTAAAAAGTAAAATTCCTGTCAACATGCCAGTGTGGCATATTGAGAATATCGTGTTAGGCCCATTTAAAAAAATTAACCAACGACACACTAGGGGTGATGTGATCAATATCACTTCGGCCACCATTTCTTACCTAGATTATTCTCGTACCCAATGTTTTAGGGTGGGTCGACCCCAGGAGCTGGTTTACAATCGGAAAAATCCCACACCAACTTGGGACCGAACCCCCATTTCTCAGCTAGTAAGTCAGTGCACTAACTACTGTGTTACCTCGGTTTCTAGAAAATGAAGATCAGATTTGTCTGAGTAGGGAGAGGAGACTAAACATCCAATCAGATGAAACATACTGATCAGACTAGGTTAGTCAGGGTCAGGTGAAACATACTGATTAGATTATGTTAGTCAGGGTCAGGTGAAACATACTGATCAGACTATGTTAGTCAGGGTCAGGTGAAACATACTGATCAGACTATGTTAGTCAGGGTCAGGTGAAACAGTCGACTTACAAATACAGTGTTAGTCACATCATCAAGTCAAAACGCCTCATGATTATCGCTTGCGATGGGCAATAACTGCTGAAGATAAATTGGTCTCAAGTGAATGATAAATGTATGGTGGGAACAAATTCAAGAGAGAATTAGTTAAGATAAAGAAGGCTAGACTTATTTTTAAATATATATATATTTGTCATTCCCACAGGATATCTGCGTCGACAGCACCAGATCAGCTGAATGAGTTGGATCTTATAGAACAACAGCTGAGTGAGTATAAGAAGTGAATCTTTCAGAACGTAGCGAAGTTCTCCATCCCCCTAAGACTTTCATATAGTGTTGTTGTTCAAGTGTCACTGTGTTTTATATTATCATTTTATGTGGTCGTGTCATATATGGAATTTATTATTTTTTTGGCGTTTGCCCAAGGTGGTGTGCGTTGCACTGTGGTTTTTATTTTGCGCCTGTTGGCCCAGTGCATCCAACTTCAGCATGCATTTTATATAAGGGTCAGCTTCCTCCTGCATTTTCTAATGGTTTGCTTCACTGGGGTAACAGCCGGTGCTGTGTTGGGGATCGAACCCAGCACCTTCTGGTTGTGAGCCATGTCACTTAACCTTACGCACGCTATGTCCGATCCCTTCTAACCAACTCGGCCTACAAAAACGGTGTACGGTAAATTTTTTATTTTTTTCTAACGGAGTCACTCCCGACAGCCATTTTTTACTGCTCAATACGCTCTCCATATATACACAATATTTTGCCGGTTAAAGTATCGTATGTTTGATTACAAAAGGCTTTTGAACAGTTTTAATTTTGTATACGCCGTTTGGAGCAAGCCGACTTTTTGCAAAAGGGGAAGTAGGTTGTTGGGAAAGATCTTTATCGAGTAGATCTGTTTATTTTGTTTGTTTAGATGAAAGAACTACGTTTGAATTGGAAACTAACAGTTGTGTCGATATTGTAAACACAGTATCGATACGTTGTTGTGGTTTCCATGGTTTTCTATCGAAGCGACTGGCCTAGTGGTCGAGTCCAAATTTTTTCCGAGATTTTCAAAAATTTTCAACTTCATCTTTTTGAATCTCAAAAACTAACAAACACACAACAACAACAATAACACCAACTTGTTCGTTATGCTATTGTGTGTCTACACGCCAGAAAATCATATTTATTGACAAACAAACATAAAAATTAAAAATTTTCTAAGACGACTACCAAAGCGAGAAATTAAGAAAATTAATTAGGTCAAATTTTTTCAAAAAACTGCTGGCGTGCTAAAGGTTAAGCAGTAGCCCACGCTGTCCCCTCTATATATGGAATGGAAGTGGATTGCATGAGCAATAAGAAAATATAAATTGTATCTCCATTTCTAAAATAGGAAAGAAGTAAGAAACATAACAACAACATATCTCCATTTCTAAAATAGTAAAGAAGTAAGAAACATAACAACAACAATATCTCCATTTCTAAAATAGTAAAGAAACATAACAACAACACCAAACCTGCGCAGAAAAAGCAATTAACATGTCAGCCCAAGACCTCTTACTGCGACTTCCAAGGAGTTCTCTGGAAACAGGCTGTTCTTTTTGGTAATCTGGCTTACGAGGGGGGGGATCCACATGATCACTGTAGTAGTGAGCGGCATGCAGAAGAATCCAAGCATATCAAAATCATCTGGTGGACCTCTATCCACTTTTATCAGCACACTTGGGATGTGAGTACAGCTACTGTAACCTGCCACAAAATGTCCTTTTCAGGACGCACAAAAGAGTATTCCTACTCATTGATTACATTCACAACCCTAACCCAATATAAAATGTGAATCGATATGTTTTGTCGTTTATTACACACTTGTTTAAAAACTACATCTATTCATGGAATTATATCGGATGATGAGGCTAACGTCTGGTCAGGCAAAACACACTGTTCAGACAATGTTAGCCAGGGTCAGAAGAAATATACTGGCCAAGACCCTCACCTTGACCTATTCGTTGGTTGTCCTGGAAATAGGCTGTTGTCGAGGACAACAGTCTGGCTAACAAGGTGAGGTTTGACATGATCCCTGTAGTAGTAGTGAGCGACACGCAGATGAGGCCAAACATAGCACAACCACCTGGTAAACCCAGATCCATCTTCATCAGCACACTTGGGATGGGAGGAAAGCTACTGCAACCCGCCACTTAACGTCCTTTTCAGGGCGCACAAAAGAGTAACCTACTCATTGTGGGCATTTGTAAACAACATGGAATTATATAACATAAACCTAACATGACATTGGTCTAGTACATCACCATTTTGAGAATCATTGTTACCTGGCCCGGAAACGCCCACTTTATCACTTTAAACTGGTAACATTAAAAAAAAATTTTCAATTTCAGGTATCACCGACTCCATGTTAGTTTATTTTTAGCCAAACGCTAGAAGAATAGATCTACTTTCATTTCCGAGTCTAATAAAATGTAAATCAAGCGGAAATGGAAATAAAATGTATGTTTATTGTCTCTAGCCACAAAAATTCAATGTTTACTTTATCCGACAACACCCACTTTTTGTGAAGAATTGACTTCTCTGTCAGAATAATTTAGATTGACTAGAGGATCATCACAAGAGCTAAAATAAAGTTTACATTTTCACTTTTAGAAACTGATCAAAAGAAACTAAGTACTTTCTTTGAGGACGGCTTGGGCTAATGGTTAACTCATTCACTCCCAAATATTTTGGACCTCTGGACACAATTTTATTCAAATGTAAAACTTAAACACAGCATCACTTAGTTGTGATCTATTTGTCTTCAGTAGAAGTTCACTAAAATAACACATATTATATACCAAACTGTTCACAATTGAGGCTAGAATAGAATGGAATACACATATTTTACAAATGGAGGTGTAAATTTGTGTTTGATGGATTAAAGTTGCATAATCGTTTGTTATTTTTTAAAATTATGAACAAAAATGTTTCCCTCATCAATACATTATTCAGCTCTAAACCAATATACAAATAACACAATGAATTTCTATTGACGGTAATCCTCAGAAGACGATGTTCAGAAAGTTGCACCTGATTTGATGAAGTTGTTTTCACAGTATTTACATTTTACTGAAGACACATGAAGTTGAAAATGTGCTAAAACATAAAAGCTCCGATCAACATCAGAGTGAGTGTTTACAATTTACGTGCACACGGAAAGAATGTTCCCGCTGTTTTCAAAATATATATATACACACATTTATATTATACACACTAGAATGATTGTGCAGAATCTTGAATCTTAAATGAATTTGTGAACTGTTATCACCATTGCTTGAGACAAAAGAGAGCACCGCCCCTTCGTCTGTAGATTTAGTTTTACTTTCATCGCTCAACTTAGAACTAAGACTAGATAAATAAATTGAAACAGCGCTATCATAATGATCGATATCTTCATCATCACTACCATTAGCAATAATATAATCTGTCTATTCCCGAGCTTGTACTGAAAAAAACTCTATTTGGTGTGGCTGAAGATGCATGGGATAGCTTCAAAGTTGATCTCCGAAAAAAAATTATATTTTCCAAGTTACGAAACTAAACATTTTTTTTCAAAGAAACTCAAACTAACTCTTCCGGAATGAAAAAGTTCAAAATCTGGACTTCTGCCAATAACCAAACTAAAATATTTAGGTGAACTAGGAATGGGAAAATATGTGATTTTGTGAACACAGTAGTAAAAGTCGATACATCGGCTTCTGGGTTTTATAGAAAAAACCCGAAGCCGTTGTATCGGCTCGTGGGAGTGAATGAGTTAAGTGAAATGGCTCACAACTCGAAGGTGCTGGGTTCGCTCCCCAATCACAGCACCGGCCGTTACCCCTGGGAAGCAAACCCTTAGAAAATGCAGCTGGAAGCAGATCCTTATATAAAATACATGCCAAAGTTGGATGCACTGGGCGGACAGGCACAAAATAAAAGCATAGTGCAGTGCACACCACCTTGGGGAATAGAAAAATAAAACGAGTAACAAATAATTTCAACAAAAATTGTTTTTACTTTTACCATTTTCATATAAAACAAAATTAAAGAATCGAACTTTCATTTCTAAAGTATCTAAAAAATCTGTCACTTATATCTGTAAGATCGTAAAGTCACCGGCCGCTGACAGTGGATGAATGACAGGAAACAAAAAGACTCCTGACAAAGGCTTCCTGTCCTGAAACAGTTAACATCAAAATTGATTGAGGACCAAGAGTGTGAAATACATTTTGCAACAAATTTCCCAGACTCATAGAAAAACAAAACACTTTAAATTTTGCGCCGTTTTCACTATCAAATTGCAGCAAACTTTCCAATGTAAGTTACCTTCGGTATCGAACATCATCATCATGTAGCATGTCCTTTGTAGAACGTTGCTCCCATCACAGTCTGTCTGAAAGAAACTCGTTCCCTTGCCAAAACTCCAGCTTCTGCCACAGTCATACCCAGGCATTCCTGGATATCTTGGTGCCATCGTCTTCTTGGTCTACCCCTTCCTCTTTTGCCTGGCACCATACCTTCCATCACCGTTCTCTCAAGATCATTGTGTTTCTTGATGTGACCAAAATATTTTCATTTTCTGGTCATAATGGAATTGATAAACCAGTTCACCTCTACGCTCAACTCTTGCCGAATGTCTACATTTGTTTTTTTGTATCGAACAAAACATATTTTTTAGTTCTCACGTATAATGGACACCAAGTTTTGGTTAGGCAAAATTAATCAAACTTGAGCAAATATTTAACCCTTTAAACCTTGGTAAAGGAAATACAAATTCATCAGAGCAGGGAGATAATTCTTTGACTTACTTATATACTATTTCCATACTGAAGAGATTAAAATTGTAATCAAGTATAGAATAAAAGTGAAAGGTTGCATTTAATATACCAGTTGTTATGGTTTCCAAGCAAAATATACTGGGCAGATCAGTGCGTATTGGGATATGCAAGATTTAACGATATTTGAATTTTGCTGGGATCAAGATGTTAAGCAGTACATGAGCTATAGGGGTAGCGACCCAAAGCTAACTGATAGTGTCAGAGCCAGCGAACTAGAACTGCCAAGACCTTTCTACACTTTCCAAGACTTTTCTACACCTTCCAAGACCTTTCTACACCTTCCAAGACCTTTCTACACCTTCCAAGACCTTTCTACACCTTCCAAGACCTTTCTACACCTTCCAAGACCTTTCTACACCTTCCAAGACCTTTCTACACCTTCCAAGACCTTTCTACACCTTCCAAGACCTTTCTACACCTTCCAAGACCTTTCTACACCTTCCAAGACCTTTCTACACCTTCCAAGACCTTTCTACACCTTCCAAGACCTTTCTACACCTTCCAAGACCTTTCTACACCTTCCAAGACCTTTCTACACCTTCCAAGACCTTTCTACACCTTCCAAGACCTTTCTACACCTTCCAAGACCTTTCTACACCTTCCAAGACCTTTCTACACCTTCCAAGACCTTTCTACACCTTCCAAGACCTTTCTACACCTTCCAAGACCTTTCTACACCTTCCAAGACCTTTCTACACCTTCCAAGACCTTTCTACACCTTCCAAGACCTTTCTACACCTTCCAAGACCTTTCTACACCTTCCAAGACCTTTCTACACCTTCCAAGACCTTTCTACACCTTCCAAGACCTTTCTACACCTTCCAAGACCTTTCTACACCTTCATGCAGTGATCCTAGACAACAGGCTGCAGCAGAGCAGACTGGCTAAGGAGAAGGGATCGTAGAGGAAATGCTAACCCAGTACCCAAAAATGCCTGCTGAAGTCAGATGTGTCGGACCGAAAGGTGCAAATATCGCAGTTAAGCTGTAAACTATGACACAACACATTCAGGAGATTGAAAATGAACAAAGACGAAATCTTTCTGGTGTTTGGTTTGAAAGCTAATGAGAGTTGGTTATATAATAATTTTTGTGGACCGTTGTTTTTTTTTAGATCATAAAATTATTTGAAGAGGTCATATGTGATAGGAAGGTTCAGGAAAGTTACTCTAAATAAAACTGAATCATTCTTTATACATCCAATCAGGCATGTCTCTGAACAAAAAATACTTTAACTATATCTTGCTCTGTTTTTCCAGACAGAAACGCAATTACCCAGCATTCTCCAAGTTTACCTGAACCCTGGAAACCTCTTTCCCCATCTCCAACTGAGCTGCCGTCTAGTCTAACATACTCCAACAGATTGTCTGTAATCAACACCGCAGCTGATGTTCACACCACCCCCTTCGTCAGTAGCCAAGATGATGCTTCACAAAGGGGCCAAGATGAATTTTCACCGTATAGTCGAGATGAATCTTCACCGTATAGTCGAGATGAATCTTCACTGTATAGTCGAGATAAATCTTCACCAAGTAGCATCGATGAACAGCCATATTACCCACAGAAACCTGCCATTGGAGGAGCTGCAGCCTTTATGGCACAGCGCCGTCTACAGAATAACTCAAAGAACACACCAGGTCTTCTGGGTCCACCTGATGAGTACGAATGGAGCGAAAACGTACGCGCACAAGACTACGACCTGGTGAGATGTCTAAATCTTTTTCATAAGCTTTCAAACATCCATTTCAATCAATCAAAGTCCATTGTTCCTCTCGTTGCGTAAGTCATTGACAACATCCTGCCAGCATACACAGTCCTGGACTGTTCTTTCTGTCTCTCTCTCTCTCTAGTTGTAATTATTTAATCTTAGTTCCTTTTCACATTCTCTTTTCCATGTATTTTTGGGTCTACCCCTCTCTCTCTCTTCTCTATAGGATTCTATGTAAGAGCCTGTCTAGCTATGTTGGGCAGTGCCTTCCGCAGCGTGGAATTTACGCCCAAAAAATGAAGCACGCTAAACGTTAAGTTTTTGCAATGGATTTTTCTGAGGTAGTTCTGTTTAGTTTGTTTATGTAGATGTAATAAATACGTTTGTAGTGGAAACTAACAGATATGCCCATCTTGCAAACATTGAATATCCGTCCTCTGTGGAACTTTAAAAAAAATGTCCTACACGCCAGGAATGGAGAAAACAGGTGAGTCTATGTGTTTGTGCTGTTTTTCAACACTGTCACCTTCATCTTCTTGTTTATCAGAAACAAACGCACACACAATAAAAACCAATAACACCAACACTTCCTTTATTAATTTATGTTTCTACACACAACAAAATTATTTTTATACCAACAAACAAAAAAGTAGCAGGATTTCAAAGTAAAAAATGTGATATGCTAAAAATAATACCGTTTTAAATATCTTGGGTCGATTGTCAGTGATGAAGGATCAAAATGTGAAGTATTGGCCAGAATAGCACAGACAATAGCGGCGCTTGCACGGCTTAACAAAATCTGGCAAGATAAACGGTAAGCACTACGCACGAAAATCAGATTAATGCGTACACTGGTCCTGTCAATATTTCTCTATGCGTGTGAGACATGGACAGTTACAGCTGACCTTCAACGCAGGATACAGGCCTTGGAGATGAGATGTTTCCGAAAACTTTTAAACATCACGTACAAAGATCGAGTTACAAACGAGGAAATCCTACATAGAATTACAACGGCAATAGGGCCTTTTGAAGATCTCTTGGCAACTGTCAAAAGAAGGAAACTCACTTGGTACGGTCACATATCGAGATCAAATGGTCTTGCAAACACAATCCTCCACGGGAAGGTGCATGGCAGACGACGAAGAGGCCGGCCCAAAAAGAGATGGGAGGACAACATAAAAGAATGGACCAGTCTCCGACCAGAAGAGTCACAGGCAGCGGCATCTGACAGAGAGGGATGGCGTGTGGTTGTGAGGATGCCTTCATGTGTGCCCCAACGACCTCACCGGTTACGGGATGATCTGACCTGACCTGAATACCGTCACATATAAAATTACGTTCAATTTTTAATGAGGTATGGTGAATGTTAATGGACACAATTTGGTAGTGACTTCCAAGTTACGAAATATTCACTTAACACAGAAAATTCATTCAGAACAACACTACACTCAAGTACCTTGAGTGGTCATGCTAAAAATAAATTGTATTCACGCATTGTCTAGGTCAAAGGGCCTCACGCTCATCCCTTCCAAATATGGACTGGTCCTGCGGCCGTGCACGCTAACAAAAATGGCACTGAACAGGATACTAAAAACGTTATAAAATAACATTTCATTAATATTAATTAACGATGTCAAGCCCACATTAAAAATAGGGCAAATTCCTTCGCAAATGCATTGTTTTTCAGCATGTCGCATTTTACTGTGGTTGTTGACTTTGAGAACCCGTAACCTTTTGATTTGTTAGTCTATAGATATGATTTTGTTGTGTGTAGAGATATAAGTTAATACAATACTTTTTGGTGTTATTAATCTTGTATGTGTGTTAGTTTTTGAGATACAAGAAGATGAAAATGTTCAAAAACAACACAAACATTTAGACTCGCCCATTTCAGGGTATGACGAGTGTGCAGTAATTTTTTTAAATTGCCACAGAGGACGAATAGTGTTCTTTTAAAAGATGAGCATATCTGTTAGTTTCCACTACAAACATATTTATTACATCTACATAAACAAACTAAACAGAACTACCTAAGAAAATTTGTTGCAACACCTTAACTTCATTACTCTAAAAATATTGGTTAATCTTCAAATCCATGTGAATAAGAGAATATTTTTTTGTTTTTGTTTTGTTTTTTTTGCGTTCGCCTTATTTCTCAATTCCCCAAGGTGGTGTGCGTTGCACTGTGGTTTTTATTTTGCGCCTGTCGGCCCAGTGCATCCGACTTCAGCATGCATTTTAATGTAAGGGTCTGCTTCCTCCTGCATTTTCTAAGGGTTGCTTCCCCGGGGTAACGGCCGGTGCTGTGATGGGGATCGAACCCAGCACCTTTGGGTTGTGAGCCGTGCCACTTAACCACTAGGCCACGCCGTCCCCTGAAAAAGAGAATATAAATTTTCTAATTTTACTTTAAAATACAACAGACCATTTTCCCGGTTGAAATCTGAGCAGACAGAAATTTGTCCTTTTTAAATTAAAATTCCCATATATTCAGCCATTTCTATAGCATTAACCTCCATGTTTATACACAATAGACAAGTGTCTATGCTATGGCGCGACTTTGACTGTAAAATTTTAATTTCTGTCAGTCGCATAATTACTACAGAGGTGCACTGAAGGTTAACTTGGGATTTGAACTATACAGCCATCTGAAAATATATATGTTGACCAAGAAAATCAAGACAGAATGAGCTGTGCAAATTTCACATCACTAGAGTTCACCATTCGTGAGTTTTTTGCAAGACTGACAGATACATGTATTTTCTGTTTTGTAGTAAAGATGGAATAAAGACTGTTTGTCCCTGCAGTCACCATGCAATGTACAGGCTACATTTTTATTTTAGCACTGATTGAAATAAATGTATGCCTTACACAGGTTTTGAAAACATATCCTCACAGTCACAGTTCAAACTGCTCGGCCAACCGCTTCTAAACACATTAACTGCTGGTTCTATCTATAATCCTGGTATTCAATTAGACAGAGGAATTGTCTGACGCCAGATAGGCATGTGTTGTGTAAACTCAATGCAGTCTTTTGTCATGGAGTACCATGTTGGACCAAGGGGGTTTTACTGTGGCCATCTCTCCATCCCATTGGTGGACATCAACACTTTGAACCTGTGACACCCATGAAAACTGGTGTCTGTGTAAATATCCCATTCCCTGAGTATCAATGATTCGGTGTAATGGATGAACCATTATTCTAGTCATATTTTGGCCATATTATCATGACGTCTACAAAGTACACCCCTTTTCGGAGATAACAAAATAGGGCGGCATCCATGAAATAGTAAATTATGCAATGAATTTGATTATTTTTGTGATGCCTCGTCAGTATTAGCAGCGCTAAAACAACACAAAGATGAAGGTCTCAAGCAATGTATGTGCTCCCTGACACAGCTCTCAGCAGAACACCCAAGGTTGATCATACAGTGGATTCCTTCTCACTGCATTGTTGAAGGCAATGAAGCTGCAGACAAACTAGCAAAGTGTGGAGGAGCATCCCTACAAACAGACCTGAGCATCACATATAATGAGGCCAAGACCATAATTAAAGCCAACTTAAGGGGGAAATGGGCTGATCCACACCGCGGTTTTCGAAAAGATGGCTACTATGGTTTAACCAGAGAAGAGCAAGTTAACATCTTCAGACTAGAACAGACTCAAGGGTCATCTTTACAACAAAATGAGGATTGGGACAGATAACAGGTGCCCATGTGGGGGTCATATCATGACAGTGGAACACATCCTACAAAGCTGCACGCTCACGCAGGAAAAGAGAACAATACTGGCCTCGTGAGACAGATATGAGACAAAAGCTGTGCGGAGATAAAACAACCTTACAAACAATGGTGCCCTTTGTAAGAGAAACCAGGACCTTGATATTAGGATGAATGAAGAAGAAGAAGAAGATACCAGTGCAATGAAAGTCTGAACTCGTCTGGAAATATACTGTAGCGTAATAAATTTTGGTGGAAAATTCAAATCATAAACTGGATCGGAATATTTCCGTACATTTTAGATGTCTTTAATCACTACTCTAGTCTTGGTGCTGTGAGTGGCTCCACGCCAAAGTGGATAGAGTTTTTGGATAATGTGAGTGGCTCCACGCCACAGTGGATAGAGTTTTTGGATAATGTGAGCGGCTCCATGACACAGTGGATAGAGTTTTTGGATAATGTGAGCGGCTCCATGATACAGTTTATCAACTTTTCAGATACTCCGAGTGACTAATGGTAGTTAGAATATTAATTGAATGACATGAGATGCACTACATGTAGCCTAATGTACAAAATGGATAGTTAGTTAATTTGTTTTATTGTTTGTTTGTCAGTTAGTTTGTTTGTCTGTTTGTTTGTCCATTTGTTTGTTTGTTCATTAGTTTGTTAGTTTGTTTGTTCATTAATTTGTTTGTATGTTTATTAGTTAGTTTGTTAGTTAGTAAAGTTTATTTGTTTTTAGTTAGTTAGTTTGTTTGTATGTTTGTTAGTTTTTTAGCTAGTTAGTTATCTTTCCACTTATGTCATTGAGTATCATGGGGAGCTCAAGTCATCTGTCCTTTGCCAAGTTCATTGTATCAGTCATTGTGAGCCTGTGTTATTCCTCAAACACTTTGTTGTCTATCCACCTACCTCAGGACCTCAGGGATGTCCTATTCCCTGTAGCCAAATCTACCAGCGCTTTAAGCCATCAGCTCAAGTTGATGAGGGAATATTCTCATGAGGAGACTGAACTGGTGTATTTTACCTGGAAATATACTCTGTACATGATGTTCCGATCATACTACGAATATCGTCGTTTCCCATTCTGTCTTTCTTATTATCACTGATGACCTTCCTCAAACACTTCATTTCACACGTTAAAATTCTGCTCTCACGCACCCTGAACAGAGGCTGTGTTTGGCGCTGGTAGCACAGAGTTGGCATAAATATACTGTTTATCAGCTGTTGCTTTGTTGTCAAACTAATTCTTGGGTGCCCAGGCAGTGGTGACAGCTGATAAGTCACAGTAGATGTTTTCTGACACCTAGTCTCGATTTCCCTGTCGAGCCTACCATCTACTGAAAAATTTTTACTTTACTTAGTCGCTCCTCTTCTACCTTGAGGTGTAGAGGTTACTGAAAAAATACTGTTCAAATACTTGAACTCATGGACCTGTTGAAGAACAATATCATTAACACTTATGTCAACGAGTTGAGTTTCAGTTGAATGTTAATTGCTGCCTTTCTCATTATGTTTCAGTTTAGCACCAGCATGCTGGATGGCCGACGTCTGCTAACCTTGACCTACAATAAGGTAAGTGAAACTGATTCTTCATATCCATTTCCATAGTTCTGAGTCTATTGAGACGCCTAAAATTTCACTATAGCTAGGCAATGTCTGCAGAAAGGCAGATGCTGGGGATTGATGCAGTTCAAGTGCCTATTGACTCTGGTTGTCCTGTTCGGAACTGAAAGATGAGACTTTGATCTCTTCTATGCAGTCTTTTTATGCCATCATTACTTTTTGACTATGACATTTCGCTAAATGCACCCACCCGTTGGTCCCGTCACCCACCTGTTCATCCAGATTCCCCTGGTATTATTCTTAATAATTTGTTTTACTGTGTGGTTACTGCAGGGTCTATTCAATTGTTTGGAGGCTCCTGTTTTTGCCAATCTGTCAGCCATCTCACTTCCTGGTGGCATCCACTGCAAGGTGACATTAATCCTGTGTGCAGTGATAATGTTGTTGATCGCCCTCCCCACCAAGAATATCTCCTTTTTGTTGTTTGGGGTGTGCTTCAGAACCGACTTGGGATCACTAAAAACCACAGTGTCAATCAGCATGAATTCGTCAACCAAGTCACCCAATTTCTACTGATATCTGCCTGATTCTTTCCCGCAGTTCTGCATTATAGACTTTGTCTTACCATTTTGATCCCACAATATGGCAGAACTTTAATAAAATGACAGACATAAAAATCCTGCAAACTTGCATCTTCTCTGTGGTAACATACGGATATGAAACGTGGGCCACCACATAAACACTTAATAAAAAGACTGAATCTTTTGAACTAAAATGCTGCAGGAGAGGGCTCAACATACCATGGATAGAGAAAAGAAAAAAAATAGAGATGTCCTAACTGAGCTAGATATAGGGTAAAATTAATTAGTAGACAATATTATGGCTAGAAAATGAAAATATTTTGGCTCTAAAAACCTGGAGAGAACGATACTAGAGGACAGGGTGCCTGGAAAATGGGGCAGAGGCAGACTGGGGAGTAGATGGTCACAAGACAGCACGAAGGTCCTGAAGATGACAGCGACGGGGGGGGGGGGGGGGGTTGCTGGCTGACTTAACTTAACATCATTATACTGGTTTAGAAGACTCTTGTACAGTCAGTGTACAACCAGTTTCATTTACATTTCCTTGTTCTAAAAGCTATGCGCATCCAATCTATTCTTGAATGCATTAACTGTCCCTGCCTCTACTACTTCCTGTGGCAATGCATTCCAAGCATTCACCACTCTCTGACAAAAAAACATATTTCCTAATATCTAATCTGCAACTTTCTTTAGTTAATTTGTATCTGTGCCCTCTTGTACTTGTACGTGGTTGTATTTTGAAAAACTTGTTAAAGTTGAATTTATCCGTTCCTTTGATTATCTTATAAACCTGTATTAAGTCACCTCAAATTCTTCTCTTTTCTAGACACTGTTATCTGGTTTTTCTGAGTCTTTCCTCATAACTGTAATTCTGGAATCCGACTATCAGCATTTTCGCTCCTTTTTTTATCCTTTCCAGCATGCTTATATCCCCTGTACAATAAGGACTCCACACCTGTACACAGTATTCCAATCTAGGTCTAACCAATGCTTTATACAGTTTGACTATCACTTCCTTGCTCTTATGTTTAAGATTTTTATCATATCTAACATTACATTTGCCTTTTTCACTGCTACCTGCTCACTCACTTTACCTGTATGATCTATTATAACGCCTCTGTCCATTTCCTTTTCTAATATTGTGTATTGTGCTCGCCCATTCTGTAATTATGTTCCAAATTTGATCTGCTCATGGGGATGACTGTACATTTATCTTCATTAAACTCAATTTGCTGGGTCACAGACCACTAGCGAATTTTATCTAAATCCATCCTCAATATATCCACTTCTGCTTTAGATGAGACACTACTGCATAGTTTTGTGCCGTTAGCTAATTTTGCAATCATAGATCCGATATCAATGTCCAAATCGTTTATATATATCAAGAACAAAATTGGTCCCAAACCCAGCCTTGTGGCACCCCACTTTTTACTTCAGAGTACTCCTTATTTATACCCACCCTCTGCCTTCTTCCCGTTAACCAATTTTCAAACCATTTGGCAACGTCCTCACTTATTCCATGTGATTTTAACTTTCTAAATAATCCTTAATGAGGTACTCTATCAAACGCCTTTGCAAAATCTAGATAAATAGCATCCACTGGCCCCCCCTTTATCTATCATTTTAGTAACCTCCTCCATAAATTTTAATTGATTTGTTAAGCACGATCTCCTTCTAGTAAACCCATGCTGACTATTTCTGATTAGGTTAAACTTTTCTAAATGTATTACAATGTTTTCTTTGATTATTGACTAACAATTTATAGACTATACTCGTTAAACTCACCGGTCTATAATTTGCTGGATCTGATTTTTTGCCCTTTTTGAATAAGGGGATCACTCCTGCATCTTTCCAATCCCGTGGAACAATCCCTTTTTGCAAGTGATTGAGAACATAATATAGCCAATGGTTTTGCTAGTTGGTCTCTAATTTCAAATAGCAATGTTGGCTGAATACCATCTTGACCTGGACCCACTTTCAACCCCTCATAAATTTAAAAAAAACTATTTCCTCTATAATACAGAATGATCTTAATCCCTCAGTATCCATGTCTCTTTGGAAAATATCTATACTTGTCCTAACATAGCAGCTGAGTAATACGCTGCTCGAGTCTAGCCTTCTAAGTAGGAACTCTTCCCCCCGGCTACATCCATCTCACACCAGAACTGGGACCTGCAGAGGGGCATCCGTCCTTTAGCAGTACAGGTCGACTATGTCTAAGAATATTATTCATATTATTGTTTTACATGTCATATTCTCTCACTCTCTATCTCTCACACACACACACACTTTCTTTATTATTCCTTTGCAGAATGCAGATCTTGGTATTGCTATTGAGGGAGGTCTGGGATCACCACTTGGAGGGAAAATCCTCGTGGCTATTTTATTTGATGGAGGAATTGCAATGAAGAGTGGTAAATATGTCTCTCTCTCTCTCTCCCCTAATATTTGAATAGGATGCACTTAAAGGTAAAGGTCAGTCCGATGCCAACAGTTGGCATTGGTGAAGATAACTATTCATGTACCAAGCCGTATCCTATGGGAGGTGGGATGGTCAGTTCCCTTCCTTGCTGTTTTAAACCTTCCCCAACTCATACGTCAGGTACCCATTTACAGCTGTGTCAGGGAGGAAGATTAACGTCTGGTCAGGCAATATACATGTTAGTCAGGATAGGGCAAAAAATACTGGCCCATCTTAGTCCATTATTATGGTCCTGTGTGTACATTTCCTATGCTACACAAAAATCAGCAATTTCAACAAATAAGGTAAACGATGACAATATTGTGAAGTTCAGTCATGTGCACTGGACCATGGAAATACGACACAGGGAAACCGAAGTACTACTGCAAACAGCCTAAGACCATGCCAGGATAATCGAAGGGGAAAACACCACAAAATGAACGAACTAACTAATCCAAATGGAAAGCCACAACATGTTACCCTGGACACAAGTTGTAAACTGGTGTTAAACTGGTGTGAATTCCAGTAAAATCTGTAGCCTGGCCGCATTCATAATGGACTAAAACATGAGAACAAGACTAGACCGCGGCCGGTTAGGTGTCATCTTGGTGCAGCTCCAACATATATGACTGTACTTATGACTGTACACATGACTGCACATATGTCCAATCACCAAACTCTTCTCAACCCAGATGTTCTTTTACTTTGCAGGTAAAATCCACGTCGGTGATCAGCTGATGATGATCAACGGACAGATGATGCTAGGTGTCACAGCCGCCGAGGCGGAGAGAATCATCCAAAACGCAGCAAACACTGCAAAGGTGTGTTTGGGTTTTGTTTGGAGAGGCATAGTATATTAGAAATGTAAGTCAGTAAGTAGGTCATAAACTGATAAGGGGTAGCAGAAAATATGTAATTGGTGGTTTTTTAGGTGGTTTTTTGATGATTACTTTAGGTACCAGGCGTTAGGTGCCACATGCACATGCGCAGCTAAGATACCAAAATGGCTTCCAAGCTCATGGAGTGTACAATAAAATAACTGTGCTTAACAATAAGAAGAAGATCACCTATATATTAACAATTTTGTATCACGTCTGCGAACCTCTTGTGAACTCCATTTGTATCACCATTATAAACACCCATAAATTATCACCTCTAGGATCAAAGAGCAATCAGGGTCAGGTGAAACATCCTGATCAAGACCGTCACTTGACATCCGCGATTGTGCTCCTGACGGCAGACTGTGTTACAGCAGTCTTGACAAACGAGGTGGGGATTGACACTCTAGTCCCCATAGCTGTGAGCTTACTGAGGAACCTCACATTGCATTACACCACAAAGGGCCATGTCCACCTTCTAAAGATCAGCGCAGGATGTAAGAAGAGCCACTGAAACCTACTACTAAAGAGTTATTTCAACTTAGCATGAGTATCCAACAATGATATGAATGCCTTTGTGTCACTTCGGTGCACACTTATATGGACGCACATTGTATCATTTGTGTACACCTTGTATCATTTCTGTACACCTTAGTATCATTTCTGTACACCTTAGTATGAACACTCTAGAAATACACTCTAATATCAACACTCTAATGTGTATGCCCTAATATCAACACTCTAATGTGTATGCTCTAATATCAACACTCTAATGTGTATGCCCTAATATCAACACTCTAATATGCATGCCATAATATCAACACTCTAATGCGTATGCTCTAATATCAACACTCTAATGTGTATGCCCTAATATTGACACTCTAATGTGTATGCCCTAATATCAACACTCTAATGTGTATGTCCTAATATCAACACTCTAATATGGGTGATCCAATATCAACACTCTAATATGCATGCCCTAATATCAACACTCTAATTTGTATGCTCTAATATCAACACTCTAATGTGTATGCTCTAATATCAACACTCTAATGTGTATGCCCTAATATCAACACTCTAATGTGTATGCCCTAATATCAATACTCTAATATTGGTGATCCAATATCAACACTCTAATATGTATGCCCTAATATCAACACTCTAATATGCATGCGCTAATATCAACACTCTAATGTGTATGCTCTAATATCAACACTCTAATATGGGTGATCCAATATCAACACTCTAATATGCATGCCCTAATATCAACACTCTAATGTGTATGCTCTAATATCAACACTCTAATGTGTATGCCCTAATATTAACACTCTAATGTGTATGCCCTAATATCAACACTCTAATGTGCATGCCCTAATATCAACACTCTAATGTGTATGCCCTAATATCAACACTCTAATATGCATGTCCTAATATCAACACTCTAATGTGTATGCCCTAATATCAACACTCTAATATACATGCCCTAATATCAACACTCTAATGTGTATGCTCTAATATCAACACTCTAATGTGTGTTGCCTAATATCAACATTCTAATAGGGCCTTTTGAAGACCCTAATATGTACACTCTACTAAGGACACTCTAATATCAACGCCATAATGCCAACTCTAATATGTACACCGTAATATCAACACTCTAATATGTACACTCTAATATCAACTCTAATATGTACACTTCAACATGTATCCTAATATCAATACCTCAACACTTACACCCTAATATGTACACATTTTCTGTCACTTCTCAACGCCGTCACCTCAGACATTCACACCTACATAACAGACCCTGTAATCTATGATCTCATCTTACATAACTCTCACAGAACAAGGTCGAACTCATGTACTGCGAGTCCAGCCTGGTCAATGATGAAAGTAGCAGGTATGTCGTCCTTCATGCCCACCTATGTGCACAGGTGTAAACTCTCGCATTTACATAATTACCTGTGGATAAAGTGTCAAAGTAGTGGCAGAGCAGATACTGCCATCAGAGATAGAGGTGTTAGATATTTCATTATTTGTGATAGGTCCTAGCTTTCTCTGAGGAGGGATATCCAGTGACTTCCTAACTATTTTGCCTTGCCAACCATTTTACCTTCTCCAACAGTTTTACCTTCCCCAACCATTTTACCTTCCCCAACTGTTTTACCTTCCCTAACAGTTTTACCTTCCCTAACAGTTTTACCTTCCCCAACTGTTTTACCTTCCCCAACCATTTTACCTTCCCCAACCATTTTACCTTCCCTAACAGTTTTACCTTCCCCAACCATTTTACCTTCCCTAACAGTTTTACCTTCCCCAACCATTTTACCTTCCCTAACAGTTTTACCTTCCCCAACCATTTTACCTTCCCTAACAGTTTTACCTTCCCCGACTGTTTTACCTTCCCCAACCATTTTACCTTCCCCAACCATTTTACCTTCCCTAACAGTTTTACCTTCCCCGACTGTTTTACCTTCCCCAACCATTTTACCTTCCCCAACCATTTTACCTTCCCTAACAGTTTTACCTTCCCCAACTGTTTTACCTTCCCCAACAGTTTTACCTTCTCCAACAGTTTTACCTTCTCCAACTGTTTTACCTTCCCCAACCATTTTACCTTCCCCAACAGTTTTACCTTCCCCAATCATTTTACCTTCTCCAACTGTTTTACCTTCCCCAACTGTGTTACCTTCCCCAACCATTTTACCTTCCCCAACAGTTTTACCTTCTCCAACTGTTTTACCTTTCCCAACTGTTTTACCTTCCCCAACCATTTTACCTTCCCCAACAGTTTTACCTTCTCCAACTGTTTTACCTTCCCCAACTGTTTTACCTTCCCCAACCATTTTACCTTCCCCAACAGTTTTACCTTCTCCAACTGTTTTACCTTCCCCAACTGTTTTAAACTTAAACTCAAAGTCTTTATACTGGTTTAGAAGACTCTGCAGAGTCTGTATACAACCAATTTAATTTACATCACCTTGCTCTAAAATCTATGTGCATACAATCTATTCTTAAATGCATTAATTGTCCATGCCTCTACTACTTCCTGTGGCAATGCATTCCAAGCATTCACCACTCTGATTACAAAAATATTTCATGGTATCTAATCTGGAACATTCTTTAATTAATTTGTAGCTGTGCCCTCTTGTTCTTGTTGGCGGCTGTATTTTGGAAAATTTGTTATAGCTTAATTTTATCATTTTCTTTGATCATCTTATAAACCTTGTTTTAAATCAACACGAATTCTTCTCTCTTCTAGACACTGTAGGCCAGTTTGTCTAAGTCTTTCCTCATAACTGTAATTCTGGAATCTCACTATCAGTTTCATCGCGCTTCTTTGTATTGTTTCCAGCATGTTTATATCCCGTCTACGGTAAGAATATCACCCCTGTACAGAGTATTCAAATCTAGGCCTAACTAATGCTTTTGAAGATCTCTTGGTCAAAAGATGGAAACTCACTTGGTACGGCCACGTTCCGAGATGGAAACTCACTTGGTACGGCCACGTTCCGAGATGGAAACTCACTTGGTACGGCCACGTTCCGAGATCAATCAGTCTTGCAAATATGATCCTGCACTATAAGAGGTCATCTCGAAAAGAGGTGGGAGGACAATATAAAAAATGGATGGACCAATCTCCGACCAGAGGGGGGGACAGACAGCAGCTGCTAACAGAGACGGGATGGCGTGGGGGTGACTTCATGGGTGCCCCAACGGCCTCACCGGTTACGAGATGACCTAACCTGACACGTAAAGTCCGGGAACTAAGACACTAGTCCGTTCAAACACAACATACTGATCGCGTCAAGCACAATATACTGACTAAGGCCACTATCAGTCTTCCATGTAGCATTCCCTGGAAACAGGCTCTTCCATGTAGCATTCCCTGGAAACAGGCTCTTCCATGTAGCGTTCCCTGGAAACAGGCTCTTCCATGTAGCGTTCCATGGAAACGGGCTCTTCCATGTAGCATTCGCTGGAAACGGGCTCTTCCATGTAGCGTTCCTCGGAAATGGGCTCTTCCATGTAGCGTTCCCCGGAAACGGGCTCTTCCATGTAGCGTTCCCTGGAAAAGGGCTCTGCCATGTAGCGTTCCCTGGAAACGGGCTCTTCCATGTAGCGTTCCCTGGAAACAGGCTCTTCCATGTAGCGTTCCCTGGAAACAAGCTCTTCCACGTAGCATTCTCCAGAAACAGGCTCTTCCATGTACGTTCCCTGGAAACAGGCTGTTCTCAAGGCAGTCTGGCTGGCGAGATGTGGATCAACTTGATCTCCATAGTAGTGAGCGTCATGCAGATGGTACCAAGCATAGCACAACCACCTAGAGGACTGTAATCCACCTTCATCATCATGCTCGAAATGTGGAGGAAAGCTACTACAACCCACCACTCAACACCCTTTTCAGGGCACACAAAAGAGTAAACCCACTCATCATGGACATTAAACAACAACACATGAAGTCCAGTTCTCTGGATTAAGCTTGCTGTAGTGGTCAATGGTCAAGTGATACAAAAGTTTAGAATTTCACCAATTTAGGCAGTAAAATGGCACAAAATGGAGATGCTACACAGGAAATTCTCACTCGGATCGCCTAGGCCTCAAATGCCTTAAACCGATTAACGAATATTTGGAGATCCACATAACAGAGTAAACATGTCAGGCTCTGGGTACGTAACTCTAACGTCATCTCAGTGCTCACATATAGTTGTGAAAGCTGGAAAGTGACAAAGACACTTGAAAATAGATTGAATGCATTTTGAAAATAAATGCCTTAGACGTCTATTGGGCATTGGCTGGAGAGAATTCATAACTAATGAGCAAATACTACTACAGTCCAACCAAAATTATTTTTAATATGTCATCAGTGGTCTCGAGGTAAGGTGTCCGCCTTGGGTGCTGGAGGTCGCGGGTTCGAATCACGGTGGAGACTGGGATTTTTTCAGGTGGATCTTCTGGTAAAAATTCCCCTGATCTGTGGGTAGTTAGATCGAACTCCGGTGTTCAGTATCGAGCACGTTAAAAATCTCTTGGCAGTTAGAAATGAATAAAGAGTAAGCTTAATTGCCACTGCCTGGGCAAAATTTAAAAAATTGAAGGTCAAAATCTATCCAAATTAGTTGAACCTTCCCTCAGGGCTAGTAAGCCGCAAGAAGTTCTAAAATACTTACTACGCATAACTGAAGTCTTTGGCTACCTGGCAACAGACATTCAACATGCCTGTTTGGATATCAGGATTTCAAGTATATGTCATCAGTAAGAAACGTTTGGCGCACACCGGGCATGTGCTGCAGGTGAACAATAATAGACTCCTGTTACAGGTGATAATGTGGAAACCTCGCAGCAAAAGGAAGATGTGTAGACCGAGAGAAACTCTATGCAGAAAAATCGCAAGGGAGGGTGCAACCATGGTGATAGGGAACATGCAGGAACTACAGCGAGTAACAGGTGACCGATCGAGGCAAGCTATTTTGAGTTCTGCCTTATGCACTGAAAGACCGTAGATAGATAGATAGTGGAGAGTTCTTCAGAGCTTCCAAACAGCTTTTTGCGGAGATTCATCTCCGAGGGCCAGTATTCAGTACACAATTAGCTAAGCACATAACGGCCTTGTAGGATATGTTCGACAGTATATGCTGCTTGCCCGCACTTACACATGGATGATGAATCAATTTTAGCTTGTGCAAGTGGCCATTCAATCTGTTATGTCCCATTCTCTGCTGTATCAATAAGTTCCTATCATGAAAAAATAAGCAACTAAGTTGAGTCAATTAATTTACAATTGCATTTTTGTTTTCATTCACAGCACCTACTTCTGAAGTGTCATGTGGAGGTTTCCACTACCATCACAGAGAATAGACATTCCAGACATTCTTTAATATCAGTGTTTTGCTTCTTTGCTTTGTTTTTGTTTTTTCTAGCAGCAGATGATAATTTATTTATAAACCTGAAAACAAATATTGAATTAGATGGGATTGTGTGTTTTATTAACTATAAGCAGAGATTATAATATTCCTGATGAATTTATTTATCGGTTATATTTGTAGTTTGAACAATTTGTAATATCAAACTTGTATTGGGATCAATCTATATGTTTGAGAACTAGAGAGGAGGCATCACCAAGTAGAATTATAAAAAAAGGTGTTAGACAGGTGTGTGTGTGTGCTGTCTCCTCACCTGTTTAATGTATACACAGAAAATTATTTTAATGAAATTGAAGAAATTCCTGAATTGAGTATAGGAGGATGAAGTATCAATAATATCAGATATGCTGATGATACAGGGTTAATGGCAGAGGATCCAGTACATCTATAGAACTTCATGGATAAGATAACCAACAAAAGTCAGTAACATGGGTTGGAAATCAACAAGACTAAAGTTATGGTATTCACCGAAAGGAAAGAAAGTCCAAAAAGCTTTCATCCACATAAATGGAGAAATTCTGTTATATTCTGTTTTAAATTTTACGTGTTTGCCTCACTAGTTTCTACTGGCGGAGGCAAGCCTATTCCACCCCAGACTGTAGTCAACCTGGGCGATATTAAGACGCATAAACCAGTGCTTGGATGTACTTGTGCGTCTGTATGTACCTATGCTAGGTTTGTGCGCTCTCAGAAGCCAGCCCAACCAAAGTGCAATGGAAGGTCTCACCTTGAGGGCGCGTGTGAACATTGTGCAAGAGTGTGACTGTAGGACAGAGTCAAATGAAACAGAGTGAGGTGACGGAGAAATTCTGAAACAAGTGCCAAGCTATTTATACCTTGACCAGCTAATAATGGTGGATGACAAATGTTGAAAAGGGAGATTATTATGAGAATTGCAATGGCACAGAATGCATTTAACAGCATGAGAGATACACTTCTGTCCAGGCAGATATCCCAGACCTTAGAGAGATACACTTCTGTCCAGGCAGATATCCCAGACCTTAGAGAGATACACTTCTGTCCAGGCAGATATCTCAGACCTTAGAGAGATACACTTCTGTCCAGGCAGATATCCCAGACCTTAGAGAGATACACTTCTGTCCAGGCAGATATCCCAGACCTTAGAGAGATACACTTCTGTCCAAGCAGATAACTTAGAAATGAGAATCATTAAATGCTATGTGTATTCAGTTTTATTGTATCGAGCTGGACCCTGACAAAGACAATGGAGAAGATGGTTAAGGCATTTGAAATGTGGGTAGTCAGAAGACTTTGTTCAGTTTCTTGGAATGATCGGAAAACAAATAATGAGGTTCTGGAGCAACTCTGAAGACTTTTAAACGTCACGTACAAGGATCGAGTTACAAATTAAGAAATACGAGATAGAATTACAACAGCAATAGAGCCTTTTGAAGACCTCTTGGCAACTGTCAAAAGAAGGAAACTCGCTTGGTACGGTCACATATCGAGATCAAATGGTCTTGCAAATACAATCCTCCACAGAAAGGTGGAAGGCAGACGACGAAGAGGCCGTCCTAAAAAGAGATGGGATGACAACATCAAAGAATGGACTAATCTCCGGCCAGAAGAGTCACAGGCAGCGGCTGCTGACAGAGAAGGGTGGTGTGGTGTTGTGAGGATGATGTCTTCATGTGTGCCCCAACGACCTCACCGGTTACAGGATGACCTGACCTGGAGCAACTCCAGGCGGAGAAGACGCTTCTGAAGGAAATAAAAAGCAGAAAAGTACAATATTTTGGTCATGTCAAGCGCCATGGCAGTCTGCTGAAGGTTTATTAGAGGGCAACAGAGGTATAGATGGACAGACAACATCTGAATATGGTTGGGACACAGTTTGACTGAGTGTTCCAACCTGGCCTGGCACAGAAACAGCTGGAGATCCGTTACTGTCAACCTCCGATGTGGAGACAGCACTTGATGATGATGAATGTGTACTTTATTTTCAAACAGTTACTCCTGATTATTTTGTGCTTCTAAAATTAATATTTTTGTAATAATGTTCTTGATTGCAAATATGCCAGTTGTGAAGTTGAAATCACAACTAGGATAGGGGACCGCGTGGGCTAGTGGTTAAGTGACACAGCTCACAATCCGAAGGTGCTGGGTTCGCTCCCCATCTTGTTGAAAACATGGCGGGTGTGATATGGACTGTGTCCAGAGTTGATCAGCAAGTGGTGATTCGTTTTCTAACAGCTCAAGGATGTCAACCAGTTGACATTCATCGCAGAATGCAGGCAGTGTATGGTGACCCGAATCGCTGCATAAATTTTGGCGATGGTATCTTCTCGCGCAGCAATATGCGCTTGACCTGGTCTCAGAAGATCTTTCGTCAACTCACGTTCTTCTTTAAACGTCGTTGTCCAGTACTTCAATGTTGTGTTCGACACACTTTTGTCACCATACATTGCCTACATTCTATGATGAATGCCAACTGGTCGACATCCTTCAGCTGTTAGAAAATAAATCACCACTCGCTGATCAACTCTAGACGGATTCCGTATCACACCCGCCATGTTTTCGTCTGTCTATGAGTTGGAGGATAATGAAATTTTGCAAACTTGACGGTTTGGTATGTGCTGTTTACATCAGAAGTGCCGTCATCATGGGCATCGTATGTATGTTCACTTGGTGCAGTTAGGTCCAGTTTCATTTGTACGTGCCTCGTAGAACTCTAAGAACTTGACAGATGTCGGTGGGACTAGACATAAAGAGAAGGCGTTGGCGATGGATAAGACATACATTATGGAAAACAGCTGATAGCATTACATGGCAGTCACTGTTCTGGAATCCTCAGAGCAAGGAAAAGTAGAGGTATACCTAAACATTCACGGAGAATGGAAGTCGAGACAGACTAAAAACCGGAGAGAAGATTGGGGGGGGGGGGGGGGGGGAGCTGGAAATGATGACAGGGAGACTTGGTGCATATTTGTTGAGGACATATGCTCCGCAGATAGTCAAAGGGTCTTGATTTGTTATCTTAATTCCATGTTTGATTTTCAGCTATTGATCATGATTCCTGATTTTTACAGTTTTAATAAATTATATTCTTTTTTACTTTAAGGTGTTTTTGTGGCATGTTGTTAGTCACTCCTTTTGTACCCGAGGTCGATCGGCCGGTCACTTAGTCAGTCAGTTAGTTAGTCACTTATTCAGTCAGTTAGTCAGTCACTTAGTCAGTCAGTCAGTTAGTCAGTCAATTAGTCAGCCAGTCATTTTAGTCAGTCAGTTAGTCAGTCACTTAGTCAGTTAGTCAATCAGTTAGTCAGTTCAGTCAGTCACTTAGTTAGTCAGCCACTTAGTCAGTCAGTTAGTTAGTCAGTAACTTAGTTAGTCAGTCAGTCGGTTAGTCACTTAGTCAGTCAGTTAGTTAGTCAGTCAGTTAGTTAGTCAGTCAGTTAGTAAGTCACTTAGTCAGTCAGTTAGTTAGATAGTCAGTCACTCAGTCAGTCGTCGGATCATCTTCATCGCACTCGGGACAAGTCCATACGCGCTCAGATCTCATCCTTTGTATGTCTACCAGCACGTGATGACTGACCGTTCCAGTCCTGTGCTGGTTAACCAGATGTCTATGGATCCCCGTGTGGTGTTCCTTCCTCGCCGACCCTCGTTTCACACCCAATTCAACTACTCGCATAAAGGATGTAGCTTCTGGATCAACTTCCTCGCCGACCCTCGTTTCACACCCAATTCAACTACTCGCATAAAGGATGTAGCTTCTGGATCAACTTTCAAATCTTTCTTCCAGCCAATTTTCCTAACAGCGTTTAGGATATCAGTTTGGCCCATTGATCTCCTGTCCTCCACTATAGCTGTACTCGCCAACCTATCAGCTGTACCTCACCAACCTATCAGCTGTACCTCACCAACCTATCAGCTGTACCTCACCAACCTATCAGCTGTACCTCACCAACCTATTAGCTGTACCTCACCAACCTATCAGCTGTACCTCACCAACCTATCAGCTGTACTCGCCAACCTATCAGCTCTTTCGTTCCCTGAGGAGTCGAGTTTTACCAGAGACAGCACCAAACTCTTCTCTTCGCTACCATCCTTCTGGATTGGTTTCGGTCTATTCCTCAGGCCTTCAGAGATCATTCTATTTTATCATCCCAGCAGAGGAACTGAGACGCTAGTCCAGTCAGGCACAACATACTGAACAGGACGTCACGTCGGGGTCAATACACTGACCAAGACTACGACCCCTCTTCCATGTAGCATTCCCTGGAAACAGGCTGTGATCCCGTAGTAGTGGGCACCACGCAGATGAAGCCAAGCATAGCACATCAGTCTGGAGGACCACGGGTCACCTTCATCAGCATACTCGGGATGTGAGGAAAGCTACAACAACCGCCACTTAACGTCCTTTTCAGGGCACACAAAAGAGTAAACAACTCAACTTGATCTAAAAAAAAATGTTATTTCACCCTATCTATTGTTGAATGCATTAACTTACCTTGCCCCAACTATTTTCTGCGGCAATGCATTCCAAGCATTCACCACTCTCTAAAAAATATTTTCTGAATTTGAATCTAGAGGTTTCTGTAATTAATTTGTAGCTGTGCCATCCTGTTCTTGTAGATGGTTGTATTTTGAAAAACTTGTTATAGTCTAATTTATCCATTCCTCTGATTATCTTATAAACCTGTATTAAGTCACCTCAAATTCTTCTCTTTTCTAGACACTGTAGGTCGGTTTTTCTGAGTCTTTCCTCATAACTGTAATTCTGGAATCCGACTCAGTTTTGTTATGAGGACCAAATCTTGAAGAATGAGCCGATACAAAAACAGTACAAATTACATTTAATAATTCATAACAAATGTATGTAAGCACATAAACGTATGAAATGCATTTATAGAGATCTACCAAAATGGTTTGACATATTTATAGACTTCTACCAAATTGTGTGGGATACTCAGAACGATCAACAAAATCAGAAAAATTACTTTTTTCCGCAAATAACAAAATATTATATAATCTCTCTCCCAATATAATGAAAACTGAAATATTACTTTTCTCTTAAAATAACAAAAACAGAAATATTAATTTTCCTCAATCTAACAAAATACCGGTATTGTAAAATCTCTCTCTCAATCAATATGTAACAAATATCAGTAATTTGGCACAGTCTACACAAAAGGAAGACTGCTCCAAGATCCCAGAGCCTATAGATATTTTTTACAGAAACATGTATACAGTAGAAAAGATCAATCTGTATTATGGAGGAAATGATTTTTTAAAAATTGGACGGGTTGAAAGTGGATAAATGTCCAGGTCAAGATGGTATTCATCCAAAATTGCTGTTTGAAATTAGAGACCTTCTAGCAAAACCATTTGCTGTATTATGTCCTCAATCACTTACAAAAGGGATTGTTCCACGGGATTGGAAAGATGCAGGAGTGATCCCCTTATTAAAATAGGGAAATAAATCAGATCCAGCGAATTATAGACCAGTGAGTTTAACGAGCATAGTCTGTAAATTGTTAGTCAATAATCAAAGAAAACATTGAAATACATTTAGACAGGTTTAATCTAATCAGAAATAGTCAGCATGGGTTTACTAGAGGGAGATCGTGCTTAACAAATCTTTTAGAATTTATGGAGGAGGTTACTAAAATGTTAGATAAAGGGGAGCCAGTGGATGTTATTCATCAAGATTTTGCCTTTGATAGAGTACCTCATCAAAGATTATTTAGGAAGTTAAAATCACATGGAATAGGTGGGGACGTTACCAAATGGATTGAAAATTGGTTAACAGGAAGAAGGCAGAGGGTGGTCATAAATAAGGAGTACTCTGCGTGGTGTGGAGTGCACCAGGGCTCAATTTTGGGACCAATTTTATTCGCTATATAAATATAAACGATTTGGACATTGATATCGGGTTCATGATTGCAAAATTCGGAGATGGCACAAAACTATGCAGTAGTGTCTTTCCTCATAATTACAATCCTGGAATCCCACTATCAGTTTTGTCGCTCTTTTTCTGCATCCTTTCTAACGTGTTTATATCCCCTCTCCAAAAATAGGTTTATATCATAGTGGTTCTGGTGACAGCATCAGGATTCCTTCAAAAAGCAAGCATTGCACAAAATACAAGTATAATTTTCCTTGAAGCTAGTGGCAGTATGTGGTACACTCGCTTAAATGATGTGTAACATGAGGACTGATTGAAAAGTAACAAACCAGGCTGAATACTCATAACTTACGTATTTAGTTCAAAACCCAATCCAGGAGTGAAGATTTCTTAGTCTTGGTCAAGCTGTACTTCTGCAGGGGTAGGTGCCCCTGTGCAGGTCCCAGCTCTGCAGCGAACTGGATGTAGGTGTTTCTGCTTAGCGGGCTGAGCTCAAGTAGTTTATTACTTCGCTGTTTTGAGACAAGGCGGAGGGTGGTAACCAATGTGTGAGTCCATCTTAATCAATACAATCTTGAAGCAGATCTGCTGCTTGTCGGGGAGGAAGGCTAACGTCTGATCAGGCAAAATATGATGATCAGACATGTTAATCGGGGACCAGGCAAGATATACTGGTCAAGACCCTCACCTCGGCTTCCTCCCTGGAAACGGGTTGTTTTCATGGCAGCCTGGCTAACGAGGTGAGGGATTGACGTGATCCCTGTAGTAGTGAGCAACATGCAGATGAAGCCAAGAGTAGTACAACCGACTGGAGGACTCCGGTCTACCTTCATCAGCACGCTCTGGATGTGAGGAAAGCTACTGCAACCCGCCACTTAATGTCCTTTTCAGGGCGCACAAAAGAGTAACCCACTCATTGTGGGCATTAGCAAACAACTACTATGCTGCTCTTCGCAAACCACATAACCATGGCCGATATTCCATGTCACACAGTTAATATTCTCTTACGACATGCTCTCTGTGGGGCAGTGGTGCTGTTCTTGTCTTTGCCATACTAAATAATGTATTCACAGAAAGGATCAAGATGCTGAGCAGCACATGAGCTGCAGTGGTCAGCGACCCATAGCTGACTGCTAGCGTCAGGGCCAGCGAACCATAGCTGCCAAGACCCTTCTACACCTCCACGTGGTGATCCTGGATAATAGGCTGCAGCAGGGCAGACTGGCTAAGGAGAAGGGATCGAAGAGGGAATGCTAACCCGGTACTAAAAAATGCTTGCTGAAGTCGGATGTGTTCGACCGAAAAGTGCAAATAAATATCGCAGCCAAGCTGTAAACTACGACACAACGCATTCCGTTCTCTGGACTACATTCTGCTACTTAAGCCCTTTCAGGGTTTGGTAGCGGGAGATTGAGAACCAACGAAGAAGAAGAAGTATTCACAGAAAGTGCTATAACTTAGCTGAAGATGCAACACACTTCTTCTTCTACTGCATTCGTTCTCAATCTCTCGCTACCAATCCCTGAACAGGGCTTTGCAAGAAGCAGGAGAAAGGAATGCGTTGTGTTGCTAGTTTACAGCTTGACTGCGATATTTGCACCTTTTGGTCCGACATATCCGTCTTCGGCAGCTGCAACACAGTGAATGAGCTGACAGTAGCCAGTGACTCGTAGCTGGCTACTTGCATCAGGGTCAGCAAAACAGGGTTGACCAAGCCCATATTGCGCTTCAAAGTGACAGCCCTGGAAACGGACTGCAGTAGTGTAGTCTGGGTAAGAGAATAGGGATTGCAGTGGGAAGGCAAACCCGGTACCCAAAAACGTCCGCTGATATAGGATGTGTCGTGCTGAAAGGCGCAGATAACGCAGCTTTGATTGAGCCTATACAGGCGCCATCTTTGCTGCTTTCTTAATAGCAGTTGCCCATCAAAATATTACAGCATCAGATTTATGTGGGCAGACGTGGCTATGCAGTCCTATCCTGTATCTGAATACTGTAACACGTGAGGGACATACGTGGACGGCGTTTGCAGACGAAGCATCCTGCATGGCAATTCTTTTGACATTGCTGCATTGAAGATTTTTGCTCATTTAGGCTGAGTAAAAATAACCCATAGTATTACTGCCATATGGGTGTTAGATGTTAGCGATCTCACATTTCAAAGACTTGGCTATATGAGGGCGGTAGCCCTCTCCTCTCCCTCTTTTACTTCCCAGACTGAACCGGTATCCATTTAAGGTTGAGTCAACCCGGGAGCCGCTGCGGTCTGAAAAAACATTTCCACCTCAACTGGGGACTACTCAGATGCGAAGCCAGCTCGCTAACCACTGCGATACGCTGAGTAGTCCAAAGCAAACAACCCCTAAGATGCAACATCAACATGGAGGCCCTCGCCGAATCCTTGAATCTCTTCCTTGCCCAATAAACACTCATCTGTCTCAAGTGCCCCACAAAGGGACTGACCAGTCGAACAACATGCCTAACCCACCATCGATTAACTAATGCTATACTTCTAGTCCGGAAAGGTTCACGAAGGAGACTGTGAGTTTCAGGTCTTCGCCGATCCCCCAGTTTTTTTAGCATGGTCGCTCCCCCAGCCCAGACTGCCTCTCTTTGGTCCGCATAGGTAGGGCAGTCTTGCAGAGTTCAACCCGCCAAATCTTGGTGCTCTGCAATAGAGTGCAGATACTAGAAAGTTCTGCCTGTTGGAGCACTTCGTAGTCTGACACCAGTTCTGCCACATGATTTTGAGCAGCTGGTGCACAGAGCTCATGGATAAATGATTGATCCGTCTGACATGACAGCTGGACATCGTCCAGGTCTTGCAAGTGTAAAGGATGGTGGAAATAACTGGACTATGCATTATAGCTCATCCAGAAGTTTCTGTTGAAACACAGCATTGGACAGGTCCGGTAGTCCCTCTACTCACCAGGCATGGCTTCGTGCAATTTTATGGCTCTATCAAGGACGAGATTTCAGGACATCGAAGAAATCCAGATGTGACGAAGCTCTTGATCTCCCAGAAATGGGTCCAGTAGTGGGAGCAACTTTTGGAGAAGTGGTTCAACTCAGAAGAGGCCTTTTTCAAAGGGGATTAGGTTTTGAACGAAATAGACTAATTAGCTTTTTTCCCAGTCTAAGGCAGGAAACCCTATATGGTCAACGCCCCAGAGGGTATTTTAAACCAGATTATGGTCAAAGGCGAACCTCTGGAAAGTTACGTGGTCCAAATATCTGTAAGCAGAAATGAATGCGGAGGGGTCTAGAGCGGAGATCCAGTCAAGAACAGCCATGGTCACCCTGACCAGACTGCGAATAATCTGGAAAGACAAGAACATAAGCCTTAAGTCGAAGCTGACTTTAATGTATAAAATGGTCACCTCAGTATACCTGTACACGTGTGAGACTTGGACTCTGACGGCTGCCCTAGAACATAAAATTTGTGCAATAGAAATGAGATGTTTGTGAAGAATTCTTGGCATTTCATATTTGGATCGCGTTACAAATGAGTGTTCTTGAAACTGTTATGAACGAGCTATGCCCATATAAAAACCTATTGATTAGAGTAAAAAATACGAAAATTGACATAGTATGGACATGTGTCAAGATCGCTGGGGCTGTCCAATACTGTCTTGCAAGGCACTGTGCCTGGGAAGCGTGGTAGAAGGAGACCGATAAAGAGATGGGAGGAAAACATTAAAGAGTGGACAGGAAGGTATATAGCTGAAACTAACACCCTAGCGAAAAATTGAGATGTATGGCGTGAACTGGTTCGACAAATTGCAACAACAGTGCCTCAATGACCTTCAAGGTTACGGGACTGATGATGATGAAGGTCGGATACTTTCTGATCAGCCTTCATATAAGGTAGCACATGAAATGCACATTACAGACTTCAACAATTGGTGAGTGTACACCTCACCTTAGTGAATTTATCCTTTGTGGATAAGTAGTATTTTATATATAGTGACCTTTTGTAAGGAGGCAATTCAAACTTGTGAGATACTTGATAAAAACTTCATATGTCCAAAAGGACATTGTCAATGGCTGAAAAAAATAAGTTGGTCACTTGAAGGGAAATAACAAAGTAATATGTTTTAACAACAAATATAGTCAAATGTATAATTTTGTGAACCTTTGTGGCAAAAACAGCTGAACTACATAGCAATTCATTTGAATAAAGTCAATACAATCAAAAATATAAGTAACATAATGCAAATATCAAACACAAACTGAACATGAAAAACAATTTCACTTTTCAAGATTTGTGGCTGACATAAAAACATTTTTTTAAACTATGTTTTTTTGATACACGTTTTTATTTAGACGTCATTTATTTTGTTACATTAGTGAATTGGAGTTTTTGGGATCCAGGAGTGTATTTTATTGTTGCTTTAGTGAATTTGAGTTTTTTGGATCCCAGGAGTGTAATTTAGTGTTACTTTAGTGAATTGGTGTTCTTTGGGATCCCCGGAGTGTAATTTATTTTATTATTTCTTTAGTGAAATGGTGTTTTTTGGGATCCCAGGAGTGTAATTTATTTTGTTACTTTAGTGAATTGGAGTTTTTGGGGATCACAGGAGTGTAATTTATTTTGTTACTTTAGTGAATTGGTGTTTTGGGGGATCACAGGTGTGTAATTTATTTGATTGCTTCTTTAGTGAATTGGTGTTTCTCTTTTTGGGACATTCAATGATTCGTCAAAATCTAATAGATTAATGAGTTACACTAGTAAGGGCTGTGTACAAAACTTCACCTTTCTGGGCTACGGAGAAGTTGGTTAAAATAGGAGAAATAGAAGTCCACAATGGACAATGGTCTTGTCAAGAAGTCCACACAAAACAGGCAACAGTTATGTCAAGTTGAATATGAGCTTGTAAAAAGAGGTTAAAAGTCTCTTTCACATATGAGGAATGTATGTCTTTTTCAGGGGATGCATGGTTATACGTCGTATCATCTTTTACAATAATTAAAGATAAGTTTGTAAAATTGTATACATTCTGTTACATTATTGAATTATTTGCATTAATCTGTGTTGCATGAAACAAAAATATTTTTCACACAAAGAAATGAGATATAACGACAACATTAATACAATAGTATTCAGAATTGTTGGGGGAATGAACATCCGAAAATTCAGTTTTTTCTACTGAATAAAGACATTTTTATCTAGAAAAAAAGCAATGCATATGAGGACTCGCATACGATTCATGAGACAGGCATACGTCCACTGAGATTTTATATTTCAATAGGGGAATCAGTGGCCTCGGGTGCCAGAGGTCGCAGGTTCGAATCACATGCATTTTTTCATGCGGATCTACTGGTAAAAATTCCCCTGATCTTTGGGTAGTGAGATCGGAATCCCGTGTTCAGTGTCAAGCACGTTAAAAATCTCTTGGCAGATAGAAATCTAAAAGAATAGGCTTAATGGCCACTGCCCGGATAAAATTCATAATTCTAGTTAAAAATCATCCCAAATTTTCTTTACCTTTCACCAGTAAGCTTAGTAAGCCATAGGAAATTTTAAATACCTACAACGGATAGTCTTCGGTTACCCTGGCAACAGACATTAACATGCTTGTTTGAATACCAGGATTCTGAGCATTTCAACAGCTAAGTTCTATCTGAGATGGTGTAGAGGACTAAGAAAGTCTGTCAAATAAGAACTTCACATGAAACGAACATTCGCTGTCCTAGATCTAAGTTCTTTCTGAGACGGTGGAGACAGACTAAGAAATTCTGTGAAATAAGAACTTCACATGAAACGAACATTCGCTGTCCTAGATCTACGTTCTATCTGAGATGGTGTAGAGGACTAAGAAAGTCTGTGAAATAAGAACTTCACATGAAACGAACATTCGCTGTCCTAGATCTAAGTTCTATCTGAGATGGTGTAGAGGACTAACAAATTCTGTGAAATAAGAACTTCACATGAAACGAACATTCGCTGTCCTAGATCTAAGTTCTATCTGAGATGGTGTAGAGGACTAACAAATTCTGTGAAATAAGAACTTCACATGAAATGAACATTCGCTGTCCTAGATCTAAGTTCTATCTGAGACAGTGGAGACAGACTAAGAAATTCTTTGAAATAAGAACTTCACATGAAACGAACATTCGTTGTCCTAGATCTTTACGGATTTATTTCAGGAACAGATGTCACCTCCGGACCCATAGGCTGACCTAATATATACCAAAAAATAAAAGGTCTTCATCCCCCATGACAGACTCGTAATGCTAGTATTCAAACCGGTAGGTTTTGCCTGCTGCCAGGAAGTCGAAAGATATCCGTAGTACGTTCTTTATTTTGCAATGTTCAATTCCTGCAGCTTAACTGATTCACTCCCAAATATTTTCGGCCTCTGGACTAATTTTTTTCTAATGTAAAACTCAAATACAGCATCACTTAGTTGTGATCTATTTCTCTTCAATAAAAGTTCCCTGAAATAAAACATATTATATACCAAACTGTTCACAATTGAGGCCCGAATACAATGGAATAAACATATTTTACAAATGGAGGTGAACAATTGTGTATGAGAGATTATAGTTGCATAATCGTTTTTATTTTTTTAAATTATGAAAAACATTTTCCTCCCCATCAACACATTATTCAGTTCTAAACCAATACACGAATAACGTAATGACTATCTTTTGACGGTAATCCACAAGGGAATATGTTCTGAAAGTTAGACCTAATTTGCTAGTTGTTTTCACAGTATTCATATTTTACTGAAGGCACGTGAAGTTGAACATGTGCTAAAAAATAAAAGCACTGAGCAACATTAGCGCTAGTGTTTACAATTTGCGAACGCCCAGAGGAATGTTCCTGCCGTATTAAATATATGTATGGGATCAAAATGCTAAACAGTGCATGAGCTGCAGCGGTCAGTGACCCATAGCTGACTGCTAGCGTCAAATCAAGACCAGCGAAACAGAGCTGCCAAGACCCTTCTACACCTCCACGCGGTGATCCTAGATAACAGGCTGCAGCAGTGCAGACTGGCTAAGGAGAAGGGATCGAAGAGGGAATTCTAACCTGGTACTCAAAAAATGATTGCCGAAGTCAGATGTGTTGGACCGAAAGGTGTAAATATCGCAGTCAAGCTGTAAACTACAACACAACGCATTCCGTTCTCTGGACTACATTCTGCTACTTAAGTCCTTTCAGGGTTTGGTAGTGGGAGATTGAGAACGAACGAAGCCAAGCCAAGCCAAGCTAAATATATTATACACACTAGTATAAATCGTGAACCGTTACTGAATTTGTGAACTGTTACTACTATTCTTAGACAAAAGAGGGCACCGCCTCCTCCTCAGTAGATTTAGTTTCACTTTCATTGCTCGACTTAGAACTGAGACTTGATAAAGAAACTGAAATATCGCTATCAGAACGATCGATATCTTTATCATCCCTACCATTAGTAATAGCATAATCTGTATACCCAACTGTTGTATATAGACTCTGCAGGGTCTTCTAAGCCAGTAGAAAGACGTTAAGTTAACCATGACCGAGCCTGTAAGATGAAAACTACATTTGGTCTGGCTGAAGGAGCATGGACTGGATTCAAAGTTGCCCTCAAAATGACAAAAAAATTCGAAAATAAACATTTTTTCAATGAAAAACATGCTAACTCTTCAGGAAATGAAAAGTACAAAATCTGGACTTCCACCAATAACCAAAATAAAACATTTAGGAGAACTAGGAATGGGAAAATGTGTGATTTTGTGAACACAGTAGCAAAAGCCAATTTATCGACTCCTGGTTAAAAATCCAGAAGCCGTGGGAGTGAATAGTTAATACAATTTGTGGATTGGGGGTAGCGTATTGGGCAGGAATTTCATAACTTTTTTTAAAAATGTGCCCGGACAGTGTCAACCTACTTTTATCGATTTTTTACTGCCATGGGTTCTTTTACGTGCTCAGTGCGTACGCGGGATCTCCAACTTATTGGTTGGTCCCACTTACATTGATACTAGAGGATGATTGAAACGTATGGGGTTCGAAACCCCCATCGTTTCACACTTTGGTTTTCTGGAGAGGCAAGTGCCTTTACCTCTTAGCTACAGCAACCCCCTGCATGTTACTATGTTGTTGTAATCAAGAGCTAACACACTCGCCTCTTAAAAGATGGGCGATTGAATCCCGCATGTTTCTTCAAGTGACCCCTGGTGTGAAGGGAGGTAAGACCAGAGTGCCTGCATCCTGAGTTATCTCCAGCCGTCTTGATATGTCTTGCCATTGATCCAAAGTAGCTCAGGAACAGAGAGTGAGGTTGATCAATGCAGTTTCTTTCTCACTATAATGAAAATACAGCGCAAGTTACATCATTAAGACAAAACCGTCTGATAATGTTTGCGATGAGCAACCAGCTATGTAAACAAAAGGTTTGTTGGCGTCCGAAGCTACTCATGCTGGCGTCAGAAGCTACTCATGCTGAGGTTTTCACCATCGGTGGATTTTCTTGCGGAGTGTGTTGTAGGGATTCATATTATATCCTGGGACATGCTGCAGAAGGTGGGTTCAGGTGCTCCTGGCAGTAGTGTAATGCTAGGCGTCTGAGAAAGGTTACAGCTATGGCGATCACAATGATGATCCCCACCTCATTGTCCAGGCTGCTGCAACACAGCTTGTTTCCAGACGCACAGCGCAGATGTCTTCCTCCTTCATGCTGAAATAGGTGTTCTGTCATAGTTACAGTGAGGCTGCGATATCTGCGTCTTCCGTCCCTACATACCTGGTTTCAGCTGGCCTTATTAGGTACACGGTTTGCCTCTCCACCGCGGTCCCTATTATATTAGACATACTGCACTAGTGCAGCCTGTTCCCAGGGCCGTCGCTAAGAAGTGGAATAGGGTCTTGGTCAACTCTGGTTTGCCGACTCTGATGCAAGCAGCCAGGTATGGGTCGTTGGCCGCTGTCAGCTCATTCCCCAAGTGCATCTATGTTCCCAGCGTAGATATGGGGTAGGAGTCTTGGACAATATGTTACACGCAACACAGCAATTTTATTTTAAGTGCAGGAAAGAGTATGTACAATTGAAAATCTGAAATGGTCTCTTTGGTAATACTTTTCATGAAGGGGTTGTGACTATTGAGTAGGATGTGCATATGCAATATAGCGTACAACACGGCCAGCCAACTGTTGGTTTACACCGTGGAGGAACAACGAGACGTTCGGTTTTTGTGGTCAGAGGGTGTGAAACCTTCTGAGAAATCTATCTGCAGAAGAATGAAAATTCAGTATGAAGACTGTCAGAGGAGGGTGTATGACTAGGTTGGTGTGGTTGTTTGCGAATGCCCACAATGAGTAAGTTACTCTTTTATGCGCCCTGAAAATGACGTTCAGTGGCGGGTTGCAGTAGCTTTCCTCACACCCTGAGCGTGTTAATGAAGGTGGATCGGGGTCATCCAGGCGGTTGTGCTATGCTTGGCTTCATCTGCGTGTCACTCACTACTACAGGGATCACATCGATCCCTCACTTTGTTAGCTAGTCTGCCATGAAAACAGGATGTTTCCAGGAAGCCGAGGTGAGGGTCTTGGCCTTGTTTTGCCTGATACTGGCTAACATGTCGATCAGTATATTTGACCTGACCAGACATTAGTCTTCATCCCCGTATGAATGGGTAGAAATATTTCAAAATGAAAGACAAAGTGTTATTGATGAACTACGGCGTGGGAGACCAGCAAGAGCAGAAAATTAACACAGTGAAACAGCAGATCTACCAGCTAGTCCGTGGCAATAGGCGAGTCACTTTTGATAAAATAGCTGTAGATTTTTTCACATGGTCCATAATGACCTTGGTTATAGGGTTTGTGTGTAATAGATGAGTCTCAAGGCTGCTCAAGGAATGGAGGCGATGCAAAATTTGTTCAAGGTCACGCCAGAAGAAATTTTTCCTAGAGGACATCCACAAGCTAGTGGACAGGTGGACAAAGTGTGCTGCCAGGAATGGGAACCATGTTGAAAAATGAGTCAGAAAATGTCTGGTTTGCACTCATAAAAATGCTGTGAATAAAATTGCTCTTACTTAATGACTGTCCCTCGTACTTACATTGAAAACATGCAAAGAAAAAAACTAATTTAACAGATGCAATTAACAAAAAATCCAGATCAAATCATCATTATAATGATGACTGTTATAACAATAATAATGACTAATAACAATAATAATGCCTAATTGGTCTCGAGGTAAGGTGTTTAACTTGGGTGCTGGAGGTCACGGATTCAAATCTCGGTGGAGACATCAGAATTTTTTTCATGTAAGGTATCTGGTAAATATTTCCCCTGATATCTGAGTAGTGAGATCAGACACCCGTGTGCAGTGGCACGCACTTTAAAAATATTTTAGCAGTTGGAAATCTAAAAGAGTAGGCCTAACGGCCGCTGCTCGGACAAAATTCAAGTTAAAAATCTACTCAAATTATTCTAGGGATTCTCGCCCCACAGAGAATATGTCGCAAAAAAGGGGACTGTGTGACCATAACATCAGGTCTTGGTTATGTGGTTAGCTGAGTTGCTTAGATGGCGCCTGAAAAGTTGTGGGTTCTACGTTGCTCTAATTTACGCTTCCACCTCCACCAGTCTGAAAAATAGGCGATCGTATATTTCAGGGGCTAACAGATGATGAAATTGACCTGGCAAGTCAACGCTGGATTTTCACCTGCCAAAAAAATATGAAACAAAGGAGGTCGCACCTCCCCATGACGTCTAACGACATAAGTGGACAAGATAGATAGATAGATAGATAGATAGATAGATAGATAGATAGATAAGATAGAATGACTAATAATAATGACTTATAAATAATAAAGACTGTAGTAACAAAAATAATGATTGTAATAACAATAATAGTGACTAATAACAATAATAATGACTCATGACAATGATTGTTATAACAATAATAATGACTAATGACAATAATAATGACTAATGACAATAATAATGACTAATAACAATAATAATGACTGTTATAACAATATTGACTGTAATAACAATAATAATTACTAGTAACAAAAATAATGATTGTAATAACAATAATAGTGACTAATAACAATAATAATGACTCATGACAATGATTGTTATAACAATAATAATGGCTAATGACAATAATAATGACTGTTATAACAATAATGACTGTAATAACAATAATAATGATATAATAACAATAATAATGAGCACACATTAACAATAAGTATGTTGCCGTTTTAATTGGAAGCAAGAACACAAATTCAGTATTACTGTAATCCTAGTGTTCATTTGTACACAGCATATGCCAGGTAGCCAAATGTCTACAGTCGTATCTGTCTATTGTCTTGAAGTACCATGCCAGGTCAAGATCTTGTCGCAGTCCATTCCTCCATCTCATTGGTGGACGTTCAGGTCTACGATTAGCGGGGCACCATGACGTATCCATCTATTGTCAGGCAAGCAAATTATGTGGTCGAACGACCTGTGCTTTCTTAGCAACGCCGTGTCTACGACGGCATTGATGCAAGTTTTGACTCCTGAAGGCGGAGCATAGAATGTGGTCTAGTAGTGAGATCGACAATGTACTATGTGGTCCAGTAGTGAGATCGACAATGTACTACGCACCTATACCCACTGAGTTGTGCCATGTCAATTCTTCGAGGGTTCCACATCTCTCAGCCAAATTCCATGCTCTTGAAGATGTAAGCTCTCCTTTAAGTTCCAACCAAAAAGTCTTCATCATGGACATACAGTAAAAATGACAAAATGACAAAATATACACCAGTAAGATGACAATAGAAGATGTACTTTTTGCCCAAATATCACTAAAATGACTCTGTGGTTGAAAAGACTGTGCCTACTAAAGAGATGTGGAAATTCTTTAAAAAAAACAGTATAGTTAAAGGTGCTAAAAGGTTTATCAAATAACTAATATCATTAATGACTACATTACAATGAGTAGGTGATGAGACTATGTGGAGTATCACACACGGAGGTAATAACTTAACTTCTTTATACTTTTTTAGAAGACTCTTTAAAGTCTGTATACAACTAGCTTCATTTACATTTCCTTGCTCTAAAAGCCCTGCGCATCCAATCTATTCTTAAATGCATTAATTGCCCTTGCCTCCACTACTTCCTGTGGCAATGCATTCCAAGCATTCACCACTCTCTGACTAAAAATATATTTCCTAATATCTAATCTGGAGCTCTCTTTAGTTAATTTGTAGCTATGCCCTCTTGGTCTTGTAGGTGGTTGTATTTTGAAAAGGTTGTTATAGTCTAATTTATTCGTTCCTCTGATCATCTTATAAACCTGTATTAAGTCACCTCGAATTCTTCTCTTCTCTAGTCACTGTAGGCCGGTTTATCTTTCCTCATAACTAATTCTGGAATCCCACTATCATCTTTGTCGCTCTTTTTTGTATTCTTTCCAGCAAGTTTATATCCCCTCTATGATAAGGACTCCACACCTGTACACAGTACTCCAATCTAGGTCTAACTAATGCTTTATACAGTTTCACTATCACCTCCTTACTCCTATGTTTAATATTTCTTTTTATCATACCTAACATTACATTTGCCTTTTTCACTGCTACCTGAACTTGCTCACTCACCTTACCTGTATGGCGTGGGCTTGGCTTCGTTTGTTCTCAATCTCCCACTACCAAACCCTGAAAGGTCTTAAGTAGCAGAATTTAGTCCAGAGAACGGAATGAGTTGTGTCTTAGTTTACAGCTTGACTGCGATATTTGCACATTTCGGTCCAACACATCCGACTCCAGCAGACATTTTTTTAGTACCGGGTTAGCATTACCTCTTAGATCCCTTCTCCTTAGCCAGTCTACCCTGCTGCAGCCTGTTATCCAGGATCACAGCGTGGAGGTGTAGAATGGTCTTGGCAGCTCTGGTTCGCTGGCCCTGACGCTAGCAGTCAGCTATGGGTCGCTGACCACCGCAGCTCATGCGCTGCTCAGCGTCTTGATCCCATCTTACCTATGAGATCTATTATAACCTCTAGGTCCTTATCTATCTTCTAATATTGTTCTCTCCCATTCTTTAATTATGTAAATTCTGTCAATCTGATCATCAGAAATGGTTCCTAGCTAAACAATTGTTCCTTGGCATTTTCATTACTTGGGTCAAGCCTCAGGCTATTGTTTTTAATTGGGTCAAGTCTCGTTCTTCGGTTAAGTCATATCTCCAGAGAATATTGTTTTTTTATTTAAAGAAAACACAACAAATTTTTAGAAGCAATAATCTGAAGATAAGACAAACTTATTTAAAATGCTTTAAATATTAACGAACATCTTACAAACTGTTTGCATCGCCTTACAATAATGAGAATGAAAAATTAACCCTAAAGAATTAATTTTATTTTGTTAATGTGTTATAATAGAGCATACAGGTAAGGTGCAGGAGCAAGTCCAGGTGGCAGTGCAAAAGGCTAATGCAATGCTGGACATGATTAAACAGGAACAGTA
This sequence comes from Ariolimax columbianus, assembly GCA_036924085.1. Lineage (NCBI taxonomy): Eukaryota > Metazoa > Mollusca > Gastropoda > Stylommatophora > Arionidae > Ariolimax > Ariolimax columbianus. Next base: position 63,747,065 of record JAVGWX010000017.1, read on the forward strand.
CACATTAGAGCAAAGAAGTGGTAGTCAAACGATATAAATCATTGCTGAGAACTAGATTGGAGTACTGTGTTCAGGTGTGGAGTTCTTATCGTAGAGTGGATGCTAGAAAGGATACAAAGAAAAGCAACAAAAATGATCATAGGATTCCAGAATTATTATTATGAGGAATACTCTGAAAAACTGGCTTACAGTGTCTAGAACAGAGAAGAATTTGAGGTGACTTATTTAACTCTTAGACTACCCGAGCCACTTCAGGTGGCTCCTTTTCAGTACCTATTTTTACACAAGCCACTTAGAGTGACTTGTTATGTTAAATCTCCATTAGCAAAGTTGAACGAACAATTTTCTAAGCTTAGTCCAATCCAACTTTAGAGCCATTTGCGCTTTTTTCTCAGACAAAGCGGTTCAAATTAAAGAAATTAGTTGATCAAATGATTTGCTCCAGTAAAAATGGTTTGATAAGCAAAGATTATCAGCAGAACAAGCACTACAGCTTATCTATTCATTATAAATGATAAAACTGACATATGGTGTGCATAAATTGATATTGCCAGTGAGGATTAGTGTTAAGAGCTAGACCTGTACAAATATATTATGATATATTTTGGTCAGTTCAAACTTTTTTTACAAATTAATTTTGTTTTAAATGTATTTACAATTGATATGGACTACTATTTATATATTCTTCTTTATGTTAAGGCAAATTGAATCTATCAGATTTCCCATTCAATTTTGTATTTGAGATACATTAAAACAGCCAAACTTGACTCACTCTAAAAAAAATATTTTACAATTTTTTTATACTAAGTACGGAGACCCTACCAATAGCCATTTTTTAACTGCTGAATACGTCACATCCATCTACACAGGCTTTTTGCAGGTAAAAGTATCGTATGTTAGATTATAAATGGATTTTCAACAATTTATTTTCTTATTTCGCCGATCGGAGCTGCCAGACTTTTTGGGGAAAGGTGAAGTAGGTTGTCGGGAAGGATCTTGTTTATCTGGTAGATCTGTTTATTTTGTTTGTTTAGATGTAATAACTACGCTTGAATTGGAAACTAACAGTTGTGTCGATATTATAAACACAATATCGATACTTTGTTATGGTTTCCATGGATTTCTATCTGAGCGACTAGGCCTAGCCGGGGAAATTTCAAATATTTTTATTTTTTCAAAAAATATCACATTCATCTTCTTGTATCTCAGAAACTAACAAACACACAACAAAAACAATAACATCAAGAACTTATTTATTTATTTATGTCTCTACACACAAGAAAATCATATTTATTGACCAACAAACAGAACAGTTACAATTTTTGAAAGTCAACTACTATAGAAAAATTAAAAGTTGCGAAAAATTTTCAACAAATTATGGCAGCGTGCAAAGGTTAAAATATAATCAAGAAAAAGATGGTGTAATCACGCAGTTTTAGTGTCGGTAAACTATAAATACAAGCTTATAAATTAATCAATGGGAAGGATTATTTAGACTATAACAAGTTTTTCAAAGTACAACTGGCTACAAGAACAAAAGGGTACAGCTACAAAATTGTTTAAAGACAGGTCCAGATTAAATATTAAGAAATATTTTTTTTAGTTAGAGAGTGGTGAATACTTGGAATGCATTGCCATGTGATGTGGTGGAGGTAAGGTCATTTAATGCATATAAAAATAGATTGGATGCTGAGTTATTTTTAGTATCTATGGAGTGGGATAAACTGGTTGTATACAGACTCTGTAGAGACCAGTATAAAAAAGTTAAGCTAAGCTAAATTATAAATTTTGGTTTACAGTTTAAAGTGAATGCTAGTCATAGCTGAAGACTTGTATTAATTGAAATATTGGCCCTGGTCTGTTTCTGTCCTTAATTGTAACCTTTTTTGTGCTTTTCAGTTTTATTAGTTGAAGTATTGACCCTGGTCTGTTTCTGTCCTTAATTGTAACTTTTTTGTGCTTTTCAGTTTTATTAGTTGAAGTATTGACCCTGGTCTGTTTCTGTCCTTAATTGTAACCTTTTTTGTGCTTTTCAGTTTTATTAGTTGAAGTATTGACCCTGGTCTGTTTCTGTCCTTAATTGTAACCTTTTTTGTGCTTGTCAGTTTTATTAGTTGAAGTATTGACCCTGGTCTGTTTCTGTCCTTAATTGTAACCTTTTTTGTGCTTGTCAGTTTTATTAGTTGAAGTATTGACCCTGGTCTGTTTCTGTCCTTAATTGTAACCTTTTTTGTGCTTTTCAGTTTTATTAGTTGAAGTATTGACCCTGGTCTGTTTCTGTCCTTAATTGTAACCTTATTTGTGCTTTTCAGTCATAATCAGTTTTCAATGACAGTAGTCATTCTAAGAAGAAGCTTGACCACTTTCATCTGGGCTGCCTAAGGAAACTGCTGAACATAAAATGGCAAGATAGGATCACAGATGTAGAAGTTCTTTCGCAGGCTGGCATGACAAGCATCAACCCAAATTAGTACAAATCGTATCTTAGATGGACTGGCCATGCTGTCCGCATGTCAGATGAGCGACTTCCAAAGTAAATATTCTATGTTGAGCTTGAGTCAGGCAAGCGAGCTTGCGGTGGCCAAATAAAACGTTACAAAGACACTCTGTGAGTCTTACTAAAGAACTGTAGCATTGACCTTGATAATTGGGAGAACAATGCTGCTGATTGCGCTGCCTTGCGTAGTAAAATCTATTTATGTACGGTACATATGAAGCAGACAAGAATCAAGGAAGCTGCACGGAGACGAGCGACACAAAAGGCAAGAGACGAGTTGCCTCCGTCTGACTGTTTCTCTGCCCTCAGTGTGACAGACGCTTTCGGGCTCGGATTGGTTTGATCAGCCACTTACGAACACACTCCAGGATTGACATGACAATGTGGTCCTCTTCAGAAACGATGGACAAACAACAACACAACAGTCATTCAAAATATTAATGTGGCTTGTATTCCATAATTTTTGGTAAATGCATTTTTTCTTGACTGAAAAGAGCAATTACCAAAAGAGCAATGGGTCGTAGAATCCTAAATATCTTCCTAAGAGATCATATCCGAAACACAGACATCCACGACCAAACTGAGTTCCAGGATGTCATAGACTGTATCAATACGAAAGTACGGATCGGCCATGTGGTCCGCATGACTGACGATAGATGGATGAGATGGATGTCATTCTGGTGGCCATACAACGGCATTCACCCATCTGCCGACAAGATGGAGAGTTGACCTGCACCATGCCTTTGGACTATCATGGTACTCCAAGGTGAAGGACAGACACGGATTCAAGCAGCTTTTGGCTACCTGGCATCATGCAACCTTGCCTGATTGGATACCAGGATTCAAGTATACTAGAATTATCCATGATTAATTGTCCATCTTTGTGCTGAAACAAGTTATCTACCCTAGTAACCTACTTCCCTCGTTGACCTCAACTTTTAGGATATGTTGAGGAATATTGTCCAAGTGGCGAACTAAAGGTCGTGTCCGAATTTCCACTTCAAACTTGTCAAATTCGAGCACATATGTGAAGAAGAAGAAAAGGAATGTCAAGGCCGTGACCCATTCTCCGACTGTGCTGACAATGTGAGCTGGATACCCCTGCAATGAAAAACAAATAAATAAATCTACGAGCTGACGATATGAACTGGATAATTGTGAAACATGGTGTTGTTTTGTGTGTCCACAATGCATAAGTCTACTCTTTTGTGCACCCTAAGTGATGGGTTGCAGTAGCTGTCCTTACATCCCGATGAAGGTAGGCCGGGGTCATCCAAGCAGTTGTGCTATGCTTGGCTTCATCTGCGTGCCACTCTCTAAGTTGGGGAACACGTTAATTCCTCACCTCGTTAGCCAGGCTGCCATGGAAACAGCCCGTTTCATGGGAGGGTTACAAGGAAGCTGAGATGAGGGTCTTGGCCAGTATATTTTACATGACCTTGACTGACATGTCCGATCAGTATATTTTGCCTGACCAGACGTTAGTCTTCCTCCCCAACCATGCAGGTCAAGTTAATAAATAAATTTACCAGCTGACAATATGAGCTTGATAGTCCTGCAAGTAAAGTTAATAAATAAATCTACGAGAGTGGCTCAGAAAAGTCAGCCCCACAATTTGTTATCCTTCTTAGTTCTTAGTCAACCTGTACTTCTAAAGGGGCAGATGCCACTGAGCAGGTTCCAGCTCTGGTATGAGCTGGGAGAAGGATATACTGCTCAGCGGGCTAGGTTTGAGCAGCTTAATACTCCGCTGCGTTGGGACACGCGCTTACAGAGGGTGGTTAACCGATGTACAAGTCCATCTTAATGAACTCAAACACTAGAGCAAGGCAGACCCCACAGCCTGTTAGGTGCCATTATGCTGTGTAACAGATCTTAGCTGTAGAGACAATATATAGGTAGGAGCTTCGACAACCATTTATTTATTTCTTCTTCGTGGGATTTGAGTCAGTGCAGCTGAACTCAGTCCCGTCAGAATTTGAGCAACCAAATCGAACCACGATGTAACCTGACGTAAGTTTCAGGCTATGTGTCAACACCTGGAACGATAGTGGTAGACTTATTGCCACCGCATCGTCCGGAAACCACGTGAACAGGGGGGATAATGGCAAGCAGACGGACAAAAACACGCGCTGTTTTGGAAATTACGTGATCTGGGGATGGAGATCAAATATAAAAGCAGCACATGAGCTGCAGTGGTCAGCAACCCATAGTTGACTGCTAGCGTCAGGGCCAGCGAACCATAGCTGCCAAGACCCTTCTACACCTCCATGCGGTGATCCTGGATAACAGGCTGCAGTAGGGCAGACTGGCTAAGGAGAAGGGATCGAAGAAGGAATCCTAACCCGGTACTCCAAAAAAACTTGCTGAAGTCGGATGTGTTGGACCAATAGGTGCAAATATCGCAGCCAAGCTGTAAACTACGACACAACACATTCCGTTCTCAGGACTACATTCTGCTACTTAAGCCCTTTCAGGGTTTGGTAGTGGGAGATTGAGAACGAACGAACGAAGAAGAAGAAGAATATAAAAGCCAGACAGACAAAGACGTGAGGATCATTACCTGAGAACACTTTCGAGAGAGACGGTGAGTGAGAACAGGCGGTGGAGAAAATAGACTTAGCTTCAGAGACAGAGAGAGAACACTTCACAGAGCATTACGAGAGAACCACAGAGAGAGAACATGTGACTTCAGAGATTACATGAGATAGACACAGAGGCCCTATTGTTGTTGTAATTCTTTCATGTATTTCCTCATTGGTAACTAAGACAGTAGGCCATTGTTACCTTGTTCTGCCCTTCAACATCATCATCATTACAGACCAACATTAATGAAAAATGAGAAACAAATGCTAAAATCTCTACTTACAGGTTCATGTGGCGACCATGTGAGCTTGCTGGTTGTATGTTCTATGGTGTTCCACTTGTAGATGGAAAAGGTAGCTGCAATAATTGCTGGGATTTCTGGTTAAGAAAAACTTAACATCTATCGCTGTGTGGGTACATATAACATCTATCGCTGTGGGGCACAAATAACATCTATCGATGTGGGGCACAAATAACATCTATCGCTGTCTCGGCACAAATAACATCTATCGCTGTGGGGCATAAATAACATCTATCGCTGTGGGGCACAAATAACATCTATCGCTGTCTGGGCACAAATAACATCTATCGCTGTGGGGCACAAATAACATCTATCGCTGTGGGGCACAAATAACATCTATCGCTGTCTGGGCACAAATAACATCTATCGCTGTGGGGGCACAAATAACATCTATCGCTGTGGGGCACAAATAACATCTATCGCTGTCTCGGCACAAATAACATCTATCGCTGTGGGGCACAAATAACATCTATCGCTGTGGGGCACAAATAACATCTATCGCTGTGGGGCACAAATAACATCTATCGCTGTGGGGCACAAATAACATCTATCGCTGTCTCGGCACAAATAACATCTATCGCTGTGGGGCACAAATAACATCTATCGCTGTGGGGCACAAATAACATCTATCGCTGTCTCGGCACAAATAACATCTATCGCTGTGGGGCACAAATAACATCTATCGCTGTGGGGCACAAATAACATCTATCGCTGTGGGGCACAAATAACATCTATCGCTGTGGGGCACAAATAACATCTATCGCTGTGGGGCACAAATAACATCTATCGCTGTCTCGGCACAAATAACATCTATCGCTGTGGGGCACAAATAACATCTATCGCTGTCTCGGCACAAATAACATCTATCGCTGTGGGGCACAAATAACATCTATCGCTGTGGGGCACAAATAACATCTATCGCTGTGGGGCACAAATAACATCTATCGCTGTCTCGGCACAAATAACATCTATCGCTGTGGGGCACAAATAACATCTATCGCTGTCTCGGCACAAATAACATCTATCGCTGTGGGGCACAAATAACATCTATCGCTGTCTGGGCACAAATAACATCAAAAGCAACAACAATCTACTTAATTTGAATCTATATCATTATTGACTCTTTCGTTCTTGTCAGACGATAGTAATTGAACTTTAAAAAATGGATGTAACTGCAGTCCATGACGATAATGAATGTGACTCGTAAGACCAATCCGAGCATAGAAGCATCTTCCACAGTGTGCAAGGAAAGTCAGGACAGATTGCGACATCCCATGGTGTGGCGCGTCTTCTCAAACGTTGAGTCTTTAACCTATACACAATCAGAATCTCCTTTGTCTGTTTTCCATGCTTAATCCTACCTCTCCATGTAACATGATCCGTGGCGTCCTCTTCCGACGATTCCAAATCGCTGCCTGCATCATTGATATCCCGCTTGTATGCATCCGTGCACCGAAGTAATGGCCAGCCTAGAGACTTATTCCCCAACTGTAAGTCCCCACATAGAATATTATTTGGTATTCTGTCACCAGCCATCCTCTGAGTGTGTCCCAGCCATGGGGCCTTCGAAGATTAAGCATGGACAAGATTGTGACACTGCCTGTTCTCTCCGACACCTCTGTGTTGGTGATCTTGTCTTGTTACCCAACCCCTAGGATTCTGTACAGGGACCTCATGTATCTATCTAAGTTTAAAATATCTAGACTCAATTGTCAGTGATAAAGGATCAAACTGTGAGGTATTGGCCAGAATAGCACAGACAATAGCGGCGCTAGCACGGCTTAACACAGTCTGGCAAGATAAAGGGTGAGCTATATGCACAATGATCAGATTAATGCATACATTGTAAAAAAAAAGTAAAGTATCCCATAGCATTACTGCCGTAGGGGTGTGAGGTGTTAGCGATCTCACATTTCAAAGGCTCGGCTATATGAGGGCGGTAGCCATCTCCTCTCCCTCGCCGCTTTTACTTCCCGGACTGAACCGGTACCCATTTAAGGCTGGGTCGACCCGGGAGCCATTGCGGTCTGTAAAAAACATTACCGCCTCAACTGGGCAATGAACCCAGGACCACTCAGATGCGAAGCCAGCACGCTAACCACTACGCTACGCGGCATACATTGGTCCTGTCAATATTCCTCTATGCTTGTGAGACATGGACAATTACAGCTGACCTGCAGCAGAGTGGGGGTGGCGTGGTTTTTTGGGGGTATCTTCATGTGTGCCCCTATGACTTCACCAGTAATATGATGACCTGACCTAACCTGATGTTCTTTGAGCGCCAAACATGCACATATGGCAGAAACAAGTGCTCTCCAGTTTGGACGGTGTGGCGCCACTTGTCGAAGTTCTTATATGTTGTTTAAACCCATAGTTCAGCCCTCTTGGATGATTTAGTTTCTTTTGACCGTCTTCTCTGTTGCCATTTGAAGCCCACATAACTATCTGTTGTTCTTCATTCTAAGCACATGTCCGTAGTATGTCCACTGATGTTCCTTAAGCTGGCAGAAATAAATAACTGGTTGGTGATTTCTCATATCAGCTTGCTAGGCTTAAATTCTTCTCAGCTAATGTGTGACGTGGCCTAGAGGTGAAGCATCCGTTTCACAATCCCAATGCATCTGGTTCGAATCCCGCTTGTGTCCAGTTTGGTAGACATGGATTTTTTTCGCTACTCCACGCACGGAAAGTAATGGCAACCTGACATACTGCACACTTGCCAGGAAACTTATAACAGCCAAATAGGTTGGCGGCTGTAAATAACGCCATCTGCAACGGACATGCTACTTACTTTTTAATGTTTAACTTCTTCTTCTTTTGTCCGACTGCCCTTGCAATGAGGCATCGCAGAGAGGTGGGATGTCCTACTGTCCTTGCCATGAGGCATTGCAGAGAGGTGGGATGTCCTACTGTCCTTGCCATGAGGCATTGCATAGAGGTGGGATGTCCTACTGCCCTTGCCATGAGGCATCGCGAGAGGTGGGATGTCCTACTGCCCTTGCCATGAGGCATTGCAGAGAGGTGGGATGTCCTACTGTCCTTGCCATGAGGCATTGCATAGAGGTGGGATGTCCTACTGCCCTTGCCATGAGGCATCGCGAGAGGTGGGATGTCCTACTGCCCTTGCCATGAGGCATTGCAGAGAGGTGGGATGTCCTACTGTCCTTGCCACGAGGCATCGCGAGAGGTGGGATGTCCTACTGCCCTTGCCATGAGGCATCGCGAGAGGTGGGATGTCCTACTGCCCTTGCCATGAGGCATTGCAAAGAGGTGGGATGTCCTACTGCCCTTGCCATGAGGCATTGCATAGAGGTGGGATGTCCTACTACCCTTGCCATGAGGATTCGCGAGAGGTGGGATGTCCTACTGCCCTTGCCATGAGGATTCGCGAGAGGTGGGATGTCCTACTGCCCTTGCCATGAGGCATCGCGAGAGGTGGGATGTCCTACTGCCCTTGCAATGAGGCATCGCAGAGAGGTGGGATGTCCTACTGTCCTTGCCATGAGGCATTGCAGAGAGGTGGGATGTCCTACTGTCCTTGCCATGAGGCATTGCATAGAGGTGGGATGTCCTACTGCCCTTGCCATGAGCCGACCCAGTGAGGTGGGATGTCCTACTGCCCTTGCTATGAGCCGACCCAGTGAGGTGGGATGTCCTACTGCCCTTGCCATGAGCCGACCCAGTGAGGTGGGATGTCCTACTGCCCTTGCCATGAGGCATCGCAGAGAGGTGGGAGGAATGTGCTGTCGCTAGTTGTAACTTCCTGAAAGTGTCACTGACACCCTCAATCCGTCGAGGTAGACCCCTTGCTTGTGGACTGGAGACTTGCATATTATTTGCTCTTTCGGCAGGCTGGTCTTAATGCATTCTGGCTAAATGACCAGACCACTTGATTTGTTGTGCGTCAATGCAGACACTAACTGGGTCTGTCCCAACTAACTGCCTCTGTGTGGTGTTGCGGATTCATGGATTGGATTTCCGGCTGCACCTCCTACAGAGCATCTCACAGCTCTGGATGTCACTTTTATGCGTTTCTAGTAAAGACAAAGATTGACATCGGTAACACAATGTAGGAATAAATAATATATTTATCAGCTTGCACTTAGTTGAAAGAAGCAATCAGTTTGTGTCACATGACCAGGATTACTCTTTGCTCGTCGTGAGGTCTAAAAAAGGATACAGGTTATGAGACTACACAAAGCTGTCATGCTGATGCTCAACCGTAACCGACAGATGTACAGCCCATTGTAGTCCGGGAACATGTTATAAGATAGTATCGTCTGAAAACAGCAGTACAGTACGCCAGAGATGAATGTCATTGCTGCACCAATGAAATGCACCACTTCCACATCAGTCCCTTCCTATACAAAGATATAAGTGAAAAGGTCAAAGTAAACCTATAGCAGATACTGTTGTCGGGGATGACGTGTTAAGGGCTTCTTCTTCTTCTGCGGCCATTGCTCATTTAGACCGTGACTGCAGATTCATCAATTATTTCTAGTCTTTTTCAGGATCTCAAAACAGACAGTTGTTCCTCGAGGGGAGTCAGCGTGGGCCACACCCTTCTCCTCAGATTTGTGTGCCGGAGGCAGTCCTGAAGTAGGAGTGCTGCTGTCATGTCTGCCAAGTGACAGACTGGTGGTACCCATCTTGAATTTGGTGTACAGGTGGTCTCTCATTTTGTTGTGGCCAGTTCGGAGACGTAGTACGATAACCTGGCCTTTTCTGGACAGTTGGTAGTGCCCGTCATCTGCGTGGTGTTTGGAGTGCTCTACCTGCCACTTTACATTGCACTGCCCTTTTATTATGGCTTTTGCTTCTTCTTAGTTGTTGAGGTATTCTTCCTCTATCAGTTTCGCTCCTTCTTAGGCTAAACTTTCAGTCTCTTCATTTCCTTTGATGTCACAGTGCAATGGTATCCACTGTATCACTGCTTTCTGGAACTCGTGAGACCTTTTCACCAAGGCTGCCTACTTCTTAGTCAACCTGTACTTCTAAAGAAATGGTGACATGCAAAAGAAATGAAAGCCATATAGTCCTGCTTACAGATGCCCTGACCGTAGTCAAAACTAAAAAGCCAGTAAAATACTGAACTTAATGATTTAAGAGCAGTACTCTGTCAACTATGCCAGCAGTCCGCACCAAAAAGAGTAGTGGTACAGTGGGTTCCATCCCACTGTAACATCTAAGGCAACGAGGAGGCAGACAAACTTGGCAAAAGAAGGTGCAAGACTACCACAACCAGATACTAGTATGACATACGAAGAGTCAAAAAGGCTTATTAGAGCTAGATACATGACCAAAAGGGAAACAGAACATACTGGATACACAAAAAACGATGCCTATTACCAGTTGAACAGAAGAGAGCAGGTCGTGGTCTTCAGACTTCGCACTGGCCACAATAGACTGAGGTACCACCTATTCAATAAATTGAAGATAGGTGGCACTGACTAATGCACGTGCGGTACTGGGAAAATGACCGCTGAACATCTGCTGCAAAATTGCCCGACATACGAGGATCAGAGAAAGCAGATGTAGCCATCACCAGTGGCAACACTAGACAAGCTCTATGGCAGTGTCGACAGCCTCAGGATGACCGCTGCTTTTTTCGAAAAAATAAAAGTTGACGTCTGACAGCGTACGAAGAAGAAGAAGAAGAAGAAGTATCTTGAATTTTGCTCGAGCAGCGGCCGTTATGCCTAATCTTTTCGATTTCCAACTGCTAAGGTATTTATTTAAACATGCGCGCCACTGCACATGGGTATCTGAACTCACTACTCAGAGATTAGGGGAAATTTGTACAAGATGATCCACATGAAAAAAGTTTGATCTCCACGAAGACGGAGATAACAAGCCAATGCCAACACAACAAGCCAATACCAGCACAACAAGCCAATACCAGCATAACAAGCCAATACCAGCACAACAAGCCAATACCAGCATAACAAGCCAATACCAGCACAACAAGCCAATACCAGCACAACAAGCCAATACCAGCATAACAAGCCAATACCAGCACAACAAGCCAATACCAGCATAACAAGCCAATACCAGCACAACAAGCCAATACCAGCACAACAAGCCAATACCAGCATAACAAGCCAATACCAGCACAACAAGCCAATACCAGCATAACAAGCCAATACCAGCACAACAAGCCAATACCAGCACAACAAGCCAATACCAACACTACAAGCCAATACCAGCACAACAAGCCAATACCAGCATAACAAGCCAATACCAGCATAACAAATCAATACCAGGACAACAAGCCAATACAAGCAGGTTGTATTTCTTACAATATCAGTTCTGCAGGTCTTTAAGAGTGATAAATTGCCAGAGCTTATGAAAGCATTTGGCGAATTAAAAGCCGAGACAAGGGTAGTGTTACAGTGGATACCATCACACTGTGGCATACCAGGAAATGAGACCAGACAGGTTAGCAAAGGAAGGAGTATTACGAGAATAAAAAGAACAAACAATCACTTTCCAAGAAAAGAAGACACTTATCCAAGAAAAGAAGACACTTATCCAAGAAAAGAAGACACTTATCCAAGAAAAGAAGACACTTATCCAAGAAAAGAAGACACTTATCCAAGAAAAGAAGACACTTATCCAAGAAAAGAAGGCACTTATCCAAGAAAAGAAGACACTTATCCAAGAAAAGAAGACACTTATCCAAGAAAAGAAGGCACTTATCCAAGAAAAGAAGACACTTATCCAAGAAAAGAAGACACTTATCCAAGAAAAGAAGACACTTATCCAAAAAAAAAGACACTTATCCAAGTCAGAAGAAAAACTTGGGGACGGTGTGGGCTAGTGGTTAAGTGGCACGGCTCACAATCCGAAGGTGCTGGGTTCGATCCCCATCACAGCACCAGACGTTACCCCGGGGAAGCAAACCCTTAGAAAATACAGGAGGAAGCAGACCCTTACATAAAATGCATGCTAAAGTTGGATACACTGGGCCGACAGGCGGAAAATAAAAACCACAGTGCAACGCACACCGCCTTGGGGATTAGAAAAAATAAGGCAAACTCCAAAAAAATATTTAAAAAACAAAAAGAAGAAAAGTTGACCAAACGAGAGACAACTATTATTGTCTTGATCGAGCTGAACAAGTGATCCTGTTCCGTTTGAGAATAGGACATAACATTGAATAGCCACTTAAACCGGCTAAAATTGGCTCCATCACCCATGTGTATGTGCAGGCAGGCAACACAGACATCCGAACATATCCTGCAAGACTGTTTTTGCTTAGCCAATTATGTACTGAGCACTGGCACACGGAGACGAACCTTCACACAAAGATCTTTGGATCCCCCGAAGAACTCTCCACTACAGCAACCTCTATCCAGAGAACTCGATTCACGTGCAGACGTAACAAGAAAATGCATGGCGAACGAGTAGAATATGAAGGCAACATAAATGAACAGATGATGTGGTTATTTTACACAAAAACAAGTTTACACAAAAAGCTATTTTATACACAAAAAACTATTCTACTCAAAAAGCTATTTTATACACAAAAAACTATTCTACTCAAAAAGCTATTTTACACACAAAAAAACTTCTACTCAAAAAGCTATTTTACACCAAAAAAAATATTCTACTCAAAAAGCTATTTTACACACAAAAAACTATTCTACTCAAAAAGCTATTTTACACCAAAAAAACTATTCTACTCAAAAAGCTATTTTACACAAAAAACTGTTACACACAAAAACTATTTTACACCAAAAAAAAACTGTTACACACAAAAACTATTTTACACCACAAAAAACTATTTTACACTAAAACAATTTTACACACAAAAAACTATTTTACACCAAAAAAAATTAATTTTTACTTGAAAACTATTTCCACACAAAAAACTATTTTACACTAAAAGATTTTACACACAAAAAAACAAACCTGAAAGTTTGCAACCATCGAAGTTCCAAATGCTGATACAAGGCCTAGAAATAAGGAGCTTCTATTGAGCCAAGATAATCTTCTGTTATCATTCAGTGTCACATGTGATATGACTTCCACAGTCTTGTAGCGGATGTACATTGTCCAGAATGCTGATAAATGTATAATATTTTTATTTTTATCTTAAAAAAAACAACAACAAAACTGTCAATATGACTTTTCCCCATTGCTGGGGTAATCTAGGGTTTTTTGGGGGCTGAGAACTACAGACCGCTTCGTCACTGCTGTCGGAACTTTTAAAAAAAATTTTTAAATTTATTTTACGTGTTTGCCTCACTAGTTTCTACTGGTGGAGGCACGGCTATTCCATCCTAGACCGTAGTCAATTGGGTGATAAAAATACGCATAATCCAGTGCTTGGATGAATGTGTGCGTCTGTATGTACCTATGCTAGGTTTGTGCACTCTCAGAAGCTAGCCCAACCAAAGTGCAATGGAAAGGCCTCACCATGAGGGCACGTGTAAAAGTTGTGCAAGAGTGTGATTGTTGGACAAAGTAAAATGAAACCAGAGTGTGTGGAAAGGAGAGAGAGAGAGAGACTCTTCTTCTATGTTTATAACGTTCTTTTTCTTCTTCGTCTTTCGTTCTCAAACTCCCACTACTGTAATCCTGGCCTTCACTCAGGCATGTTATGTGCCCTATGCCAGGTAGCCAAATGTCGTCTAAACTCATCTCTGTCTTTTGCCTTTAAGTACCATGCCAGAACAATGCTTTGTCGCAGGCCATCTCTCCTTCTCATTGGTAGACATCCAGGGTGACAATTATAGGTGTAGGGCCACCATGACATAAATTTACGTGTCCATCTATTGACAGGCATGAGTACCCCGTGGTCGGTTACACCTGTATTTCTTAGCAACGCCGTATCTACAACGTCCTTGAAAGCAGGTTTGACTCCTGATGGTGGTGTTGCGGATGTTGTCTTGTAGTGAAAGTAATAGTGTTCTACGTACACTACCAAGCCCTGAAAAAAAGACTTTACAAGAAGCAGGATGTAGTCCGGAGAACGGAACGAATTGAGTCGCAGCTAACAGCTTGAATGCGATATTTTCCCATTTTGGTCCGCCACATCCAACTTCAACATGGCATTTTTGAGTACCAGATTAGCCTTTCCTCTTCAATCACTTCTCCTTAGCCAGTCTGCTGTACCGAATTAGCCTTTCCTCTTCAATCACTTCTTAGCCAGTCTGCTGTACCGGGTTAGTCTTCCCTCTTCGATCCCTTCTCCTTAGCCAGTCTGCTGTACCGGGTTAGCCTTCCCTCTTCGATCCCTTCTCCTTAGCCAGTCTGCTCTGTCGCAGCCTGTTATTCAGGATCACCGCATGGAGGTGTAGAAGGGTCTTGGCAGCTCTGGTCCTGATGCAGACAGTTTTGGGTCGTTGACCGCCACAATTCATGCACTGCTCAGCATCTTGATCCCATTTTTAAAACCAAAATATCAGGGTTCATCGTCATCTTCTTCTATTCACTTGTGTCGATAGACGTTGTGGGGAGGTGTAGTTTTCTTTCGTATGTCATATGTGCCGCCGATTTTGTCATCACCCAATGTTTCTTCAGTGTCTCACTTATACCATCTATCCATGTTGTTCTTTGTCTACCTCATGTTTGCTGTTGTAGATCCACGCACTTAGTAACTCTGGCCGCATTCTTGTCAGGTGTCTGAACCATTTTATTCTCTGCCTTCTTATCTCCTTAACTTAACTTAATACAGGTTTATAAGATGATCAGAGAAATGGGAAAATTAGATTATAACAAGTTTTTTAAAAATACAGCCACCCACAATAACAAGAAGGCGTAACTACAAGTTGACTGAAGAGAGGTTCAGATTAGATATTAGGAAATATTTTTTTAGTCAGAGAATGGTGAATGCATTGCCACGGGAGGTAGTGGAGGCAGGGACAGTTAATGCATTTAAGAATAAATTGGATGCTCATAGCTTTTAGAGCAAGGTGATGTAAATGAAACTTGTTGTATACAGACTCTGCAGGGTCTTCTAAACCAGTATAAAGATGATAAGTTAAGTTAAGTCAAGTCAAGTTAAGTTAAGTTAAGACAAGCTAAGTTAAGTCAAGTCAAGTTAAGTTAAGTTAAGTACTCCATGCACAGTGTTGCAACCACCTTCAGTATGATTTCTTTCTTTTCGTACTCTGTCCAGCCTTGTGGCCCCAACAACCTGTCTCAAACACCTTATTCTGCATACCATGATTTTCCTTTCTTGTGTCTTGGTGAGAGTCCATGTATGACTATGGTAGCGGAGAGTTGGTATAAAAATACAATTTATCCACTGTCTCTTTGTCTCCACTGCGATGTATCTGTGTCTTAATAATGGTAGCAGCTGATCAGAAACCACATTTGTACCTGTATTCTTGATTCCACCTCTCTGTCCATCCTTCAATCTTGTGGGAACATGATACCCAAGTATTTAAATTCTCTTACCTGTTTACATTTTGTGCTTTACAGAATCCATCACAGACCACTGTCGATACATCACAGCCAAACTTCTCTGTGAAGATAGCACATTTATTCACATTTTTCACCTGAATACTTTGTGTTTTCTCTTTTCTGCTATCCCGTTCTTCTTTAAATCCAACCTTATGGTCCATAGAAGGTTCCATCCACGTCTTCATTTGTTTTTCGGACTCACATTTGGCTATTAGTATGTAGGTGGATTCTTGTGGATTCACTGTGCTGTATCTTTGCCCGAAACAGCAGTTCTAGTTGTAGAATGAGCTACATTTGTCTTTGTGAACTAAATATTACAGGAATGTCTATTTAAACAACTTCTAGTTGTATAGTTAAACATAAACTTTCTGTTGTTACCTAAAGATAACATGCCTGTTTATTTTAACAACCTCTCTAGTTTTAGAGTTAAATAAACTTTCCTTAGTTCCCTAAAGATAACAGGCCTGTCTATTTTATATGTTTTAGTTATAGAACTAAATACAATTATCTCTGTGAACTAAAGCAACAAGCATGTCTATTTTAACAATTATTCTAATTGTAGAGTTAACAAACTTACCTAAAAAAGCAACAATGTTTAAAAGTTGTCCAAATATACAGCTCTCTGGTCTTTTTGATCCCGTGTCACTGGAATGTTTAAAAAGAATGATTCTTTTAGTGATGACATTGTTGAGTTTGTAAGTTATGTCATGTTGTCATATGCAGAATTTATATCACTGTACTCCACACAGTGCAGACACATAGGCGCTCATGAATATGGAGTTTCTCGCTAGTTGTATATACTTCTTCTCCATCAGTCATCACTCCCTGTTTGACCTACATTTGATTCCAATCTTCTCAATAAATCAATAATACGTTTAGATGACCAGGGCCTGTCGCTCGAATGACCATGTCCATGACCGCGTCTGATAACCATGTCCCAGAGTTCTAGTAGGTAGGTCGCGACCTGTTTCAGACACATGTTGTGAGGGTCGCCCCAAGGACGTCTCCAGGATGAACATGGCATCTTCCCGTCTCTCGCCTCCAAAGTCAGCCGGAGCATCTTGTGGGATGAGACTTCCCTGGAGAGTTGAGCGACGTGACACTGCCATTGGTGGTCAAGTTGTACTAAGCTACAGCTTGGTGAAGTTTGGTGGCCAGTTCCCCTCCTCGCTGCCTTTTACTTTCCCTAGCCAGCTACCCAATTACAGCTGGGTCGACTAGAGCTGCCGGTAGCCGGCATGAAAAGCGAGTGCTCTACTACTACTCTGCTAAAAGCAATACTGAAAGGAAAAGCGAAGTGCTAACAGTACCTTAAGCTTGAGAATAACATTAAAAAAATGAACTGGGAAAAGTCTGGCAGATTGCACCAGGAAGGTGAGAGGCAAAGGGCACTAGAGATCCATCACAGCCAAACTTCTCCGTGAAGATAGCACATTTATTCACACTATCACATTATCATCTGCGTCAATCCGGAAGGTATGTCGTCTCAGAAGAAGTCAACAACGTTTAGTTTGCATCCTGATCTTTTGCTGTGCTGTACCAGAGCGAACCTAGATCTTTTGCTGTGCTGTACCAGAGCGAACCCAGATCTTTCGCCAAACCATCCCACTGGGGCTTAGAAATGTAAACGAAAAGGCCACCAAAACTTTGTTCACTGTGCCCTGTTCATCATGTTGTATATCCTTTGCAGAACCTTGCTCCAATCATAGCCCATCTGAAAGAAATGAGATCTATTATCAAATCTCCAGCCTGCAACAGAGTTCTGCCTAAGCATTCCTTGACATCTTGGAGCCATTGCCTACTTGGTCTGTCCCTGCCTTTCTTGCCTGACACCATATCTTCCATTACCGTTCTCTCAAGACTGTTGTGTCTTTGGAATTTATGAGCCAGTTCTTCTCTATACCAAACTCTTGTCAAATGTCCGCATCCTTCTTTTTATTCAGTCCATGGTATTTTGAAGACCGTTCTTTAAACATTTTGACTTGAAGGACTCAATTTATTTTTCTTTAGGTACGGGTAACTGTCCATCTTTCTCAGCTGTATGCTGCACTCTTTCGTGTACCCTGAAAAGGACGTTAAGTGGCTTTTTTGCAGTAGCTTTCCTCACATTCCAAGTGTGCTGATGAAGGTGGGCTGAGGTCCACCAGACAGTTGTGCTATGCTTGGCTTCATTTGCGTGTCGCTCACTACTATGGGGATCATGTCGACCCCTCACCTTGTTAGCCAGGCTGCCATGAAAACAGCCCGTTTCCAGGGAAAGCTATGAGGAAGCTGGAGTGAGGGTCTTGGCCAGTATGTTTTGCCTGACCAGATGTTAGCCTCATCGTCCCATATAGCTCAGAGGTAAAGGCGTTTGTCTCTCAATAAATGAAAGCGTAAAATGGAGGAGTTTTGATTCCCAAAATTTTCCCACAGCGTGGCCTTGAGTTTCAATACCCTAGAGTGCTGTGTCAGAAATAAGGTTCTGAACTTTGGTCTTGACCCTGGATATAGACAGGCCTAGAGAGGATGTACCACTGTCTAACATTTCCAGAGAATGCTGCAGCGCAGATCTGTCTGTGCTGAACAGGACAATGTCGTCCGCATAAACGAGATCAGTGAAGATTGACTGATCAATAGCTATACCCCCCTGATGCCCACTGAGGCGGTTAAGATACCAGTTGACTGTCCGGCAGAATAGGTCAGGGGCAAGAACACATCCCAGTCTGACACCTGAAGTCATGGGAAATCTGTTAGAGAGAGTGTCACCCAATCTAATTCTGGCACCAGTGTCTTTGTGTAGCTCCTTGATTTCACCCTCAACAGAAAAACATAGGTCTTGCCAAGGATTCAGTTCACTACCCTCCTTGTCAGTAGGCAGGCATCAAAACCATTCGAACATGCGCTCCTCTAACCATTTCATTTCCCAAGAAAATCAACTCATTATAAATGAATCTCTGGTACATCATTACCTTATGTAAGGAAATGCCGCTCTAACATGTCCAAAGGTTACAGCAATGATGTAGGACAACCCAAATGTAACTGCGGCCAACAACACCAAGGATATTGGCAGGAGTCCAAGATAAGACATGCCGATGGCAGAAACTCTAACAATAACCACAAAATTTCACACTGAAATTATATCAAAGCATTAAAGTAAATTATTTCATTGTCCAGAAAATTAATCAGATTTATTAAATTTTAACCATTTGAACCGCAACACCGATATATCGGGGTGTGTGTATATACCCCATTCCACAGGCCACCTATTTGCCGGTGTGATGGGTGGACCATTATTTTAAGGCATATTTTGGGCTGTACCGCTTGGATTTTGGCCATAATATAGGGACGTCTACAATTCACACATTTTTGTAAATAACAAATATGGCGGCGTAAATATCGAAGCATGTCTTCATGATGATAAGGTTTTGTTAATTTTCTTAATTCAGGAAATTGTCCTTCTAAAAGGCTAACAATAGTTGAAAGTAATTTCAAGGATTTTGAGGCTGATAAATTTAGATGGTGATTATTATGAAAAGGATCAGTTGTTATTTGAACGACAACATGTGTGTGATTCGGTGTATCATTCGTCCATTGGTTAGGATCAAACTAGATCTGTTCCTTGAAGGATCAGACTACGAATCGTGGGGTGTAAAATTAATTTTGATGAATATATTCCACACTCAACTGAAGTAGGAACATTGGAGAATATCAGATAGAATAATTAGAGCACATAGTTTTGTCATGGTAAATAGCTTTACTGAAATGCCTAAATAGTCCATATTTTCTCAGGAGCACAGGGGAATGGGATTTTACGGACTGGGTAGCCAGGGTTCAAAGGGTTAATATGTAACAAGGTAGCAAAAAACTGAAGTCAAAAGCAGTGAAGATCAAGATATGTCTAAAGGACAAAATTAATAATTTCCATTTGACATATGATAACGTACTTTGCTGAAAAAAAACCACAATTTACGTAATGAAAAGAGAAAGTTCTTCTACTTCTTCGTTTGCTCTCAAATAATTGCATCTATCTCCATTCTAAATCTTGGATCCCTTCCCAGGATTCTTTAATCATCCCTTCCCAGGATTCTTTAATCGCCATACAGTTAATCTCCCAATTGGATTAGGGAGGACAATGTTGTCATTCTGCTCCTCTCATGGAGCCAGGAGACCTGGAATAAAATGTTATCTCATTTGTTTGTTCTCTCCACATGGGTACATGTATGTAGGTCATCCGCGTAGACTAAAAGATGTCCATCGCACCAACCATCCATCCATGAGCACGATGAGTGGCTGAATACAAAGCTGCAGGCAATGAGGATGATGTCTTTCTGATTTGGTCTAACCAGGTGGTGCATGGACAGTTGCCCTGGAAGGACTATGACGGGGAGGGTTGTTTTCCGACAGTTGAAATTTGGCAGCCACATCTGCGATGTCAGAAGTAACGCAACCAACTGTAGAACTTAATCAAAAGTCTTGCTAGAACAAATTTGGGAGCTGATAAACAAACTCTTCGGCAACTATACCTTGGTTATGTACGTCCGGTGATGGACTACAGCCTTCCCATACAGACCACTGTGAGTACAAATAACATCTCATCTATTGACCAGGTATCAAGCTCTCTGACTAATTTGTGGGGGGATGAGATCAACACCTACAGTGGCGTGCGAGATAGAGGCCAAAATAGAACCGCTAGATATCAGGAGAAAGGGGACACGGACTAAAGCGGTAGAGAGATACAAGAGACAAGAAAATGGCCATCCAAATAGGGTACAAATAGACACTTGGAAGCAAAAGAGAAGTCTGAAGCATTTGTCCCCACTGGATGTAGCAGAAGAGGAAAGCCATATTCACCATCTACCAGAGGAGAGAGAAATGGAAAATGGGGCTTTTGGACCCCACCCTTGGGAAAATCTTTGTCTACCAGTGGTAAAAACACACCTGATAGAAAAGGCAGCCACCAAGGAGACTACACCTAATACACCTGAAGACATGTGCCTTGGAGACAGTCTCTAGCTACCCAAAATCAGCAGTCCTGGTCTATACGGATGGATCAGCATTCAAATCTACCTCTTTTGTAGGGTATGGTATCCATATGAAATACCCAGATGGGTCCATATACGAGTTTTGTGATTCATACGGCGAAACCCATTCAAACAATGAAGCGGAGACAGAAGCTATAAAAACAGCGATTAAGATTTTGCACCAACAGTTTGACTTGGGCGAATTGTTGCCGATGCATTTTGTAATTTTTAGTGACTCAAAGTCGGTTCTAGAGGCGCTGAAGAACACCCCATACAAAGAAAAGGAGATATTCTTGGTGGGGAGGGGGACCAACAACATCATCACTGCCCACGGGATAAATGTCACCTTGCAATGGATCCCTGGACATAGTGGGCTACTAGTGAACGAGATGACCAACAGATTGGCAAAAACAGGAGTCTCGAAACAACAATTGGATAGACCCTGCAGTAACCACACGGTAAAACGAATTATTAAGAATAATACTCAGGAAATCTGGATGAACAGGTGGGCGATGGTAACAACAAGTCGCAGTGTATTTAGCAAAATGTCGCAGCCAAAAAGTAATGATGACATAAATAAACTACATGGAAGAGATCAAAGTCTCATCTTTCAGTTCCAAATAGGACATTCCAAAGTCAATAGCCACTTGAAACCGAACATACTGGTTACACCAAAAACGATGCCTATTACCAGTTGAACCGAAGAGAGCAGGTCGTTGTCTTCAGACTTCGCACTGGCCACAATAGACTGAGGTACCACCTATTCAACAAATTGAAGATAGGTGGTACCGACGAATGCCCGTGCGGTACCGGCAAAATGACCGCTGAACATCTGCTGCAGAACTGCCCGACATACGAGGATCAGAGAGAGCAGATGTGGCCATCACCAGTGGAACTGCAAGACAAGCTCTATGGCAGTGGCGACAGCCTCAGGATGACCGCCGCTTTTTTCGAAAAAATAATGGTTACTATCTGACTGCGTACGAAGAAGAAGAAGAATAGCCACTTGAACTGCATCAATCCCCAGCACCTGCTCTTGTGCAGACATTGCTCTCATCCTGATGAAACAGTTCGACATCTACTCATTGAGTGCAAGGCGCTTGTGGACATGATGAAAAGATTCTTACAAGCACTGCCAACAATTACCAACACACTGTACGGAGCAGTGGCACAACTGTAGAAGACCTGTATCTAAATAAGAATGCCATTGGGCTGGAACTCAAAGGTGGTTGACTGTTTTAAATATCTGGGCTTGATTGTCAGTGATGAAGGATCCAAATGTGAGGTGCTGGCCAGAATAGCACAGACAATAGTGGCGTTTGCACGGCTTAACAAAATCTGGCAAGATAAACGGTTAGCACTATGCAAAAAAATCAGATTAATGCGTACACTGGTCCTATCAATATTCCTCTATGCTTGTGAGACATGGACAGTTGCAGCTGACCTTCAGCGACGGGTACAGGCCTTGGAGATCAGATGTTACCAAAGACTTTTAACGTGACGTACAAAGATCGAGTTACAAATGAGGAAATACAAGATAGAATTACAACAGCAACAGGGCCTTTTGAAGACCTCTTTGCAAATTGTCAAAAGAAGTAAACTCGCTTGGTACGGTCACACATCGAGATCAAATGGTCTTGCAAATACAATCCTACACAGACAGGTGCAAAGCAGACGACGTCGTGACTGTCCCAAAACGAGGTGGGCGGACAACATAAAAGAATTGACCAATCTCCAACCAGAAGAGGCACAGGCAGTGGCCACTGACAGAGAACGGTGGTGTAGGGTTGTGAGGATGTCTTCATGTGTGCTCCAACGATCTCACCGGTTACGGGATGACCTGACCTACACTAGCAGGGACATCCTAAGTAACATAGGCCACATGTCCAAATAGGGTCATGAGACAGCCTGTTTCCAGGCAGTATTGCATGGACGTAATGTGGAGTCTTGGTCAGTATCTTCACCTGACCCTGACTAACATAGTCTGATCTGTATGTTTCACCTGACCCTGACTAACATAGTCTGATCAGTATGTTTTGTTTGAGCAGACGTCAGTCTTCTCTTCCCGTCAGGCATGTCGTAAGAGTTAAATTAACGGTGGATGACCAAGACATACAATTTCTTAACCGCTAGAAATGTAATGCCAACAAAATCTAACATAACAAAAATTCAACGCAATTAAAAACGTCTTCCGTGAAAAAAAATTATATAACTTCTTCTTTGCCATATTTTTATTTTTGCATTTACATGTGAAATCTAGTTCTGTAGATAAAGGTTTTCGCAGTTGTTCAAGGCTTTAAAATACGAGGGGTGTTCAAATCAAACGTGTGTATAGGCCTATACATATATTGAATACAGCAGGAACATTCTTTCTGGATGTGCGCAAATTGTAAACACTCACGCTGATGTTGATTTGGTTTTTTCTAAGTTTTTAAGAACTTTTTTCAACTTCACGGGCCTTCAGCAACATGTGAATGCTGAGACAAAAACAGCACAAAATTAGGTGTAGTTGTCAGAACAGTTACTCATGTGGTTTACTGTCAATAGTAAGTCATTATGTTATTCATGTATTGGTTTCGAGATGGATAATGTGTTGATGAGAGGAAAAATATATTCATAATTTTAAAATATAAAAAACGATTATGCAACTATAAACACCTCATACACAAATATTTATCTCTCTTTGTAAAATATGTATTCCTTTGAATTTTTTGACTCAATTATGAACAGTTTTGTATATAATATGTACTATTTCAGTGAAATTTTATTGAAGAGAAATAGATCACAACTAAGTGATGCTGTGTTAGAGTTGTACATAAGAATAAATTGCGTTCAGAGGTCACAAATATTTGAAAGTGAATGAGTTAAGACAATACAAAAAAAAAGAAAACAAACAGCTTGGTGGAATGCTGAAGTTAAAGAATCAATATAAATTAGGGGGAACTGAGACGTAAGTCCAGTCAGATACAAAATACTGACCAGAACGTCGCGTCAGGGTCAATACACTGACCAAAGCCAGAATCTCTCTTCCGTGTAGCATTCCCTGGAAACAGGCTGTTTTCAAGGCAGCCTGGCTGACAAAGTGTGGATCGATGTGATCCACTTAGTAGTGAGCGTCACACATAACACAACTGTCTGGAAGACAGCTGTCCACCTTCATCAGCATGCTTGGGATGTGGCTTGGCTTGGCTTCGTTCGTTCTCAATCTCCCGCTACCAAACCCTGAAAGGGCTTAAGTAGCAGAATGTAGTCCAGAGAACGGAATGCGTTGTGTCGTAGTTTACAGCTTGGCTGCGATATTTGCACCTTTCGATCCAACACATCCAACTTCAGCAAGCATTTTTTGAGAACCGGGTAGCATTCCCTCTTTGATCCCTTCTACTTAGCCAGTCTGCCCTGCTGCAGCCTGTTATCCAGGATCACCGCGTGGAGGTGTAGAAGGGTCTTGGCAGCTCTGGTTCGCTGGCCCTGATGATATCAGTCAGCTTTGGGTCATTGACCACTGCAGCTCATGCGCTGCTCAGCATCTTGATCACACTTGGGATGTGAGGAACGCTACTTCAACCCGCCACTTAAAGTTCTTTTCAGGGCGCACTCATTATGGGCATTAAACAACAAAACACAAACTAGAGTGAAACTCTACGAAACATGCCTAATGTTGACAACCCAAAAAGTTCATATTGTTTAACAAATAAACAAGACGAAATATCAGACAGGTAATCAAAATCGTGAAATAAGAATCATGGAAGAAAAATGAACATCTATCTGCAAAAATCGCCCAAGAGATTTTTACGAAGGCATCAAAGAAATGAAGTGAAGTGACTATAGCTTTAATATTACACGTGGGATCAAGACGCTGAGCAGCGCATGAGCTGCAGCGGTCAGCGACCCATAGCTGACTGCTAGCGTCAGGGCCAGCGAACCAGAGCTGCCAAGTCCCTTCTACACCTCCACGCAGTGATCCTGGATAACAGGCTGCAACAGAGCAGACTGGCTAAGGAGAAGTGATCGAAGAGGGAATGCTAACCCGGTCCTCAAAAATATAGGAAATAGTAACAACAAACATCTTCAAATAATGTCTTGTATGTAATATTTGTGACAAACCGTCAAAACTGTAAAGCGACTTACCTATCTGGACTTGCGAAATGTCCAGCTGTTGACACTTTGAGCCCTGTGCTTGAAATGTATTCTAGGCCTAGATCGTCATGATAACATAAATAATTGATCCCGGAATTTAGTTTGTTTTGGGGGAACATATTGTTGTGTGGCCATAATATACTGATTATACTGTACCAAATTAAATACTTTAGTGGTACTAACTACTATATAGCTTATCTTATATCTTACAAATTTAAATCCGACATGTCATTCGCCCATTGATTTGATTGGCAATACAAATGAATAACATTATAACGACGAACGTCTTCAGTTCAGCTTTATTTTCAATATTTACAATGACAACTCGTCAACTCACAACTGACAATGAAAATGATGATAATTTAGTAGTCAGTGTGTACGTTCTACCAACAAAGAAACAATAGACTTACCGCCCAATAAGCTAGCGTTTCAGTTTATACACACACGCGTGTAAACATCACTAACAGACTTCTACCATTGAACTTCCTCATGTATATTTATATTTTCCTTCCCGGATGGCTCGAAGACTTGCTCCACAAATGCCATAACAGTTGTGTATTTGTTGTTTCTATGTTTAACCTTTGAACCTTGAACTCGGTAATATCACGAAAGTTCTGCAAATGTCGCGTTGTTTGTGTGCAAATAGTCAGATGGCTTAAGGCAAATTGTTGGTGTTGTTATATGGAAGAACTATTGATGCATTATCCCGCTCAATGGATTCGTGTATTTAATGATGTATTTCCATTTAAAGCCACCATCAAAGCAGGTTATGTCGTTTATATATAATACCCAGACAGATTCTCTGATGAGCTGTCTGATGGTTGCAGGGAGGTTTGCTCCAACTGTGAAACTGAAATCACTGCACGTGAAGCTGTTTTGTACCATCTGAGGATAGGTTTTGATACCTTTGCATCAAAGGCCTGAAACATTGTTATTTTTACAGACTCGATGTTCGTTTTTCAACCATTAGAAGATGCTGAACGTTTGAAACCTGAACTTCTCAAAATATCCCCGGACACTCAAACACACCTGGCAATGACAATGCAGACAGACTAGCAAATAAGGAATCAAGACAAGAATATCCACACACACAGCAACAACTTTAAAAACAGCACAGAAAAAACGCACTTTGCGTAAAGATAAAACAACTGACACTCACATGTCCAATTCTGACATTAAATGCTTCCTATTTGGAAGGGGTTTCTGTGCAAGAATTGGACTAAACAGCCACCTCCGAACTTACAGGCGAGGTACAGAACAACATGTCTGACTGTTGTCATCATTATCGCTTGCAATGACCGGCTATTATTATTATTATGTGTGCTCGACGCTCAACTGTGTAAGGAGATGCTTCTTCCTCCGAGGTCAGCTAAATGGAAGGCTTTGTATGGCACTAGACGGGGGAGAGGTGACTAACGTCTGGTCAGGCTAAACTTACTGATCAGACATGTTAGTCACGGTCAGGCAAAAAATACTGGCCAAGACCGACACCTCGACTTTCTCGTAGTCATTCCTGGAAACGCGTTGTTCTTCTTGGCAGCCTGGCTAAACAGTAGTGAGCGACGCGCAGAGGAAGACAAACATAGCACACCAACTGCCTCGGTCCACCTTCATCAGCACGCTCGGGATGTGGCTTGGTTTGACTTGGCTTGCATTTGTTCGTTCTCAATCTCTAGCTACGAAACCCTGAAAGGGCTTAAGTAGCAGAATGTAGTCCAGAGAACGGAATGCGTTGTGTCGTAGTTTACAGCTTGACTGCAATATTTGCACCTTTCGGTCCAACACATCCGACTTCAGAAAGCATTTTTTGAATACCGGGTTAGCATTCCCTCTTCGATCCCTTCTCCTTAGCCAGTCTGCCCTGTGGCAGCCTGTTATCCAGGATCACCGCGTGGAGGTGTAGAAGGGTCTTGGCAGCTCTGGTTTGCTGGCCCTGACGCTAGCAGTCAGCTATGGGTCGCTGACCGCTGCAGCTCATGCGCTGCTCAGCATCTTGATCCCAGGTACCATTTGACTGGATTTACTGCTTAGCGAGCTAGACTCGAGCAGCGTGTTACTCCGCTATGGAGGGTGGTTAACTGATGAGCGAGTCCATTTTAATAGACTCAAGAGCAAAGTAGACCCGAAGCGCTATTAGGCGCCATCTATCCTGCTCTAATCAAACCACCTAACCATGCCAGTGTTATGCCACGTCACACAGTTAGTTGTCTCTTACGACATGCTCTCTGTGTGGCAGTGGTGCTATTGTTGCCCTTGCCATACACAAAAACCCCGGTAAACTACTTGGAACCGTTATCCTTAGCAAGTCTGCCCGGTTGCAGCCTCTTATCCATATCACCATATGAAGGTGGAGAGGGTCTTGGCAGTTCAGGGTCGCTTACCCCTGACGCTAGCAGTCAGCTTAGGTCGGTGATGGTTGCAGCTCTTGGACTACTCAGCATATTGTTGGCGACGTCACTACTTCGCTAAATGACACTTACCAAGAATCTAAGAAATTATATGATCCATATAACGGTTTTAGTCATTTCAATTCATGTTTACATTTATTCAAACAAAACAAAACAAAACGGCCATTACATTTGGTATTCCCATTAACAAAGGAGCTGATCTGGCAACACTCAGGACCACAAGACCCAATTCGGTACACAGATGGCTCCGCCGGCAGAGATGGAAACAAGTGCGGTTGGGGTTTCGTCGGCTACCAAAATGGCAAGGAGGTGGTGGAGAAATCAGATGCCCACTCCACTGTCACATCGAGTTTGAGGATGGAGATTGAGGCGGTAACAGAGGTCCTGACTTGGTTGGTGACGCAACCGGTGACACACGCAGTGATACTGTCAGACTCGCAGGGCATAGTCCGTAAGATAGAAAGGTGCATGCTAAGAAGGGAGTGAGCCTATCTTCTGAACAACTCTGGTGTACAAGGTGTCACATGGATCTACTGCCCGAGACATGAAGGCGTCTGGGGCAACGAAAGAGCTGATGCAGTGGCGGGACGAGCTGGGGTGAACGACGCGGGGAGGACGAGAGACAGAGTTGAGTTGATCAGGGCAGTCATGGACAGTCTACAGAATTATGAGACAGGGTTGAGTTGATAAGGGCAGTCATGGACAGTCTACAGAATGACGAAGAGACAGAGGGTCGAGAAAATGCATATGTGCAGAAGATGATAGATTTGAGATTGACTAGGAGAGAAAGTGTGTCCTGTCTGGAAAGATTTAAAAAACACGAAACCAACATATGACTGGGACTGAGTATATTTACACTTGACTGGCTGCTTGGACGGAGAACAGAGCACTTATGGGAATGTCCCGTGTGTGATTATGTTGGTTCCTAGAATCAAGAATCCAGTATTTGCAACTCACTGGAAGGACTGGGTAATATGCCTGATGAACAAAGGCCGCTTGCTCATGTAAGCAATCATGACAATCACAGGTGCACTATATTTACACCAGATAAAAACAAATTCTTGTCATGCCGAGGTTTTGAACCCATGTCCTGTTGGTCAGAAAGCCCTGTCCATACACTGGTCTTCACTAAAATAATAAGAATACAAAATAAGTAGCAGGTTTTCTCCAGAACGTCGCTTCCTACAACTTGCAACATATTTGGCTGTTACATGTTTCTTGGCGGGTGTGCAGAGGTTGTCCTTACTTTCCACACTTGAAGAAGCGACCATACCAAGAAAAAAAATCACGTGTCTGTTAAATTGCACATGTAGGCTTTGCACCTGGGGCGTTATGATTGTGAAATGGACATTTCGCGCATAGGCTGTCTCCATTCAAGGTAATTGTCTTGTCTTGTCTTGTCTTATCCACTTATGCAGAGAGGTGGCGTGGGGAGCGGTAGTTTTCTATTGGGGCCAGACGCATCGCTGAAGTGTTCGCCATCCTATGACGGATTAGAATTATCCAGTAGATTTCTTATCCATTTAGTTTTCGGTCTGCCACGGTTTGGAAAGCCTTTTCGCGTGTGTTATAGGTGCACATGGGTAGTTGGTCCAGTTGCATTCAGATTAGGTAGCCAAACCACTTAATTCTCTCATTAATATATTCAGTGCAGGGTCTTGCTTAATTATGTTTCCCCCCTCTTCATTCCCCATTCTGTCTCTCCTAGTTACGTTGATTGATGTTTCCCCCCTCTTCATTCCCCATTCTGTCTCTCCTAGTTACGTTGATTGATGTTTCCCCCCTCTTCATTCCCCATTCTGTCTCTCCTAGTTACGTTGATTGATGTTTCCCCCCTCTTCATTCCCCATTCTGTCTCTCCTAGTTACGTTGATTGATGTTTCCCCCCTCTTCATTCCCCATTCTGTCTCTCCTAGTTACGTTGATTGATGTTTCCCCCCTCTTCATTCCCCATTCTGTCTCTCTCGTTGATTGCTTTCCTGAGACATCTCATCCCACATGTCCTGATCTTTCTCTCTAAAGAATTTGTTAAAGTCCATGTTTGGCGCTGGTAACAGAGAGTTGGCATGAACTTATTGTTGATTAGCATTCCTTTTGTAGACATGTTTATGTTTGGGGTGTTTCAATAATGGTGACAGCTGGTATGCAATTGCCTTTGTTTCTTTGGTACCTGATCTCCATCTCTCTAACTAAACCTCCAGCCTGTGTAGCAACACCACCCACGTACTTGAACTCATGCACTTTTTTGGCCTTGGTCCCGTTCACCGTAATGGTCATGTTTCAGATTGCATCTTTCGTACACAGAGTTGAGCGCAGTCAGATGTTGCTGCGGATTGTCTTCACTCTCGTAAAGTAGACATTGATCATCTGCAAAAAAGAGGTTAATTTAACTGATCAGTATCTGTCCTTTCTTCCTCGGCATTTCTTGGTAGAGCTCCCTTTTGGTCGCCACTGTTAGTTTTTCAAGCTGGTTATTGGAGTCAAATGCAGCGTTAGATCTATGCTTCAATCAACAACAACAAAAATGACCGAGTAAGAATTTCATAAAAGCAGGTCGGTGTAAGCCAAATGCAATGTTAGACCTATACTTCAACAAATTACTGGAAATTATTGTCATAGTAATGCTGACATAATTTTGCTATTGGAAATGCGAACTATAAACTATGCTTGGAAATTATGCGAGGAAATGTAACACTCGCCCTGAAATGTTAGGAGCCCCCGCAACGTTTCTAGGCCCCATGGCGACCCTACAACTGGGATCTGCCGGGCCCAGGTTCACTGGAACTGGAGAAGATGTCACTATTGGAGTCCCATCTTTCTGGCTGCTTCCTGTTGACTTTTGACTCTGTATTGGGGGGGGGGGGGGGGGCAGGCTGGTAACCGCCGAGCTGTCGTTGTGGCAGGTCTAGGCGGTTCCCACCATCACCTCTAGAATAAGTCAGAATCGATCTTTATTCATCATCATTTTGAAGATGGGGGAGTCGATGTGGTCGAGAGATAAGGTACTCTTCTCTAAAAGCGATAAACGGAAAAGGCGTGGGCTCTGGCAGAATTCAAGCAACCCCTGGACTCAAATGAGGTTGGACCAGAGTGCCTGCAACTTGAATTACATTATGTGACTTATGTCTTGCCACTGGTCCAAGGTAGTTCGGGACCAGAGAGTGAGGTTGATGACCAGCGCAGATTCTTACTCTCTATAATCCAAATACAGCGCAAGTTACATCATCAAGACACAAACTGTCTGATGATGTCGGCATCTTCGCTTGCGCTGGGCGACTAACAAGTAAAAGATTCTCTGGTTCTGTCATCTCATGAGAATGCACCCTCATCAACGTCCACTAAAAACTTACAACGCTGGTAGATCTGGCTACATGGCAAGATAGCACCCACGAGGCAGCTCTCATATATGACAACATAGTGATTGTTCAACGACACGGGCTCAAAGTGACCGACGCTACGCACTTGGCGCAGTACATGCAACTCTAGCTCCCCAACGGCACTCTAAGACATACATAGAGAAAAAGCTAACTATTAAGATCACTAATAGGTTGCTTTTGGAAACAAGCAGACACGTATCAGTGGAACAAGCTGTGAGGAAAAGACACTTGCGTTTGATAAGAAAACGGAGCATGCATGTCAACAACCTCCAGTATGAGAATGAAGACGGAAGCAGTGACCTCAGCACTGACATCGATATCTGAGACTTTTATAACAAGGGCAGTCATCGTGACAGACGCGCAAGCCATACTTTAGAAAGTACAGAAGGGATGGCTTAGGTACGAGTGGATAGCGGCTGTTGAGGCCTCAAACCTCCAGGCGTTGACCTGGATCTACTGTCCTGCTCATGCCCGGGCTCAGGGCAATGCAAGAGCTACCATCTTGGCTTCACAAGCTCCCATCATGTGCACATTTGGGATGGATAGAAGTGAAATTTTGAAATCAATCAATGACCGCCTGCTGGATGAGGACACAATAGATGAAGCATCAATCCACAGAGGGAGCCGCGTAGCGCAGTGGTTAGCGCGCTGGCTTCGCATCTGAGTGGTCCTGGGCTCATTCCCCAGTTGAGGCGGTAATGTTTTTTTCAGACCGCAATGGCTCCCGGGTCGACCCAGCTTTAAATGGGTACCGGTTCAGTCCGGGAAGTAAAATCGGCGAGGGAGAGGAGATGGCTACCGCCCTCGTATAGCCGAGCCTTTGAAATGTGAGATCGCTAACACCTCACATCCCTACGGCAGTAATGCTATGGGATACTTTACTTTACTTTACAATCCACAGACTGCAACGTTTCGACATTAATCGAGGTTCAAGCAAAGTGGGACGCATGAGAGGACGGAGCAGGAGAGTGTACAACCAGCGAGCTACAGGGACCATCAGCACCCATACCTTAAGCCATTTGATGAGAGAGACTGAGCACCTGTGTGTATGCCCGGAGTGCAGTGACGTCGATTCTTGGAAACAGAAACAGAAGACACACATTAATAAAACCAGTTGATAGTATAACAACACAATCTCTGTTCTGGAATCCCCAGGACAAGGTAGGTAATGGCAGACCAAAACACACACAGAGAAGAGAGCTCGAGTCAAATCAAAAGAAAACCAGAGACGTGAAAGAATTGAAACAGATGACTTGGCTGCATTTGTTGAAGATTTGAAAGGTTTTGATCGACACACATTCTTAGCAAATCCCTAATGGAAAACTCTTCACAATTAATGACAGAACTACTTCGGAAAACGTCTGAAGAAAGCACTTGGGACCGGCAATAGCTCGTGATTCTCCGACAACTGGGAACACGGTGCATGTTTGCATACCCATTTGCTTAACATGTCCTGACTTTAGTTGGTAATGACAGTAGATTTTCTATCAAGTGGTACAATACACATCCTGATGATTCAAATCCGTCATTGAAACAAATGTCACGTTTTCGTAAATGCTATGAGTGTGTCTAACCATGTTTATCCTTCCATCGGGAGAAACCAAGTAATTCTAATTTCTGGAAGGAACGGAGACCCCCATAAGTGTTCAAAAATAGCTTGTTGTTTTGTTACTCGAGTGGTTTAAGGGATAGGTCTGTCTGTGTCGTGATGGAAGACTAATCTCTAAGCCATCGGTTTTCATTTCCCGCAATTTGAAAAGTTCATTTTTTTTATTTTTGATGTTTCTGATAAATTCGTGTATTATCCACTTGTCTTTTTAAAGTCTCATCAGAACAAATATTCAAACAGATAAAGAGGATGACAGGACTTGTCATTGGAACAGGCTGTATACGGACTCTGCAAAGTCTTCTAAACCAGTATAAAGACGTTAAGTTAAGTTTAAGTTAAGTTAAGTGTCTCATTGAGGGAAATGACGTACTGGCAAGATGGACAGAGTACTGTTCCGAGCTATAACTATGAAGGGCGAAACAAACCTGAGAAAACATTCCCCCCAACACCAACAAATATAGAGGATAACCAACTGATAACGAAGGAAGAGGTAATTGCAGCGGTAAAGACATTGAGAAGAGGGAAGGCGGCTGGCGTGGACAATATACCAGCAGAGCTTTTACAAGCAGGTGGAGAGGTAGTGGTGGAAGGCCTGACACACATCTATAACAAAATATGGGCGACCGGAAACTGGCCGGACATATGGACGAAATCAATAGTTATACCGTTACATAAGTCTGGAAACCTAAAGCTGTGCCAAAATTACAGAACAATAAGCCTCATTAGCCACCCTAGCAAGGTCATGCTTAGATTAATCCTCGACCCATTGAAACCCCAAGCAGAGAACATTTTGCCGAGGAGCAAGCAGGGTTCAGACAGGGAAGAAGCACTACAGAACAAAAATTTAATTTAAGGCTGCTAAGCGAGAAATATCTAGAACAGCAGCAAACACTGTATCATGTGTTTGTGGATTTTAAGAAGGCGTTTGATAGGGTATGGTATAAAGCGCTTTGGGCAACCATGAGGATGTATAATATCAACGGAAATATTATAACGGTCATTGAACACCTGTATAACAAGGCGTCTAGTGCAGTTCTTGTGAATGGGAGGCGAGGAGACTGGTTTCGCACATCAGTTGGTGTGAGACAGGGGTGTACACTCTCTCCAACTCTTTTCAATATATTCCTTGAAGGAATTATGAGTGAGGCACTTGGAGGTCACGTTGGTACTGTCAAGATAGGGGGCCAAACGATTACCAACCTTCGTTTTGCAAATGATATCGACGGGTCGGCGGGTTCAAGAGCAGAACTCCAGGAATGGGTCAGAAGGCTCAATGAAACAGCTCTTGACTATGGTATGGAGATAAATGCTGGAAAGACAAAATTAATGACCAACAACGCCACGGGCTTCAAGAGCAAGATAAAAGCTAACGGTCAGGAACTCGAAGTGGTTGATCGTTTTAAATATCTTGGGTCGATTGTCGGTGATGAAGGATCAAAATGTGAAGTATTGGCCAGAATAGCACAGACAATAGCGGCGCTTGCACGGCTTAACAAAATCTGGCAAGATAAACGGTTAGCACTATGCACGAAAATCAGATTAATGCGTACACTGGTCCTGTCAATATTCCTCTATGCGTGTGAGACATGGACAGTTACAGCTGACCTTCAACGAAGGATACAGGCCTTGGAGATGAGATGTTTCCGAAAACTTTCAAACGTCACGTACAAAGATCGAGTTACAAACGAGGAAATTCGAAATAGAATTACAACGGCAATAGGGCCTTTCGAAGATCTCTTGGCAACTGTCAAAAGAAGGAAACTCACTTGGTACGGTCACATATCGAGATCAAATGGTCTTGCAAACACAATCCTCCACGGGAAGGTGCATGGCAGACGACGAAGAGGCTGACCCAAAAAGAGATGGGAGGACAACATAAAAGAATGGACCAGTCTCCGACTAGAAGAGTCACAGGCATCTGACAGAGAGGGATGGCGTGGAGTTGTGAGGATGTCTTCATGTGTGCCCCAACGACCTCACCGGTTACGGGATGATCTGACCTGACCTGAAGTTAAGTTAAGAGGAGTAGCAATGATTAACCTCAGATATGCAGATGATACAGTTTTGATGACAGAGAGTGAGCAAGAATTACAGGAGCGTAGTGGGTGTGAGGTGTTAGCGATCTCACATTTAAAAGACTCGGCTATATGAGGGCGGTAGCCATTTCCTCTCCCTCGCCGCTCTAACTTCCCGGACTGAACCGGTACCCATTTAAGGCTGGGTCGACCCGGGAGCCGTTGCGGTCTGAAAAAAACATTTCCGCCTCAACTGGGGAATGAACCCAGGACCACTCAGATGCGAAGCCAGAGCGCTAACCACTGCGCTTCGCGGCTCCCTACAGTAGCTTGAGACAACACTATATAAAATAACTCAAGAGTTTGAAGCATTCATAG
Source organism: Ariolimax columbianus (assembly GCA_036924085.1). Taxonomy (NCBI): domain Eukaryota; kingdom Metazoa; phylum Mollusca; class Gastropoda; order Stylommatophora; family Arionidae; genus Ariolimax; species Ariolimax columbianus. The sequence continues at coordinate 63,781,789 of JAVGWX010000017.1, forward strand.
ACATAAAGAAAACAGACTATGATACTTTGGGAAAAGTGACAAGAAAACAATGCAGATAAAAAAATAAAAGATCAGCTTCTGGAAAAGGTAAGAGTTTCTCCTATCTAGGTCGTATAATAACGGAAGATGGCAGCTGGGGAAAAGAAATCAGAAAGAGAATTAGTATGGCCAAGAAGGTATTCAGCAACATGCGACACATACCGACACCCAAGCAGATAAATCAAAATTTGAAAATGGGAATTGTCAGGTGTTATGTATACTCGTCACTACTTTATGGTGCAGAAACATGGACAATGAATAACAAGTTGGAAAGGAGTATCCGAAGCCTTCGAAATGTGGGTATATAGAAGATTGGGTCGCATTTCTTGGAAAGAGAAGAAAACAAATGTGAAACTTTAACAAATTGGGCGTGAAAAGAGAATTAATGATAGAAACCGGGGTAGGCAGTTACGTTATTTTGGTCATATAACAAGACACACCTCCTTGTTGAAGACCATACTGGAGGGTAGGGTGGATGGCAGTCGTTCAAGAGGCAGACTGGGGGAATAATATCTGGAGGTGGACTGGAAAAAGTTTCTCAGATTACACCATTACGGCAAGAGATAGAGTACTCTGGAGACCCGTTGCAGCCGACCTTTTGATGCGGAGATGGCACCTGAACTGAATGAAGCTCGGATGGGGAACTTGCCTTTGTGTGGAGCTCTTCTTTAGCTCTGAACAGTTTAATGTTGAATCGTTATGACAGAGTATCTTCATAAACTGACCATCCAAAGGCTTTTCGTTTAGTCGACATGGGCACAGGGGTTGAACAGACAGTCGAAGCTCGTGCATGTGTCTGTTCAGTCTGTTGTGCTTTGTCCTGAGACGAAGAATGGTGAGCTGTCCCTGCCCGTCAAAAGTGTGAAAGTTGTCGTTTAGTGGGCTGTGTTCTTTTCTGACCGCCTGGACAGCTATTTTTCTCAAACTATGTTATTTCAAAGTCTTTTTTGTCACAATCTTCTCCCATTTTTTCAATCTGTTATGCATTCTCGTTTTCTGGTACGCTACAGTCAATCAATCCTCGCCATTAGAAAAGCTGACTAAACGAGAGACAACTGTCACTGTCTTGATCGAGCAGTACAAGTGATCCTGTTCCGCTTGAGAATGGGATATAACAAATTTAATAGCCACTCACACCGGCTAAAATTGGCTCCATCATCAATGTGTATGTGCAGGCAGGCAGCAAAGATATCATGCAACACTATTATATGCTTAGCCAATTGTGTGCTAAGCAGTCTCCTACGGAAACGAATATCCGGACAAAGATGTTTGGAAGCCCCCGGCAACCTCTCCACTACGACAGCATTTATCCAGAGAACTGGATATACACGGCCATAAGGCAGAAATCAGAGCTCTCCAGTTTGATCTATATGACGTCATTCTTTTTAGTTCATCTATGTTGTTTAAACCCATAGTGGAGTTCTCTCTGACGATTGTTCTTTGGAAAGATTATTTCGGTGTTCGTCTTTCCCTGTTGCCTGATTGTGACCACATAAACGCACGCAGAAGGGGTCTGGTGCTGTCCATTCTCAGAACATGTCTGATGTATGACCATCGTTTTTTTTCTGCTGAGTGATAAAACACATTGGTATAAGACACAAAAATTATGTTCAAATAATGTTCTAGACATTCACAAAGTGTTGTCACAAAATGCCGGACATTATTGCAGAAAACCCAGATCAGGTGGGCCGGTGGGGTCGCGCAGATGCCAGATAACTGCATCCCCAAACAACAAATGTATGGCGAGCTGTGTCTGGTCGGTGTACAAAAGAAGCTCTTCGAAGACTCGCTTCAACATTGATGTAAACTCATCGCAGTACCCGGCACACGACCGCCCAAGCATGGCGTGGAACCACCACCAAGACGCTTCCATTGTTGAAGAACGTCAGATATCCGAGACGCAGAGATGTTGTTCTAGGCAAAAACAAAAAACAATAACTGACACTAACATGTCTAACTCTGACCTTAAATGCTACGAATGTGGAGAAGAGTGATGTGTCAGAATTGGACTACACAGCCACCTCTGACTCACCGGTGAGGTGCAACATAACATGTCTGAATGCTGTTTTCAAAGTTGATTGAAAACGTAGATTTCGTTTTTGATTTCACCCTAGCGTTTTATCTGACCACACGTATAAACGGTTTCTTTTTTTTTTTTTTTTTTTTTTGCGTTCGCCTTATTTCTCTAATCCCCAAGGCGGGTGTGCGTTGCACTGTGGTTTTTATTTTACGCCTGTCGGCCCAATGCATCCGACTTCAGCATGCATTTTATGTAAGGGTCTGCTTCCTCCTGCATTTTCTAAGGGTTTGCTTCCCCGGGGTAACGGCCGGTGCTGTGACGGGGATCGAACCCAGCACCTTCGGATTGTGAGCCGTGCCACTTATCCACTAGGCCACGCCGTCCCTGTATAAACGGTTTGTTATACCAGAGATATTTTAGGAGTCTCAGCAGGCTCATCCATACGATTATTTGTCTCCATTCTCACCTCGGTGGCCAGCCTGCTGTAGCAAAGGCTGTTTCTGTGTCGGCGACGCTGACATGATGTAGCATCGGGGTTAGTTTGTTGCACATGACCCTGACCTTGATCCAAGCCTGACACAAGCATCTTTGCAGCCCTGACCTTGATCCAAGCTTGACCTCTTTGCACAAAATTTCATGCATCACTTGAAACATTGCAACAGAAACCCACCAGAGCATGAGAGGGCACGATGGTGTTTTGGGACTGACTTTCTGGAAAAAAATGGAAGGATTGTTTTAAGTTTCACATGGAATCAATGGGAGACACCCACAGAAAACATGCAAACATCCTTGAAGCTGAAACCAAAAATTGCGAAGCACTCATTCCAGAACCTTGGACATGGAGCCATGACAGGTCCAGAATAATCTTGGAGGTTCCAGGGTTAACGAAGAAAAGTGAGCAGTCTGCAACAGAACAAATAATTCACGTTCTACAGGAGCTCAAGAGACAGTACCCTAGCAACTCTTGGACACACGTGTACACATATGAATCTGCCACGGGGAGCGATAAAAGGGGAAGCAGTGGAATCTACATTGAACACTCCAACGGAGACATAGAAAATCACTCCATACCAGTAGGAGAGACATGTACCAATTTCAGAGCTGAAGCAAGAGCTGTTAATGCAGCAACTCAGATTCTTATATACCAAAACATAACTTCAAGGAAAACGGCCATTCTAACAGACTCCAGGAGCGTACTCCAAGCCATCTCAAGCCACAAACAAGATAGACTCTCAAATGAAATAAAATACAACATAGGATTACTGTCTAAAATAAACAGCTTTAGTCCTACAATGGATTCCGACCCACTGTGGGATCCCTGAAAACGAGAAAGCAGATGAGCTCGCAAAAGGCGGAAGTGGCGGCACGCAGACTCCCCATCCAGAGAGCTATAACGAGGCAAAGACTCGTCAAACGATCTATGAGGACAGAATGAAGAGAACAGCACAAAGCAAGAGTACAAGTAAAAAAAAATGACAGCATAGACAAAGCTTGGCAGAGATGGGCAGACAAAGATCTTCAGACTCTGAATAAGGCCATTGCAGACTCAAGGCCGACCTCTACAGAATGGGTTTCAGAGACACTGCGATTGTGGAGCACCCAAGCAAACACCAGAACATATTCTGCAGGACTGCCCTACCTATGCTGACCAAAGAGAGGCAGTCTAGCCTGGGGGAGCGACCATGCTCGAAAAGCTGTGTAGGACCGGCGAAGACCTGAAACGCACAGTCTCCTTCGTGAACCTCACCGGACTAGAAGCACAGCATCAGTTGATCGATGAAGAAGAAGAAGAAGAACGGAGACACAAAATGATAGTTCCAAATTAGTGATCTTATCATACCATTCCAACCTCTCTATTCTGTCTGGCTCTGTCCAACAGTTCCCATTGGTTATCTTATCATACCATTCCAACCTCTCTATTCTGTCTGGCTCTGTCCAACAGTTCCCATTGGTTATCTTATCATACCATTCCAACCTCTCTATTCTGTCTGGCTCTGTCCAACAGTTCCCATTGGTTATCTTATCATACCATTTTAATCTCTCTATTCTTCACCTATTTATGAAAGTCTCTACCTTTTACGTTGTTGTTGTTGTTGTTGTTGTTGTTGCTGTTGTTGTTCTCCATGTTTCAGAGCCACACAACGGGACGGACTTGACATTAAAGTTTAAGATTTCTATTTTTGTTTTGGGGTTGAATTCTTATAATTTCAGTTAGTTTTGCAATGAAACCTTCTCGTCTTTTCTAGACTTATTTTAGTATCTGTACCTACATAGACCCGAAGATGATAATAACAAATATTTCCAAGAATCTACAAGACAAAAATAGGTAAATGAACCATGGTGCCCTATGTTTAGACACCAGGTGCAGTTCACAAGATTGAAGTTTAGTGGCAGTTTCTTACAGTCAACACAGCCCCTACAGACTAGTCCCGGAAAACAGCGAATTGTAAAATGAAATGAACTGACGAAGGTCATCTGCTTCCAGATGCATGAGTAACCTGCCCCTGGTCCTCACTTGGCAACATGGAAGCCACTAAATAGACTCTGAACTGGTATATCACGTTGCTATCAATCAAAACCCAAAACACCAAATTAAGTCTAAACGGCAAATACCTTCAGCCAAACGACAACCCAAACTATCTGGGAGTCACATTTGATCGGCGCATGACATGGAAAAGTCAGATCGAGAGAAACCGAATGAGAGCCAGAGAAAGAATGGCAATCATGGGGAAACTTGCTGGCACAAGCTGGGGAGCAGACGAAGGCATATTAAAGAAACTGTACACTGGAAGAGTGAGACCAGTTCTCGAGTATGGCATTGCGGCATGGACAACAGCAGCAAAGGCGAACTACGATAAAGTTAGCAAACTCCAAAACCAAGCCATGAGAGTTATAACAGGAGGCATGCAGTCAACGCCAATTGTAGAACTTGAAAAGATTACAAAACTGCAATCCATGGCCGACAGAAGAGACTGCAGAGCCCAGCTGCAATCAGAGAAACTCAGAAGACTGACTGACCACCCAATGCACTAGAGACTAAACAATTTCGGAAATGGGAGGCTAAAGCGAAGAATCTTTGCAGAAATAGCCAAAGCAAAGATGCACGAAGACCTTATGAACGCACTAACCACACCAAAGCCCATCCCTACTGTACGAAAACCTACCTGGAGGCGGCATATATTTCCAGAGGTGGTAGAAAATATACCAGGTATTAGAAACAAAAACTGCCAGTCTGAAAAAGAAAGAAGAGATGCTACCCTGAGTTTCATTACGGAAAACTACCCAAGCATGGACTGGACCCATGCATACACCGACGGTTCCGTAACAAATACAACACAGAACGAAGGGGCAGGAGCATTCCTGAGCCTACCAAATGGCAGAAAAATAACACTGTCATTCGCTACTGGAAAATACACAAGCAATTTCAGAGCGGAGGCAGAGGCACTGAGGGCGGCAGTGGAAGAAATGGTGACAGGTAAAAGGAATGAAAGCCACATAGTCCTGCTTACAGATGCCCTGGCCGTAGTCACAGCACTGAAAAGCCAGAAAAATACTGAACTTAATGAATTAAGAGCAGTACTCTGTCAACTATGCCAGCAGGCCGCACCAAAAAGAGTAGTGGTGCAGTAGGTTCCATCTCACTGCAACATCCAAGGCAACGAGGAGGCAGACAGACTGGCAAAAGAAGGTGCAAAACTACCACAACCTGATACTAGTATGACATACGAAGAGTCAAAACGGCTTATTAGAGCTAGATACATGACCAAATGGGAAACCGAACATACTGGCTACACCAAAAACGAAGCCTATTACCAGTTGAACAGAAAAGAGCAGGTCGTTGTCTTCAGACTTCGCACTGGCCACAATAGACTGAGGTACCACCTATTCAACAAATTGAAGATAGGTGGCACCGACTAATGCCCGTGTGGTACCGGTAAAATGACCGCTGAGCATCTGCTGCAAAACTGCCCGACATACGAGGATCAGAGAGAGCAGATGTGGCCATCACCAGTGGCAACACTAGACAAGCTCTATGGCAGTGTCGACAGCCTCAGGATGACGGCTGCTTTTTTCAAAAAAATAATGGTTACTGTCTGACTGCGTACGATGAAGAAGAAGAAGAAGAAGAAGAAGAAGAAGTTTCACGTTGCAGGAAGAACTTAAAGCGATTGGGATACAGGGAGGATGTGGAGTAACATAAGGCCCAGACCACCTGATGATCTGGCTTAACCCTGTGGAAAGATACAAAATGGATGGCATGTTGAGGGGGAATGACAAGCCAATCCAGGGGACTGAACATTGAAAACATGGCGTCGGACGTGTTGCCAGGGGAGGGGAAGTAATTAATAATATGTAACTCCTTCTTCGTCTATATTGCTACCAAGATGTCTGAATGACTGCACACCGTAGACAGGATGGAAAACAAAATCAAGAGAGAAATACCAAAGTATTTGTGAGAAGTGGGTGGCTGAGTTGTTTGGACTCAAGTGTGCTGTATAAGAGGTGGCGTGTTCAAAACCTTGGTAATGCAAAATATGCGTTTTTCATTGGATGAAAGGGATGGGGGATGTAACATTAAAACCAAGCATGCACCATGTGGACAAGCGGCCTTTATTCATTAGCCATATATTCTTTCAGTCCTTTGACTCAAATATATTGAGATACGGCAAAATGGAAGGTCGCATCTTCTAATGGCCTGCCAGTACTTGATTCCATTTTTCTGTACTTTAATTTAAGGCCACTCGTGTGAACGTGTTTGTAGTGGTGTATGCGAGTGTGTATGTGTATGTATGTGTCTGCGTATGTGTGTGTGTTTGCGTGCGCCAACGTGTGTCTGTGAAACTGTTGAACCAGCAAGCTCTATTCAATCTATTTGTCTTTTCACGAGTAAGCTCTCTTTGTTATGAAACCCCGATTCTAGTTTCAGATTTCGTCAACACGGATGTAAATAGCGACATTAATGAGACCTAGACATACTTAGAGAGAGAGAGAGAAAGAGAAATAGAGAGAGAGATAGAGAGTGATAGAGACAGAGAAAGAGAGATAGAGAGATATAGAAATAGAGAGAGATAGTGAGACAGTGAGAGATAGAGAGTGAGATAGAGATAGAGAGTGAGAGAAAGTGTGAGAGAGATAGAGAGAGATGAGAGAGTGAGATAGAGAGATATAGATAGCGAGAGAGTGAGAGAGAGTGAATGAGAGAGTGAGAGAGATAGAAAGAGAGAGAGAGAGTGAGAGGGAGAAATCAACAAGGAAGTATGATAGACAGAGAGAAATAATGCTAAACGATTAAGATCAGTAATAAACATGTTATCAATGAACCACTTTGGCAGCTTTGGGTCTTTGAGGGCTGGCGTATCGATTGATGGCTGGATACAAAAGTAATTGTCTATTGTGAAGTGACGATGGCCACAATATCAAACGCTTTTGTCTTAATGTAATGGACGCTGTGTTTGGATTATAGTGGGGGGGGGGGGGGGGTAATGCGCTGGTCATTAATCTCACTCTTGTCCCGAGTTCAGTTTGGATCAGTTGCAAGACTATTGGTCGAGATGACTGAAGGTAACTCGGGATGCAGGTACCCTGGTCTTACCTCCAGTGAGACCAGACGTCGCTTGAAACTTGCAGGATTCGATCGTCCACCATTTCTGTTCATCATTGTGAGAGGCGAGTGCAATAACCTCTTGACTACAGCGACCCCAGATGGGCAGATGATGGGCAGATGATGGGCAGATGATGGGCAGATGATGGGCAGATACGGAATATGATCGAATAACACATGGTATATGGTAAATTTAATGTATTTTGTCCTTTGCACAATGTCGCTTCTTTCGACCGTCACCTACCTGGCTGTAATAAGTTTCTTGGCAGGTGTGCGGTACGGTAGGTTGCCATTACTTTCCGGACGTGGAGAAGCGATCGTACCGAGAAAATGCTGTCTGACAAACTAGACACCGTGGGATTCGAACCCGATTCGTTGAGATTGTGAATCGGACCCTAGGCTTTACTGACTCACTATGCTAGAATAATAATATAATATAATATAATATAATATAATATAATATAATATAATATAATATAATATAATATAATATAATATAATATAATATAATATAATATAATATAATATAATATAATATAATATAATATAATATAATATAATATAATATAATATAATATAATATAATATAATATAATATATTATAACGTGTAACAGATCCCACTGTTTGCCTTGGCCGTTATCTAACTTAGAACATTCTCACACTCATCCACATCATCATGACCATACTCAGTAAATGACATATCACACAGCAGGTGGCATATTTATTATATCTTACTCATATCATAGAATGAGTAGAGAAATTACAAACACAATATAATACATATCTTAACTTAACATTCTACTAAAACGGGAATTGTAAGCATTAGCTATTGATGGAATTCCCAACTATCTAAAAACCCCAGTTCTATTGCCTTGCAATTACATCACACACACATCGCCTTAACTGCCTCTTCAACACACCTTATCAAATACTCTTCCTCACTGAAATCCCCTCAGGCGGGCGATCTCGACATACTCGTTCACAATGTGTCCTTGCTTACAAACACACGTTCAGATTATCTATTAATGCAAAACTCACACACCTATTTGAGCGATCCTGTTCTATCACTAAACATTCGTCCAACAGTCTATCAATCGCTCCTCTACCTAAGTCGGTGAGTTAAACATACTATCTACATTCAGTCTCTCTCTCTCTCCTCCATACAGCCTCTTTCTATCCAGCCTCTCTCTCTCCAGCCTCTCTCTCTAGCCTCTCTATCCAGCCTCTCGAGCTAAACTTTGTCTCGAGTTATATATCCTCAAGCAAGGCCAGAGCTTGACCAATCAATCTCAGGTGGTGGTCATCTTAAATCCCAATTGGAACGAAACACTTTGCACACCTGTCACTCATTCTCTCGCAGCAAGCCCCGCTGCCAATTTCGTCTGTCAATCAATCTCCCCCTACCAAAATCGGAAGGCCAGTGGTCAGTTTCTACCTGTCCACATTCCTTAACTCAACTCTGTTCTCCTTTGCTGAGACGGTGAGTGACCTTGACATGCATTCAGGTAGCTTTAAGCTTTAACATGTTCAGGCATCCTAAACTCCCCTTGCTCCGGCGGGAACTGTTACATTAATATAATATAATATAATAATAATAGAATAACATATAGTAGAATAATATGTAATATTATAGAACAATACAAGAAAATAGTAGAATAATATAGAATATAATATAACAGCAAAAAATATTAAAATAATATAATAATATTGAATAATAGTATATTACTACAAGTTGTAGTAGCTTTTCTCACATTCCGAGCGCGCTGATGAATGTAGAATGGGGTCCACAAAGCGGTTGTCCTTTGCCTGGCATCATCCGCGTGTCGCTAACTACAACGGCGATCACGTCCAACCTCCACTTTATTAGCCAGACTGCCACAAGACAGCCCGTTTCCAGGAAGACCCACGAGGAAGTGATATGGCCTGACCATGACTAACATGTCCGATTAGTATATTTTAAGTGACCCTGACTAATATGGCTGATCAGAATGTATTGCCGGGCTCTAACATTTCTGGTGAGTATATTTTTACCTGACCCCGACTAATATGTCTGATCAGTATATTTTACCTGACCCCAATTAACACATCCGATCAGTATATTTTACCTGACCTGGACCAATTTGGCTGATCAGTATATTTTACTCTCTATGGTTAGGAAGAAACCAGTACTGAATTGAACACAAACGACACAAGAGAATGAGCAGTCGGTGTACCTTAACAACCGAGGCCAGTTGTAAAGACATAGTGGCCGGACTATCCAACTATTCTACAGTTTTGACCACATGTCTAAAAAAGGCAACCGCAAAGGCCGCCGTCCATCGTAGACGATGATGGCATAATTTATTTGCTAGCGCTATTTTTAGTAAGGATTAACAGCGGTACTTTTTATCCTCACTCTCTCGTCTCGTGCCGCTCCACCCCAGTGGCAAATCAAGGAAAAGACAACTAGGGGGCGACTACGAGATGCAGGGGACTCCGCATCAAGCACCCGTGAAAAATATGGCGGAGTCCGGAGTCGAACCCACACCACCTGATCACGAATCCGACGACTTAACCACTTCGCCACGAAATCCCACATGTCAAGTGCCCAGGTTAACTCTGCCCAACCAGTAGCCAAATCATATCGGATACTGTGCACAGGGAACCCTAAGTTGGGTTCGACGCCTAATGCACGCTCTGGATGTGCTTAGTGTTAGGTATATATAATATAACTGGTCAGGTCAGGTCATCCTGTAACTGGTGAGGTCGTTGGGGCGCGCATGAAGACATCCTCACAATACCATGCCGCACGTCTCTGTCAGCGGCCGCTGCCTTCGCCTCTTCTGGTCGAAGATTGGTCCTTTCTTTTATGTTGTCCTCCCACCTCTTTTTGGGACGGCATCTTCATCGTCTGCCTTGCACCTTTCAATGAAGAATCGTATTTGCAAGACCATTTGATCTCGATATGTGACCGTACCAAGCGAGTTTCCTTCTTTTGACAGTTTCTAAGAGGTCTTCAAAAGGCCCTATTACTGTTGTAATTCTATCTCGTATTTCCTCATTTGTAACTCGATCTTTGTACGTGACGTTTAAAAGTCTTCGGAAACATCTCATCTCCAAGACCTGTATCCTTCGCTGAAGGTCAGCTGTAACTGTCCATGTCTCACTAGCATAGAGGAATATTGACAGGACCAGTGTACAGTGTAATATAACTATCAGAGAAGATGTATGATCTGGCAACAAAAATGAAAGTGTTTTGGGAGAAATCTTAAGTGGGGGTGAAAAAAACAGTGGCTGGTGTACGCCACATATGTCTATCAAGTCAAAAAGAAGAAGATTAGGAGCTGATTAGAAGCATAGCAAAGACACGTCCTGGAAAAATTATTATTAATGGGAGATTTCAGCTTCCCCTAAATAAAATGGGAAATCACAGAAGCACTTGAGTCACGAGACAAAACCATTTGTTAAGTGCATAACTGACAATTTTTTGATTCAACGTGTAAAAGAAGCGACCAGAGAGAAAAAACACATTCGACTTAGTATTTTCTACCAAAAAAATTATAGACCGGTGAGTTTAACGAGCATAGTCTGTAAATTGTTAGTCAATAATCAAAGAAAACATTGTAATGCATTTAGACAAATTTAATCTAATTAGAAATAATCAGCATGGGTTTACTAGAGGGAGATCGCGCTTAACAAATTTATTACACATTAACGAAGGAGGTTGCAAAATGATAGACGGAGAGAAGCCAATAAATATTATTTATTTATATTTTTCAAAGGCCTTTGATAGAGTACTTCATCAAAGATTATTTAGGAAGTTAAGATCACATGGAATAGTTGGCCAAGTTTTCAAATGGATTGAAAATAGGTTAACGGGAAGAAGGCAGCGAGTGGGCATAAATAAGGAGTACTCTGAGTGGTGTGAAGTAAAAAGTGGAGTGCCACAGGGCTCGGTTTTGGGACCAATTTTGTTCTTGATATTTATAAACGATTTGGACATTGATATGGGATCCATGGTTGCAAAATTTGCTGATGGCACAAAACTATGCAGTAGTGTCTCATCTGAAGCAGACGTGGATATATTGATGTCCGATTTAGATAACATTCGCTAGTGGTCTGTGACCCGGAAAATGGAGTTTAATGTAGATAAATGTACAGTCATCCACATGGGTAGATCCAATATGGAATATAATTACAGAATAGGCGAGAATAATATCCGAATCATAGAAAACGAAAGGGACCTAGGGGTTATAATCATCATACAAGTAAAGTGAGTGAGCAAGTCCAGGTAGCAGTGAAAAAGGCAAATGCAATGTTAGAAATGATAAAAATAAATATTAAACATATGCGCAAGGAAGTGATAGTCAAACTGTATAAAGCATTAGTCAAAGCTAGATTGGAGTACTGTGTACAGGTGTGGAGTCATTATCATAGAGGGGATGTAAACATGCAGAGGATACAAAGAAGAACGACAAAACTGAAAGTGGGATTCCAGAATTACAGTTATGATGAAAGACTCAGAAAAACCGGTGTACAGTTCTCTAGAAGAAAGAAGAATTCGTGGTGACTTAATACAGGTTTATAAGATGATCAAAGGAACGGATAAATTAGACCAAATTTGTTTTCTTCAAAATACAACCACCCACAAGAACAGGAGGGCATAGCCAAAAATTAACCAAAGAAAGGTCCAGATTGGATATTAGGAAATATTTTGTTAGTCTAGTCAGAGAGTGGTGAATACTTGGAATGCATTGTCACAGCAAATAGTTAAGGCAGTGTCAATTAATGCACTCAAGAACAGACTGGATGTGCATAGCTATTATTAGATCAAGTGAACGTAAAAGAAAGTGGTTGTACTTGTAAATAAACTCTGGACAAACAATCTTCTAATCCAATATTAAAAACGTTAAGTTAAGTCCAATGAAGTAAAAGCCGGCTAGACCAGGATACCGTAATTTATGTCTGGTTTTTTTTCCAGGATCGAGTTTGACATGTGTATAAAATAAATATTTTGTCGTTGTTCACTGGAGTGCAACATTGTTGTTATTAAGAAAACGCCAGCTATTATTTATTATCGTTTTTGCTAAATTCAAATCTCTGAACGAGGTCTATCACGCAATGAAAACGACACACCTATTCAAGAAATTACTTTACAAGTTTTATATTGATTCGCTGTATCTCTGCAAGTCGAGCGGATCGGCACCGTTTGTACCTGTCAATTCACAGGAAGTCTGTACATGAGCATTTGGTGACGCTATCAGGAATAGTGTCTGATCAGTATGTTTTACCTGACTTTGACTAACATAATCTGATCAGTATGTTTACTTAATCCTGACTAACATAGTCTGATCAGCATGTTTACCTGACCCTGACTAACATAATCGTATCAGTATGTTTTACCTGACCCTGACTAACATAGTCTGATCGATATATTTCACTTAACCTAGACAACATAGTCTGATCAGCATGTTTTACCTGGCCCTGATTAACATAATCTGTTCTGTATGTCCAGAGCTGAATTCTCACACTGCACTGTCTGCCGTGCTGGCATTGGTCTTTACAGTAAAATAACGTCACATCTCTCAAGTCTGGTGATGTTGCCACCATTGCTTCCGATGGGCAACTATTCCTGCATTGAGCACAGTATGTTTCCCATGTGACGAACATTTATTCTGAATTGACTTAGGTCTTTTCCAGCCATGGGATATACATGCTCTCCTTTCTTTAGACTTTCAGTCACTACAGGTCTGGGCTGTTGTATTGCAGCTATTCTAGAACACGATCTAGTCCTCTTCTCATGTTTATAGGACATTATGAATGCGACCAGGCCACGGATTTGACTGAAGTTTACACTAGTTGACGATTTGTGTCCCTGAGAAACGTCTTGCGGTTTTCTATTTGGATCAGTAGTCGCCCCCTAGTCGTCTTGTCCTTGACTTGCCACTATGGTCGGGCGGCTCGAGACGAGGGAATGAGGATTAGAAGTAGCGCAGTTAATCCTTACTAATAATAGCGCTAGCAAATAAATTATGCCATCATCGTCTACAATGGACGGCGGCCTTCGCCTTTGCTTATTTGGATCAGTTCGTTCATTTTGTAGTATTTTGCCCCTTCGATTATCCTGGCATGGCTATCTGTAATAGTATTACGGTTACCCTGTGTCGTATTATCACAGTCCAGTGCAGACAGCTGAACTTCTACGAGATTGGTGTCCTTCACTCTGTTTGCTGACAGTGCTGGTTTCGGTGTGGCTGGGAAATGTACACACGGATCAAGAATGGACTAACACATCACATTGGAGAGATTAGGCCCTGCCTGGTTATCAACATGTCCATGACACAGCGTTCACACGGTGAGGGATGTTTTCGATGCGATGAACGGAAATGGTGAATGGTGAACGATCGAATCCCGCAAGTTTCAAGCGACTCCTGGTCTCGCTAGAGATGGGACCAGAGGGCCTGCATCCTGAGTTACCTCTCGTCGTCCTGACTTATGTCTTGTTACTGGTTCAAGGTAGCTCGGGACCAGAGAGAGAGGCTGATGACCACTATAATACAAGTACAGCGCAAGTTACATCATCAAGATAAAACCGTCTGATGGTGTCACCATTATCGCAGCGATTGGTAACTAACTAACTAACTAACTATATAATTAACTAACTAGCTAGCTAGCTAACTAACTAGCTAACTAACTAACTAACTGACTAACTTACTAACTAACTGGTTAACTAACTAACTAACTAACTAACTAACCAGCTAACTAATTAACTAACTAGCTAACTAACTAACTAGCTAACTAACTAACCGACTAACTGGTTAATTAACTAACTAGCTAACTAACTAACTAACTGATTAACTGGCTAACTAACTAACTAACTGACTAGCTTACTAATTAACTAACTAATTGACTAACTGGTTACTAACTAAATAACTAGCTAACTAGCTAACTAACTAACTAACTAGCTAACTAGCTAACGAACTAACTAACTAGCTGACTAACTGGTTAATTAACTAGCTAACTAACTAACTAGCTAACTAGCTAACTAACTAGCTAACTAACTAACTAACTAACTAACTAGCTAACGAACTAACTAGCTAACTAACTAACTGGTTAACTAACTAACTAACTAACTAGCTAACTAACTAACTAACTAGCTAACAAATTAACTAATTGCGCATGCAGATACCATTACATGGCATTGGCCCGAAGGATGAGAGCCTGAATGCTGCGTAAACTGTAAGAACAGCAACAATGGCTCGGATATTGCACTGAGACAGTAACAAAACAATCTCTGCCCCTCTCCTGATAATGGCTGTCTCCCTATCTCTCTGTTGTCTTCGTTTATTTTATGATTTGTTTAAGGTTTCCGTTTGTTTTTCGTCTCCGACTAAGACCTTGTGGGTTTTATTTAATGTCTGATCCGATACGGTAACTGAGTAATATTTGCGCATGTTTTTAATCAACCTTTGATCTTCAGCATCGCCGTATTTTTACATCTGAGACGGACTGAAGATGGTCTACTCGGCTGCTGTTAGCTATAGTGCAATGTAAATCTTCTTACTGGACTCACATTAACCTAGCTTAACGTCTTTATAATGGCTTAGAAGACTCTACAGTCTGCATACAACCAGTTTCTTGGAGGGTGGTTTTTACCGATGCGCGAGTCCATCTTAATAGACTCAAACACTAGAGCTAAATAGACCCGCAGCCAGTTAGGCGTCATCTACAGCTGCTCTTAACAAACCACTTCGGGAAATTTATAAAGCCGATCCCCACCTTGTTGGATAAGCTGCTGTTACACACCCTGTTTTCAGGATCACCAACGAGCAGATGAGGTAGAGTCTTCACCAATGTGTTTCCCCATCCCTTGATGGTATCATTCATTCCCAACAAAATTGACCTGACCTGTCTCATTGTCAGATTTCTTTAATCTGCTTTTACAATGTGCGAGTTAGTTTACAGTGACACCATTCCCTACTCTCCTTTCCAACCCCGAGACCGCACAGATATTGAGAAAACCAACCTAGAATAATGGAAATTGTGGGCAGACGTATCACATATAACTCACATATCTGGGCAGCACCCTGTCGAGATCTGTCAGCCTAGACGATGAGGTGGCAAGCAGAATAGCAAAGGCCAGCACAGCCTTTGGTAGAATGCGCTCGATGGTCTGGGCACGTCGTGGCATCAGCGTCAAGACCAAAGTCTACTGTGCAACCATCATTCTAACCCTACTACACGCTTGCGAAAGCTGGACTGTATACACTGGACATGCAAGGAGGTTAAACCACTTCCACACATGTTGCCTGAGGCGAATATTCCACATCCGATGGCAAGATCGTGTCACTGACATCGAGGTTCTCTCGAGGGCTAACATGCCCAGCATACATGCACTGCTAGAAAAAGCACGACTAGGATGGGCCGGACACCTCGTCCGTATGTCAGACGAGCGGCTCCCAAAGAAGCTTCTCTACGGCGAGATGAGAGAGGGATGGCGCGAGAGAGGGCGCCCAAAGAAACGATTTAAAGACGGTCTGAAGGACTCACTAAAAAGTTGCCAGATAGACTTCGACACCTGGGAATGTCTTGCGAAAAACAGATCTGACTGGAGAAGTGCAGTAAAATCGGGTGTAGCTGCCGGTGAAGATGACCGTGTTGTGAAAGCCCAGAACAGACGCGAGACGCGGAAATCCCGAGCAGTGGGAACACCATCCCCTTCTACAAACCTCGTGTGCCCGATATGTAGCAGATGTTTTCGTGCTCGCATTGGCCTGTTCAGCCACATGCGCACCCACACCCAACAGGGAAATCTGTGTCAAGGATGATGTTGGCGGTCCTCATCGACAACGATGGACAGCTATTATTACTGGGCAGACGTGGGCTAATGGTACATCCTGGAAACTTTTTACGATAGTGCTCTTCAATCTAGACGCTAGCGCCGACTAGTGGAGATTTTAGCTTTCGGGTGGGCGGTAGCAGAATAAATACGAGTACATTCTGTATTAAAAACATATTATTATTGTTATTATTATTGTTATTATTATGGCAATGTAGATGCTACACAACCTGAATTTCAACAAATCAACAAAATTGAAAATTTAGAGAACCTGTGTTTTATCCATGGCGGCATACAGGCCTTAAAATATGGGCCGTAACCCAAATCTCAAGGAAGAGAATCGAGTCCTTCGAGTGGAAATGTTATAGAAGGGTTCTCATAGTACTAACGACCGAACACAAAGGAGAATGCATTCGAAATGTGTTCGGCAAAATGTCAACTGGTATGTAAATTTCATCAATTAAAAAAAAAATGAATAGCTTTGGCCACATCAAAGGACACACACGTCTTGTGATAATGTTAATGGGGTTACGGTGCAGGGTAAGAGAGGCAGAGGCAGACCAAGAAGGGGATGCCACCAAGATGTCAAGGACTGTTTCAGCATGACTGGAGCAGCCTGGAGATTTGGCAAGAGATTGAGTTTCTTTCAGACGGGTCTGTAATGGGAGCGACGTTCTGCAAAGAACATGCCACATGACTATGATGATGATGTATTAACATCCAAAATTTACATCCAAAGTGGATTATCGCGTAAATTTTCTTAAATTTAGATTTTAGCGGGCGGTAAGGAAAATTTATCTTCACGAAAGTTATAAAAGTGGGCGCGAAGTATAAAAAGGTTGGCGAGCCCTGGCTACGAGTTACATGAAAAATGCACCGGAAGAAATTGATGTCTCAACAGAAATAAATAGACAGGTATCTGTCGAGGGACTAGTCACTGTACTGTTTACCTGTGCTGGTTGGGCTAGAAATAGACGGTTGACAGTTAAGGACTATGTATTCGGGTGACTATTTTTCAGATTTGTTAATAGTTGATCTTGTGAATTTCCTGTCACACTTTAACACGGATATGAGGGAGATATGTGACGGTGGTTTGGGTAAATATATGTGCTGTATCGTATGAACTGTGTATGTATGTAAATTTGTATAAGTGTAAATTTGTATAAGTGTAAATGTGAATAAGTGTAAATTTGTATAAGTGTAAATTTAACCCTAACCCTAACCCTAACCCTAACCCTAACCCTAACCCTAACCCTAACCCTAACC